>JAJHPF010000002.1:1933486-2533486 GCA_024447775.1 Carex cristatella
ATGAGGTTCATAAGCAGAAGAACAAGCGCAAAAATGGTAGTTAAGCAAACAATCAACGCGAATTGAGGTTGTTAATCACACAAACAAGGGGAAATGGGGTTCCTAAGCCCAAGAACTAGTACAAATGAGGTTCATAAGCACTATATCAAGCGCAAAAGACGTTGTTAAGTACACGAAAAACGCTAATTGAGGTTGTGAAGTACACAAACAAGGGCAAATGAGATTCATAAGAACAAGATTAAGCGCAAAAGAGGTTGTTAAGTACACGAACAACGCGAATTGAGGTTGTTAAGCACACAAACAAGGGCAAATGAGATTCATAAGCACAAGATCAAGCGCAAAAGAGGTTGTTAAGCACACGGACAACGCGAATTGAGGTTGTTCAGCACGCAAAGAAGGGCAAATGAGGTTCCCAAGCACAAGAACATGTGCAAATGAGGTTCAAAAGCACAAGAGCAAGCGCAGAAGTGGTTGTGAAGCACACGAACAACGCCAATTGAGCTTGTGAATCACACAAACAAGGGCAAATGAAGTTCCTAAGCACAAGAACAAGTCCAAATGAGGTTCATAAGGACCAGATCTAGCGAAAAGATTTTGTTAAGCACACGAACAACGCCAAATGAGGTTGTTAAGCACAAGAACAAGTGCAAATGAGGTTCATAAGCAGAAGAACAAGCGCAAAAGAGGTTGTTAACCAAATGAACAACGCGAATTGAGGTTGTTAAGCGCACGAACAAGGGTAATGTGGTTCATAAGCACAAGATCAAGCGCAAAAGAGGTTGTTAAGCACACGAACAACGCGAATTGACGTTGTTAAGCTCACAAACAGGGGTAAATGAGGTTTCTAAGCACACAAACAAGGGCAAATAAGGTTCATAAGCACAAAAGCAAGCGCAAAGGAGGTTGTGAAGCACACGAACAACGTGAAATGAGGTGGTTAAGCACACAAACAAGGGCAAATGAGGTTCATAGGCACAAGATCAAGCGGAAATGAGGTTGTTAAGGAAACGAACAATGCGAATTAAGGTTGTTAAGCGCACAAACAAGGGCAAATGAGGTTCCTAAGCACAAGAACAAGTGCAATTGAGGTTGACAAGCACAAGATCAAGCGCAAAAAAGTTTGTTAAGCACACGATAACGCCAATTGATGATGTTAAGCACACAAACAAGGGCAAATGAGATTCGTAAGCCCAAGTACAAGTGCAAATGAGGTTCATAAACACAAGATCAAGCACAAAAGAGGTTGTTAAGCACACGAACAACGCCAAATGAGGTTGTTAAGCACAAGAACAAGTGCAAATGAGGTTCCTAAGTAGAAGAACAAGCGCAAAAGAGGTTGTTAATCAAACGAACAACGCGAATTGAGGTTGTTAATCATACAAACAAGGGCAAATGAGGTTCCTAAGCCCAAGAACATGTGCAAATGAGGTTCATAAGCACACAAGATCAAGTACAAAAGAGGTTATTAAGCACACGAACAACGCCAATCGATGTTGTGAAGCACACAAACAAGGGCAAATGTGGTTGTTAAGCACAAGATCAAGAGCAAAAAAGGTTGTTAAGCACACGAAGAACGCCAATTGAGGTTGTGAAGCACTCCAACAAGGGCAAATGACCTTCATAAGCACAAGATCAAGAGCAAAAGAGGTTGTTAAGCACACGAACAACGGGAATTGTAGTTGTTAAGAACACAAACAAGGGCAAATGAGGTTCATAAGCACAAGATCAAGCGCAAAAGAGGTTGTCAAGCCTACGAACAATGCGAATTGAGGTTGTTAAGCACACAAACAAGGGCAAATGAGGTTCCTAAGCACAAGAACCAGTGCAAATGAGGTTCATAAGCACAAGATCAAGCGCAAAAGAGGTTGTGAAGCACACGAACAACGCGAATTGAGGTTGTTAAGCACACAAAGAAGGGCAAATGAGGTTCCTAAGCACACAAACAAGGGCAAATGAGGTTCACAAGCACAAGATCAAGCGCAAAAGATTTTGTTAAGCACACGACAACGCCAATTGTGGTTGTGAAGCACACAAACAAGGGCAAATGACATTCAGAAGCACAAGATCAAGCGCAAAAGAGGTTGTGAAGCACACGAACAACGCGAATTGAGGTTGTTAAGCACACAAACAAGGGCAAATGAGGTTCAGAAGCACAAAAGCAAGTGCAAAAGAGGTGGCGAAGCACACAAACAACGCGAAATGAGGTTGCTAAGCAGACAAACAAAGGCAAATGAGGTTCATAAGCACAAGATCGAGCGTAAAAGAGGTTGTTAAGCACACGAACAACGCGAATTGTGGTTGTTAATGTCACACCCCAAACCATAATTTCTGGATTAGTGTGTGATCAACCCCGCCTCGTGCAAATCAACAATTAAACACGCAAGGCTTAATAATAGAAATCAAATTAAGCAGCGGATGCAGAATATAAAATATATCAAATAAGTCACATCAGTCACATATCAGTAAACAACATATATATATAATACAACAATCTATATCACAAACTACAACAAAATCTAGCCAAAAGATAGTAAACGATCTGTCGATCCCGTATACAAAACGACAAACACGGAATCGCAGATCAACTAAGTGCTAACCCTAATCATCAACAGAGTGGCCTTCGGGGACAGCTCCTGACAGCTCCTGCTATGGATCGCCAGATTCTGTACCTAAAACCCACGAAACAACTTGTGGGTGAGTGATAAATCACTCAGTATGTGACCCAGAACTATATCTCCAGGGGTCCTCTAAAATCAAAGCACTTTAACTTAATATTTAAATATTGTTATGCCTTTAAAATTTAATATGCAATTGTGTGTCCCCTATCTCAATAGCTAATAAAAAGGAAAAATTACTTTTAATATTTATCATGATGCGATTACTTTAGTATGTCAACATGCAAAAGTTCTCCCAAATAAAATCCAAGCAGAATATAATATCATAGTCAAATCGGAAAAATCAGTATCGGAATACTGAGTGTAGAATCTATATAATAATAGTACGAATAATAGTCACCCCGTGCTGTGCTAATCGGATCGAAGATCCTCAAGATATGTCTAAGGACTGCGATCATAGAGTCTAGTGATACACGGTGCCTAAGTGGCACTGAGCACTACTCACAAGTTAATAACACGCTAGCCGATGAACATATCTTAATTCGGTGTTTGTTCCTTACTCTAAAACGATCCATAACCAAACATATAAAATAGGAGAAATCATACAATGCAAGTCGTAAAAATTGTCAATCTCATCCCTCATGAGCAGGTGAGAACTCTACCGTCTGGCCAGATCAATAGGAATTTGGGGCTCGAATCCGGTCCCATGCATATGAGCTCGTGTCCGGCCATATGCACCACACACACAATTCCACAAAGGTGGAATTCCGTTCTAGGCAATGTAGCTCCTAATGTAGGTGGAGATCACTCCAGAATCGTTCGTGCCTCAGGGCTCGAGTCCGGCCCACACGTAATGGTAAAATGATCGAATGAATACATAATCAAATTAATACATATAATATAAGTCCTAGAAGACCATCCGGAAAGTCAAGTGACACACCGGCTCAATGGCTGCGAGGCCGACTCGTGTCCCATTCCACAAGCCGGAGCGCAGTCATTCAGTCTCTACTCAGCTCTCACCAATGCATGCGTATAAATATGCAATAATATATTGCCTTCTACGAGAAGAAGGCAATCTAATAACCTAATATTTTAATAATAATATATAATATTATTTATTTACTCTACTCCTAAGTAAAACAGTAAATTCTTTCTTTGATGGGGATTATGCAAATCCTAATTACAGTTCAAAAGAGTAAACATGCTCTAATGCATCTATTAATTTTAAGTGCGGATGTCAGGTCAAGTGGAACGACTTGGTAAGAGTACGCCCACAAAAGAAATAATTCAGATATCCCACACCTGTAGGGCTGAAGACGCAACGACTAACCCTCAGCGAAGGTGGTAGGGTCCGCGTATGCTCCAACCGGTGCGTCAGTCGGCTCAGTCCACGGATCGTGCTCGTACGGAATATGCGGATCTGTAGTTTGTAATTTAAACTAATTAATATTTTAGCTAGATTACGTACCATTTCCCTTATTTTTCTTTTGTTACTTTCAACAGCTCGTCGTGAGGTGGGTTGTTGGTAATAATTTAGAGTGTCGGGGTATTCGTAACTAATTAACCGCGAGTTTACGATATTTCACGCGAGGATTTTTCTACGTCTATCTATTTTAGATTCCCATTCGTATCATATTCACTTATCTCAATTTAGAAATTAAGATTTGCACGAGGTCGTTATTTTATTTCTATTTAATTCCTATCGTAAGTTGGTCGTCTCGAATTTAAAGAATACGTGAAAAGAAGGGATCTTGTTGCTAATTAATTGTCCTTATTTATTAGCAACGAAATTTATTTAAGTTACACAAATTTACATTATTTATTTTAATTTTAATCATTTGTTCCAACAATATTTAATCAATTTAATTTAAAATAAAAATAACAATAAAATTTTAAATATTTTTAATTAAATGTGCTTCGGGATCATACGGTGCCCATTTTGGTCTTTGTATCTGCTCAAGTTATGTTATGAGGCAATGTACCAAGGCCTAGTCTAATCATCTCCCGATCTTTAAGTTTACGTATTTTTCCGATTTTTAAGTTGTACCCCTTTTAATTTAAATTTTAAAAGAAGTTAAGTTGTCGTGTAGTTGTGTTAGAAATCGAATATACTGTTATTTTATTTTTAACCACATTATCGAGTCGAGCCTACCGAAAGGAGGCTCAGACCCTAAGTAATTCATTACCCCGTTTTACTTGATTATTTAGATTAGTTGCTACTCCTAAATGTGCGCTCTACTTTTACCTTTCCTATTTCGTAACTCGATCAGATTGGCAACGACTTTAATTTATGTTCTACCCTTCTGTTTGTTTTGCATGTATAAAATTTTCCTACACTAATTGTTTCAATTCAAGCCCCCTTGGATTTATTTTCAAAACTATATATATAATTTACATATAATTTTATTATTTTCGGGTTGGGCCTATGCCCAAAGAAATACAAAGACCCAATTCAATATATTCACCCACATATATATATACATACAAATATAATACCATTTTCGGATTGGGTCAAGGCCCACAAATAAATTATCAACTAATTCATATATATTTTAAAATTTGACTTGTTAGTGGGCTAAGCCCAAAATAAATAAAAAATTTAATACATACATAGCATATATAAGGCCGGCCTTTGAGCCAAATCATTTTTCTCCTTTTTTTTTTTTTTATAAAATTCCAATTTGCATTTAGGTCCTATTTTTATCATAATTTCGGCCAAGATTATAATTCTTCACAAAAACCCAAAACTTAATTTATTTACATTTGGTCCCTGTCATTTCCAAGTCTGGTTTTCAAATCACCGAACCTCACACTACCAGTACCAGTGGTATCACTGGGCCAGTATCACTGGTACTGGCATCGCAACATCACCACAGGCACATCACCAACAAGCACCAGTAAGCACTGGCACCACACAAGCAAACCAACACTCGTACCAGACCGGTACCAGAAACAAGTACAAGCAAAACAGCCTCATCACAACACAGGAACAAGCATAAACAAGCACAAACAAGCACACAGCGGCAAGACAGACAGAAAACTAGGGCAAGGCTGGTATCAAGTAATCACCCAACAAGCATCACAAAGCACAAGAAAAAGAGGTTTTAATCCATTACCCGGGAAGAGGTGAACAATCACACGAGAGAGAGGGTCTCAAAAACGGCCGAATCCAAGCAATAGACTCGTCTAACGACTGTCTGGAAAAATCAGCAAGCACCCCCAGAAAAGAGGCGTCTCCAAGCACCAGAACAACACAAGGCGGCACCAGAGACAAAATCGCAAGAAGGATTTCAACCCCAAAAATTTTGGGTTTAGAGTAAATAGCAAATCACAGGGGCAAACGGAAAAGAGAGAGGGGGAGAGAGAGTTGTTCTCGACACAATAGCGAGAGCAAAGAGAGAGCAAAAAGACTCAGAAGCGAGAGAGATAGAGAGATATAACCTCAAAAAGAGAGAGACCGTACGAGGGAACGGCTCAAAATTGTCAGGGCGTCTGATAGCGTGCTACCAAAGTTGTCTTCGCGCATAAATGCGATGCGATCGGCGTCAGTGTACGGCGCAGAGGCAAATTCGAAGAGAGAAGCGGGACGGTCTACTTTCCTTCTCCAGGGAGTAACGAAAAGGAAAGAGAGAGGGTGAGGTGGGGTTCGAAGATCAGGGACAGAGAGAAAAAGGGAGGCGCAGACTCCTTGGGAGCAACGGGAGAAGAAGGGAAATAGAAGTGGGGAGGGTTTTAAGTAACAGGGTTGCTTCAAGATTCGTGTAGATTAAAATCGGACAGTTCAGACAATTTCAAGATCTCTTTTAAAGAAATGGGTTGCTTGAGGTTCGTGCATGAAGGGATCTGAACGGTTGAGAATCTTCCAAGAACATTAATAGAAGAATATGGATTGACGGTTGGGATAATGATCAACTAAAGACAAGAAGAAATTAAAAAGGGAGGCTTCCAATTAAATTAATCTAACGAAATTTGCGTTTAATCTAGTTCGAAATTTCAACCGTGATTTAATTTACTAAACTGTTTGGGGAACTTCATTAAACATTTAAATTAATTCTTTTATTAGCATTTGTACTTTCATATAAAATTCCTCTTAATTATAATGTGTCACCAAAATTTGTATTTGCTTTTATGAAACTCTTATTATATTATGGTCACATTAAAAATTTTAATTTATCGCAGATTTTAATTATCATAATTGTGTGGTTAACTAAACTTTAATTAGGATTAAACAGTAATTATCCATTTTGAAAATTCAAGTTATAACAGTTAAGCACACAAACAAGGACAAATGAGGTTCCTAAGCACAAGAACAAGTGCAAATGAGGTTCATAAGCACAAGATCAGGCGCAAAAGAGGTTGTTAAGCACACGAACAACGTGAATTGAGGTTGTTAAGCACACAAACAAGGGCAAATGAGGTTCATAAGCACAAGATCAAGCGCAAATGAGGTTTTTAAGCAAACGAACAATGCAAATTGAGGTTGTTAAGCACACAAACAAGGGCAAATGAGATTCGTAAGCCCAAGAACAAGTGCAAATGAGGTTCATAAACACAAGACCAAGCGCAAAAGAGGTTGTTAAGCACACGAACAACGCGAATTGAGATTGTTAAGCACAACAACAACTGCAAATGAGGTTCATAAGCAGAAGAACAAGAGCAAAAATGGTAGTTAAGCAAACAAACAACGCGAATTGAGGTTGTTAATCACACAAACAAGGGGAAATGGGGTTCCTAAGCCCAAGAACTAGTACAAATGAGGTTCATAAGCACTATATCAAGCGCAAAAGACGTTGTTAAGTACACGAAAAACGCCAATTGAGGTTGTGAAGTACACAAACAAGGGCAAATGATATTCATAAGCACAAGATCAAGCGCAAAAGAGGTTGTTAAGCACACGAACAACGCGAATTGAGGTTGTTAAGCACACAAACATGGGCAAATGAGATTCATAAGCACAAGATCAAGCGCAAAAGACGTTGTTAAGCACACGAACAACGCGAATTGAGGTTGTTCAGCACGCAAAGAAGGGCAAATGAGGTTCCCAAGCACAAGAACATGTGCAAATGAGGTTCAAAAGCACAAGAGCAAGCGCAGAAGTGGTTGTGAAGCACACGAACAACGCCAATTGAGCTTGTGAATCACACAAACAAGGGCAAATGAAGTTCCTAAGCACAAGAACAAGTGCAAATGAGGTTCATAAGGACAAGATCTAGCAAAAAGATTTTGTTAAGCACACGAACAACGCCAAATGAGGTTGTTAAGCACAAGAACAAGTGCAAATGAGGTTCATAAGCAGAAGAACAAGCGCAAAAGAGGTTGTTAAGCAAATGAACAACGCGAATTGAGGTTGTTAAGCGCACGATCAAGGGTAATGTGGTTCATAAGCACAAGATCAAGCGCAAAAGAGGTTGTTAAGCACACGAATAACGCGAATTGACGTTGTTAAGCTCACAAACAAGGGTAAATGAGGTTTCTAAGCACACAAACAAGGGCAAATAAGGTTCATAAGCACAAAAGCAAGCGCAAAGGAGGTTGTGAAGCACACGAACAACGTGAAATGAGGTGGTTAAGCACACAAACAAGGGCAAATGAGGTTCATAAGCACAAGATCAAGCGGAAATGAGGTTGTTAAGGAAACGAAAAATGCGAATTAAGGTTGTTAAGCGCACAAACAAGGGCAAATGAGGTTCCTAAGCACAAGAACAAGTGCAATTGAGGTTGACAAGCACAAGATCAAGCGCAAAAGAGTTTGTTAAGCACACGATAACGCCAATTCATGATGTTAAGCACACAAACAAGGGCAAATGAGATTCGTAAGCCCAAGTACAAGTGCAAATGAGGTTCATAAACACAAGATCAAGCACAAAAGAGGTTGTTAAGCACACGAACAACGCCAAATGAGGTTGTTAAGCACAAGAACAAGTGCAAATGAGGTTCCTAAGTAGAAGAACAAGCGCAAAAGAGGTTGTTAACCAAACGAACAACGCGAATTGAGGTTGTTAATCATACAAACAAGGGCAAATGAGGTTCCTAAGCCCAAGAATATGTGCAAATGAGGTTCATAAGCACAAGATCAAGCACAAAAGAGGTTGTTAAGCACACGAACAACGCCAATCGATGTTGTGAAGCACACAAACAAGGGCAAATGAGGTTGTTAAGCACAAGATCAAGCGCAAAAGAGGTTGTTAAGCACACGAACAACGCCAATTGAGGTTGTGAAGCACTCCAACAAGGGCAAATGACCTTCATAAGCACAAGATCAAGCGCAAAAGAGGTTGTTAAGCACACGAACAACGGGAATTGTAGTTGTTAAGAACACAAACAAGGGCAAATGAGGTTCATAAGCACAAGATCAAGCGCAAAAGAGGTTGTCAAGCCTACGAACAATGCGAATTGAGGTTGTCAAGCACAGAAACAAGTGCAAATGAGGTTCCCAAGCACAAGAACCAGTGCAAATGAGGTTCGTAAGCACAGGATCAAGCGCAAAAGAGGTTGTGAAGCACGCGAACAACGCGAATTGAGGTTGTTAAGCACACAAAGAAGGGCAAATGAGGTTCCTAAGCACACAAACAAGGGCAAATAAGGTTCACAAGCACAAGATCAAGCGCAAAAGATTTTGTTAAGCACAGACAACGCCAATTGTGGTTGTGAAGCACACAAACAAGGGCAAATGACTTTCAGAAGCACAAGATCAAGCGCAAAAGAGGTTGTGAAGCACACGAACAACGCGAATTGAGGTTGTTAAGCACACAAACATGGGCAAATGAGGTTCAGAAGCACAAAAGCAAGTGCAAAAGAGGTAGCGAAGCACACGAACAACGCGAAATGAGGTTGCTAAGCAGACCAACAACGGCAAATGAGGTTCATAAGCACAAGATCGAGCGTAAAAGAGGTTGTTAAGCACACGAGCAACGCGAATTGTGGTTGTTACGCACACAAACAAGGGCAAATGAGGTTCCTAAGCACAAGAACAAGTGAAAATGAGGTTCATAAGCACAAGATCTGGCGCAAAAGAGGTTGTTAAGCACACGAACAACGTGAATTGAGGTTGTTAAGCACACAAACAAGGGCAAATGAGGTTCATAAGCACAAGATCAAGCGCAAATGAGGTTTTTAAGCAAACGAACAATGCAAATTGAGGTTGTTAAGCACACAAACAAGGGCAAATGAGATTCGTAAGCCCAAGAACAAGTGCAAATGAGGTTCATAAACACAAGACCAAGCGCAAAAGAGGTTGTTAAGCACACGAACAACGCGAATTGAGATTGTTAAGCACAACAACAAGTGCAAATGAGGTTCATAAGCAGAAGAACAAGAGCAAAAATGGTAGTTAAGCAAGCAAACAACGCGAATTGAGGTTGTTAATCACACAAACAAGGGGAAATGGGGTTCCTAAGCCCAAGAACTAGTACAAATGAGGTTCATAAGCACTATATCAAGCGCAAAAGACGTTGTTAAGTACACGAAAAACGCTAATTGAGGTTGTGAAGTACACAAACAAGGGCAAATGAGATTCATAAGCACAAGATCAAGCGCAAAAGAGGTTGTTAAGCACACGAACAACGCGAATTGAGGTTGTTAAGCACACAAACATGGGCAAATGAGATTCATAAGCACAAGATCAAGCGCAAAAGAGGTTGTTAAGCACACGAACAACGCGAATTGAGGTTGTTCAGCACGCAAAGAAGGGCAAATGAGTTTCATAAGCACAAGATCAAGCGCAAATGAGGTTTTTAAGCAAACGAACAATGCAAATTGAGGTTGTTAAGCACACAAACAAGGGCAAATGAGATTTGTAAGCCTAAGAACAAGTGCAAATGAGATTCATAAACACAAGATCAAGCGCAAAAGAGGTTGTTAAGCACACGAACAACGCGAATTGAGGTTGTTAAGCACACAAACAAGGGCAAATGAGGTTCCTAAGCACACAAAAAAGGGCAAATGAGGTTCACAAGCACAAGATCAAGCGCAAAAGATTTTGTTAAGCACACGACAACGCCAATTGTGGTTGTGAAGCACACAAACAAGGGCAAATGAGATTCATAAGCACAAGATCAAGCGCAAAAGAGGTTGTGAAGCACACGAACAACGCGAATTGAGGTTGTTAAGCACACAAACAAGGGCAAATGAAGTTGCTAAGCACACAAACAAGGGCAAATGAGGTTCATAAGTACGCAAGCAAGTGCAAAAGAGGTGGCGAAGCACACGAACAATGCGAAATGAGGTTGCTAAGCAGACAAACAAAGGCAAATGAGGTTCATAAGCACAAGATCGTGCGGAAAAGAGGTTGGTAAGCACACGAACAACGCGAATTGTCTTTGTTAAGCACACAAACAAGGGCAAATGAGGATCCTAAGCACAAGAACAAGTGCAAATGAGGTTCCTAAGTAGAAGAACAAGCGCAAAAGAGGTTGTTAACCAAACGAACAACGCGAATTGAGGTTGTTAATCATACAAACAAGGGCAAATGAGGTTCCTAAGCCCAAGAACATGTGCAAATGAGGTTCATAAGCACAAGATCAAGCACAAAAGAGGTTGTTAAGCACACGAACAACGCCAATTGATGTTGTGAAGCACACAAACAATGGCAAATGAGGTTGTTAAGCACAAGATCAAGCGCAAAAGAGGTTGGGAAGCACACGAACAACGCGAATTGAGGTTGTTAAGCACACAAAGAAGGGCAAATGAGGTTCCTAAGCACACAAACAAGGGCAAATGAGGTTCACAAGCACAAGATCAAGCGCAAAAGATTTTGTTAAGCACACGACAACGCCAATTGTGGTTGTGAAGCACTCAAACAAGGGCAAATGAGATTCATACGCACAAGATCAAGCGCAAAAGAGGTTGTGAAGCACACGAACAACGCGAATTGAGGTTGTTAAGCACACAAACAAGGGCAAATGAGGTTCAGAAGCACAAAAGCAAGTGTAAAAGAGGTGGTGAAGCACACGAACAACGCGAAATGAGGTTGCTAAGCAGACAAACAACGGCAAATGAGGTTCATAAGCACAAGATCGAGCGTAAAAGAGGTTGTTAAGCACACGAACAACGCGAATTGTGGTTGTTCAGCACACAAACAAGGCAAATGAGGTTCCTAAGCACAAGAACAAGTGCAAATGAGGTTCATAAGCACAAGATCTGGCGCAAAAGAGGTTGTTAAGCACACGAACAACGTGAATTGAGGTTGTTAAGCACACAAACAAGGGCAAATGAGGTTCATAAGCACAAGATCAAGCGCAAATGAGGTTTTTAAGCAAACGAACAATGCAAATTTAGGTTGTTAAGCACACAAACAAGGGCAAATGAGATTCGTAAGCCCAAGAACAAGTGCAAATGAGGTTCATAAACACAAGACCAAGCGCAAAAGAGGTTGTTAAGCACACGAACAACGCGAATTGAGGTTGTTAAGCACAACAACAAGTGCAAATGAGGTTCATAAGCAGAAGAACAAGCTCAAAAATGGTAGTTAAGCAAACAAACAACGCGAATTGAGGTTGTTAATCACACAAACAAGGAGAAATGGGGTTCCTAAGCCCAAGAACTAGTACAATTGAGGTTCATAAGCACTATATCAAGCGCAAAAGACGTTGTTAAGTACACGAAAAACGCTAATTGAGGTTGTGAAGTACACAAACAAGGGTAAATGAGATTCATAAGCACAAGATCAAGCGCAAAAGAGGTTGTTAAGCACACGAACAACGCGAATTGAGGTTGTTAAGCACACAAACATGGGCAAATGAGATTCATAAGCACAAGATCAAGCGCAAAAGAGGTTGTTAAGCACACGAACAACGCGAATTGAGGTTGTTCAGCACGCAAAGAAGGGCAAATGAGGTTCCCAAGCACAAGAACATGTGCAAATGAGGTTCAAAAGCACAAGAGCAAGCGCAGAAGTGGTTGTGAAGCACACGAACAACGCCAATTGAGCTTGTGAATCACACAAACAAGGGCAAATGAAGTTCCTAAGCACAAGAACAAGTGCAAATGAGGTTCATAAGGACAAGATCTAGCGAAAAGATTTTGTTAAGCACACGAACAACGCCAAATGAGGTTGTTAAGCACATGAACAAGTGCAAATGAGGTTCATAAGCAGAAGAACAAGCGCAAAAGAGGTTGTTAAGCAAATGAACAACGCGAATTGAGGTTGTTAAGCGCACGAACAAGGGTAATGTGGTTCATAAGCACAAGATCAAGCGCAAAAGAGGTTGTTAAGCACACGAACAACGCGAATTGACGTTGTTAAGCTCACAAACAAGGGTAAATGAGGTTTCTAAGCACACAAACAAGGGCAAATAAGGTTCATAAGCACAAAAGCAAGCGCAAAGGAGGGTGTGAAGCACACGAACAACGTGAAATGAGGTGGTTAAGCACACAAACAAGGGCAAATGAGGTTCATAAGCACAAGATCAAGCGGAAATGAGGTTGTTAAGGAAACGAACAATGCGAATTAAGGTTGTTAAGCGCACAAACAATGGCAAATGAGGTTCCTAAGCCCAAGAACATGTGCAAAAGAGGTTGTTAAGCACACGAACAACGCCAATTGATGTTGTGAAGCACACAAACAAGGGCAAATGAGGTTGTTAAGCACACGAACAGCGCCAATTGAGGTTGTGAAGCACTCCAACAAGGGCAAATGACCTTCATAAGCACAAGATCAAGCGCAAAAGAGGTTGTTAAGCACACGAACAACGAGAATTGTAGTTGGTCAGAACACAAACAAGGGCAAATGAGGTTCCTAAGCACACAAACAAGGGCAAATGAGGTTCATAAGCACAAGATCAAGCGCAAAAGAGGTTGTTAAGCCTACGAACAATGCGAATTGAGGTTCTTAAGCACACAAAAAAGGGCAAATGAGGTTCTAAAGCACAAGAAGAAGTGCAAATGAGGTGGACAAGCACAAGATCAAGCGCAAAAGAGTTTGTTAATCACACGACAACGCCAATTGAGGATGTTAAGCACACAAACAACGGCAAATGAGATTCGTAAGCCCAAGAACAAGTCCAAATGAGGTTCCTAAACACAAGATCAAGCGCAAAAGAGGTTCTAAGCACACGAACAACGCCAAATGAGGTTGTTAAGCACAACAACAAGTGCAAATGAGGTTCCTAAGCACAAGATCAAGCGCAAAAGAGGTCATGAAGCACACGAGCAATGCGAATCGAGGTTGTTAATCATACGAACAAGGGCAAATGAGGTTTCTACGCACAAGAACAAGTGCAAATGAGGTTCATAAGCACAAGATCAAGCGCAAAAGAGGTTAAGCACACGAACAATGCAAATTGAGGTTGTTAATCACACAACCTAGGGCAAATCAGGTTCCTAAGCACAAGAACAAGTGCAAATGAGGCTCATAAACACAAAATCAAGCGCAAAAAAGGTTATTAAGCACACGAACAACGCCAATTGAGGTTGTGAAGCACACAAACAAGGGCATAAGAGATTCATAAGCACAAGATCAAGCGCAAAAGAGGTTGTTAAGCACACGAACAACGCGAATTGAGGTTGTTAAGCACACAAACAAGTGCAAATGAGGTTAATAAGCACAAGATCAAGCGCAAAAGAGATTCTTAAGAATACAAACAACGCAAATTGAGGTTGTTTAGAATAAAAACAAGGGCAAATGAAGTTCCTCAGCACACAAACAAGGGCAAATGAGGTTCATAAGCACAAGAGCAAGCGCAAAAGAGGTTGTGAAGCACACGAACAACGCGAAATTGAGGTTGGTAAGCACACAAACATGGGCAAATCAGGTTAATAAGCACAAGATCAAGCGCAAAAGATGTTGTTAAGCACACGAACAACGCGAATTGAGGTTGTTAAGCACACAAACAAGGGCAAATGAGGTTGCTAAGCGCAGGAACAAGTGTAAATGAGGTTCATAAGCACGCAAACAAGGGCAAATGAGGTTCCTAAGCACACAAACAACGGGAAATGAGGATCATAAGCACAAGAGCAAGCGCAAAAGGGGTTGTGAAGAACACGAGCAACGCGAAATGAGGTTGTTAAGCACACAAAACAAAGGCAAATAAGGTTCATAAGCACAAGATCAAGCGCAAAAAAGGTTCTTAAGCACACGAACAACGCGAATTGAGGTTGTTGAGCACACAAACAACGGCAAATGAGGTTCCTAAGCGCAAGAACAAGTGCAAATGAGGTTCATAAGCACAAGATCAAGCGCAAAAGTGGTTGTTAAGCACACGAACAACGGGAATTGAGGTTGTTAAGCACACAAACAAGGGCAAATAAGGTTCATTAGCACAAGATCAAGCGCAAAAGAGGTTGTCAAGCCACGACAACGCCAATTGAGGATGTTAAGCACACATACAAGGGCAAATGAGATTCGTAGACCCAAGAACAAGTGCAAATGAGGTCTATAAACACAAGATCAGGCGCAAAAGAGGTTGTTAAGCACACGAACAACGCCAAATGAGGTTGTTAAGCACAAGAACAAGTGCAAATGAGGTTCATAAGCAGAAAAACAAATGCAAAAGAGGTTGTTAAGCAAACGAACAACGCGAATTGAGGTTGTTAATCCCACAAACAAAGGCAAATGAGGTTCCTAAACACAAGAACAAGTGCAAATGCGGTTGACAAGCAGAAGATCAAGCGCAAAAGAGGTTGTTAAGCAGGCGACAACGCCAATGGAGGATGTTAAGCACACAAACAAGGGCAAATGAGATTCGTAAGCTCAAGAACAAGTGCAAATGACGTCCATAAACACAAGATCACGCGCAAAAAAGGTTGTTAGGCACACGAACAACGCCACATGAGGTTGTTAAGCACAAGAACAAGTGCAAATGAGGTTCATAAGCAGAAAAACAAGCGCAAAAGAGGTTGTTAAGCAAACGAACAACGCGAATTGAGGTTCTTAATCACACAAACAAGGGCAAATGAGGTTCCTAAGCCCAAGAACAAGTACAAGTGAGGTGCACAAGCACAAGATCAAGCGCAAAAGAGGTTGTTAAGCACACGAATAACTCCAATTGAGGTTGTGAAGCACACAAACAAGGGCAAATGAGATTCATGAGCACAAGATCAAGCGCAAAAGAGGTTGTTAAGCACACGAACAACGCGAATTGAGGTTGTTAAGCACACAAACATGGGCAAATGAGATTCATCAGCACAAGATCAAGCGCAAAAGAGGTTGTTAAGCACACGAACAACGCGAATTGAGGTTGTTCAGCACGCAAAGAAGGGCAAATGAGGTTCCCAAGCACAAGAACATGTGCAAATGAGGTTCAAAAGCACAAGAGCAAGCGCAGAAGTGGTTGTGAAGCACACGAACAACGCCAATTGAGCTTGTGAATCACACAAACAAGGGCAAATGAAGTTCCTAAGCACAAGAACAAGTGCAAATGAGGTTCATAAGGACAAGATCTAGCGAAAAGATTTTGTTAAGCACACGAACAACGCCAAATGAGGTTGTTAAGCACATGAACAAGTGCAAATGAGGTTCATAAGCAGAAGAACAAGCGCAAAAGAGGTTGTTAAGCAAATGAACAACGCGAATTGAGGTTGTTAAGCGCACGAACAAGGGTAATGTGGTTCATAAGCACAAGATCAAGCGCAAAAGAGGTTGTTAAGCACACGAACAACGCGAATTGACGTTGTTAAGCTCACAAACAAGGGTAAATGAGGTTTCTAAGCACACAAACAAGGGCAAATAAGGTTCATAAGCACAAAAGCAAGCGCAAAGGAGGGTGTGAAGCACACGAACAACGTGAAATGAGGTGGTTAAGCACACAAACAAGGGCAAATGAGGTTCATAAGCACAAGATCAAGCGGAAATGAGGTTGTTAAGGAAACGAACAATGCGAATTAAGGTTGTTAAGCGCACAAACAATGGCAAATGAGGTTCCTAAGCCCAAGAACATGTGCAAAAGAGGTTGTTAAGCACACGAACAACGCCAATTGATGTTGTGAAGCACACAAACAAGGGCAAATGAGGTTGTTAAGCACACGAACAGCGCCAATTGAGGTTGTGAAGCACTCCAACAAGGGCAAATGACCTTCATAAGCACAAGATCAAGCGCAAAAGAGGTTGTTAAGCACACGAACAACGAGAATTGTAGTTGTTCAGAACACAAACAAGGGCAAATGAGGTTCCTAAGCACACAAACAAGGGCAAATGAGGTTCATAAGCACAAGATCAAGCGCAAAAGAGGTTGTTAAGCCTACGAACAATGCGAATTGAGGTTCTTAAGCACACAAAAAAGGGCAAATGAGGTTCTAAAGCACAAGAAGAAGTGCAAATGAGGTGGACAAGCACAAGATCAAGCGCAAAAGAGTTTGTTAATCACACGACAACGCCAATTGAGGATGTTAAGCACACAAACAACGGCAAATGAGATTCGTAAGCCCAAGAACAAGTCCAAATGAGGTTCCTAAACACAAGATCAAGCGCAAAAGAGGTTCTAAGCACACGAACAACGCCAAATGAGGTTGTTAAGCACAACAACAAGTGCAAATGAGGTTCCTAAGCACAAGATCAAGCGCAAAAGAGGCTGTGAAGCACACGAGCAATGCGAATCGAGGTTGTTAATCATACGAACAAGGGCAAATGAGGTTTCTACGCACAAGAACAAGTGCAAATGAGGTTCATAAGCACAAGATCAAGCGCAAAAGAGGTTAAGCACACGAACAATGCAAATTGAGGTTGTTAATCACACAACCTAGGGCAAATCAGGTTCCTAAGCACAAGAACAAGTGCAAATGAGGCTCATAAACACAAAATCAAGCGCAAAAAAGGTTATTAAGCACACGAACAACGCCAATTGAGGTTGTGAAGCACACAAACAAGGGCATAAGAGATTCATAAGCACAAGATCAAGCGCAAAAGAGGTTGTTAAGCACACGAACAACGCGAATTGAGGTTGTTAAGCACACAAACAAGTGCAAATGAGGTTAATAAGCACAAGATCAAGCGCAAAAGAGATTCTTAAGAATACAAACAACGCAAATTGAGGTTGTTAAGAATAAAAACAAGGGCAAATGAAGTTCCTCAGCACACAAACAAGGGCAAATGAGGTTCATAAGCACAAGAGCAAGCGCAAAAGAGGTTGTGAAGCACACGAACAACGCGAAATTGAGGTTGGTAAGCACACAAACAAGGGCAAATCAGGTTAATAAGCACAAGATCAAGCGCAAAAGATGTTGTTAAGCACACGAACAACGCGAATTGAGGTTGTTAAGCACACAAACAAGGACAAATGAGGTTGCTAAGCGCAAGAACAAGTGTAAATGAGGTTCATAAGCACGCAAACAAGGGCAAATGAGGTTCCTAAGCACACAAACAACGGGAAATGAGGATCATAAGCATAAGAGCAAGCGCAAAAGGGGTTGTGAAGAACACGAGCAACGCGAAATGAGGTTGTTAAGCACACAAAACAAAGGCAAATGAGGTTCATAAGCACAAGATCAAGCGCAAAAAAGGTTCTTAAGCACACGAACAACGCGAATTGAGGTTGTTGAGCACACAAACAACGGCAAATGAGGTTCCTAAGCGCAAGAACAAGTGCAAATGAGGTTCATAAGCACAAGATCAAGCGCAAAAGTGGTTGTTAAGCACACGAACAACGGGAATTGAGGTTGTTAAGCACACAAACAAGGGCAAATAAGGTTCATTAGCACAAGATCAAGCGCAAAAGAGGTTGTCAAGCCACGACAACGCCAATTGAGGATGTTAAGCACACATACAAGGGCAAATGAGATTCGTAGACCCAAGAACAAGTGCAAATGAGGTCTATAAACACAAGATCAGGCGCAAAAGAGGTTGTTAAGCACACGAACAACGCCAAATGAGGTTGTTAAGCACAAGAACAAGTGCAAATGAGGTTCATAAGCAGAAAAACAAATGCAAAAGAGGTTGTTAAGCAAACGAACAACGCGAATTGAGGTTGTTAATCCCACAAACAAAGGCAAATGAGGTTCCTAAACACAAGAACAAGTGCAAATGCGGTTGACAAGCAGAAGATCAAGCGCAAAAGAGGTTGTTAAGCAGGCGACAACGCCAATGGAGGATGTTAAGCACACAAACAAGGGCAAATGAGATTCGTAAGCTCAAGAACAAGTGCAAATGACGTCCATAAACACAAGATCACGCGCAAAAAAGGTTGTTAGGCACACGAACAACGCCACATGAGGTTGTTAAGCACAAGAACAAGTGCAAATGAGGTTCATAAGCAGAAAAACAAGCGCAAAAGAGGTTGTTAAGCAAACGAACAACGCGAATTGAGGTTCTTAATCACACAAACAAGGGCAAATGAGGTTCCTAAGCCCAAGAACAAGTACAAGTGAGGTTCACAAGCACAAGATCAAGCGCAAAAGAGGTTGTTAAGCACACGAATAACTCCAATTGAGGTTGTGAAGCACACAAACAAGGGCAAATGAGATTCATGAGCACAAGATCAAGCGCAAAAGAGGTTGTTAAGCACACGAACAACGCGAATTGAGGTTGTTAAGCACACAAACATGGGCAAATGAGATTCATCAGCACAAGATCAAGCGCAAAAGAGGTTGTTAAGCACACGAACAACGCGAATTGAGGTTGTTCAGCACGCAAAGAAGGGCAAATGAGTTTCATAAGCACAAGATCAAGCGCAAATGAGGTTTTTAAGCAAACGAACATTGCAAATTGAGGTTGTTAAGCACACAAACAAGGGCAAATGAGATTTGTAAGCCTAAGAACAAGTGCAAATGAGATTCATAAACACAAGATCAAGCGCAAAAGAGGTTGTTAAGCACACGAACAACGCGAATTGAGGTTGTTAAGCACACAAACAAGGGCAAATGAGGTTCCTAAGCACACAAACAAGGGCAAATGAGGTTCACAAGCACAAGATCAAGCGCAAAAGATTTTGTTAAGCACACGACAACGCCAATTGTGGTTGTGAAGCACACAAACAAGGGCAAATGAGATTCATAAGGACAAGATCAAGCGCAAAAGAGGTTGTGAAGCACACGAACAACGCGAATTGAGGTTGTTAAGCACACAAACAAGGGCAAATGAAGTTGCTAAGCACACAAACAAGGGCAAATGAGGTTCATAAGCACGCAAGCAAGTGCAAAATAGGTGGCGAAGCACACGAACAACGCGAAATGAGGTTGCTAAGCAGACAAACAAAGGCAAATGAGGTTCATAAGCACAAGATCGTGCGGAAAAGAGGTTGGTAAGCACACGAACAACGCGAATTGTCCTTGTTAAGCACACAAACAAGGGCAAATGAGGATCCTAAGCACAAGAACAAGTGCAAATGAGGTTCATAAGCACATGATCAGGCGCAAAAGAGGTTGTTAAGCACACGAACAACGTGAATTGAGGTTGTTAAGTACACAAACAAGGGCAAATGAGGTTCATAAGCCCAAGAACAAGTGCAAATGAGGTTCATAAACACAAGATCAAGCGCAAAAGAGGTTGTTAAGCACACGAGCAACGCGAATTGAGGTTGTTAAGCACACAAACAAGGGCAAATGAGGTTCCTAAGCACAAGAACCAGTGCAAATGAGGTTCATAAGCACAAGGTCAAGCGCAAAAGAGGTTGTGACGCACACGAACAAGGGGAAATGGGATTGTTAAGCAAACAAAGAACGCGAATTGAGGTTGTTAATCACACAAAAAAGGGGAAATGGGGTTCGTAAGCCCAAGAACAAGTACAAATGAGGTTCATCAGCACAAGATCAAGCGCAAAAGACGTTGTTAAGTACACGAAAAACGCTAATTGAGGTTGTGAAGGACACAAACAAGGGCAACTGAGATTCATAAGCACAAGATCAAGCGCAAAAGAGGTTGTTAAGCACACGAGCAACGCGAATTGAGGTTGTTAAGCACACAAACATGGGCAAATGAGATTCATAAGCACAAGATCAAGCGCAAAAGAGGTTGTTAAGCACACGAACAACGCGAATTGAGGTTGTTCAGCACGCAAAGAAGGCCAAATGAGGTTCCCAAGCACAAGAACATGTGCAAATGAGGTTCAAAAGCACAAGAGCAAGCGCAGAGTGGTTGTGAAGCACACGAACAACGCCAATTGAGCTTGTGAATCACACAAACAAGGGCAAATAAAGTTTCTAAGCACAAGAACAAGTGCAAATGAGGTTCATAAGGACAAGATCTAGCGAAAAGATGTTGTTAAGCACACGAACAACGCCAAATGAGGTTGTTAAGCACAAGAACAAGTGCAAATGAGGTTCATAAGCAGAAGAACAAGCGCAAAAGAGGTTGTTAAGCAAATGAACAACGCGAATTGAGGTTGTTAAGCGCACGAACATGGGTAATGTGGTTCATAAGCACAAGATCAAGCGCAAAAGAGGTTGTTAAGCACACCAACAACGCGAATTGACGTTGTTAAGCTCACAAACAAGGGTAAATGAGGTTTCTAAGCACACAAACAAGGGCAAATAAGGTTCATAAGCACAAAAGCAAGCGCAAAGGAGGTTGTGAAGCACACGAACAACGTGAAATGAGGTGGTTAAGCACACAAACATGGGCAAATGAGGTTCATAAGCACAAGATCAAGCGGAAATGAGGTTGTTAAGGAAACGAACAATGCGAATTAAGGTTGTTAAGCGCACAAACAAGGGCAAATGAGGTTCCTAAGCACAAGAACAAGTGCAATTGAGGTTGACAAGCACAAGATCAAGCGCAAAAGAGTTTGTTAAGCACACGATAACGCCAATTGATGATGTTAAGCACACAAACAAGGGCAAATGAGATTCGTAAGCCCAAGTACAAGTGCAAATGAGGCTCATAAACACAAGATCAAGCACAAAAGAGGTTGTTAAGCACACGAACAACGCCAAATGAGGTTGTTAAGCACAAGAACAAGTGCAAATGAGGTTCCTAAGTAGAAGAACAAGCGCAAAAGAGGTTGTTAACCAAACGAACAATGCGAATTGAGGTTGTTAATCATACAAACAAGGGGAAATGAGGTTCCTAAGCCCAAGAACATGTGCAAATGAGGTTCACAAGCACAAGATCAAGCACAAAAGAGGTTGTTAAGCACACGAACAACGCCAATTGATGTTGTGAAGCACACAAACAAGGGCAAATGAGGTTGTTAAGCACAAGATCAAGCGCAAAAGAGGTTGTTAAGCACACGAACAACGCCAATTGAGGTTGCGAAGCACTCCAACAAGGGCAAATGACCTTCATAAGCACAAGATCAAGCGCAAAAGAGGTTGTTAAGCACACGAACAACGGGAATTGTAGTTGTTCAGAACACAAACAAGGGCAAATGAGGTTCCTAAGCACGCAAACAAGGGCAAATGAGGTTCATAAGCACAAGATCAAGCGCAAAAGAGGTTGTTAAGCCTACGAACAATGCGAATTGAGGTTCTTAAGCACACAAAAAAGGGCAAATGAGGTTAAAAAGCACAAGAAGAAGTGCAAATGAGGTGGCCAAGCACAAGATCAAGCGCAAAAGAGTTTGTTAATCACACGACAACGCCAATTGAGGATGTTAAGCACAGAAACAACGGCAAATGAGATTCGTAAGCCCAAGAACAAGTCCAAATGAGGTTCATAAACACAAGATCAAGCGCAAAAGAGGTTTTAAGCACACGAACAACGCCAAATGAGGTTGTTAAGCACAACAACAAGTGCAAATGAGGTTCCTAACCACAAGATCAACCGCAAAAGAGGCTGTGAAGCACACGAGCAATGCGAATCGAGGTTGTTAATCATACAAACAAGGGCAAATGAGGTTTCTACGCACAAGAACAAGTGCAAATGACGTTCATAAGCACAAGATCAAGCGCAAAAGAGGTTAAGCACACGAACAACGCAAATTGAGGTTGTTAATCACACAACCTAGGGCAAATCAGGTTCCTAAGCACAAGAACAAGTGCAAATGAGGCTCATAAACACAAAATCAAGCGCAAAAAAGGTTATTAAGCACACGAACAACGCCAATTGAGGTTGTGAAGCACACAAACAAGGGCATAAGAGATTCATAAGCACAAGATCAAGCGCAAAAGAGGTTGTTAAGCACACGAACAACGCGAATTGAGGTTGTTAAGCACACAAACAAGTGCAAATGAGGTTAATAAGCACAAGATCAAGCGCAAAAGAGATTCTTAAGAATACAAACAACGCAAATTGAGGTTGTTACGCATAAAAACAAGGGCAAATGAAGTTCCTCAGCACACAAACAAGGGCAAATGAGGTTCATAAGCACAAGAGCAAGCGCAAAAGAGGTTGTGAAGCACACGAACAACGCGAAATTGAGGTTGGTAAGCACACAAACAAGGGCAAATCAGGTTAATAAGCACAAGATCAAGTGCAAAAGAGGTTGTTAAGCACACGAACAACGCGAATTGAGGTTGTTAAGCACACAAACAAGGGCAAATGAGGTTGCTAATCGCAAGAACAAGTGCAAATGAGGTTCATAAGCACACAAACAAGGGGAAATGAGGTTCCTAAGCACACAAACAAAGGGAAATGAGGATCATAAGCACAAGAGCAAGCGCAAAAGGGGTTGTGAAGAACACGAGCAACGCGAAATGAGGTTGTTAAGCACACAAAACAAAGGCAAATGAGGTTCATAAGCACAAGATCAAGCGCAAAAAAGGTTCTTAAGCACACGAACAACGCGAATTGAGGTTGTTGAGCACACAAACAACGGCAAATGAGGTTCCTAAGCGCAAGAACAAGTGCAAATGAGGTTCATAAGCACAAGATCAAGCGCAAAAGTGGTTGTTAAGCACACGAACAACGTGAATTGAGGTTGTTAAGTACACAAACAAGGGCAAATAAGGTTCATTAGCACAAGATCAAGCGCAAAAGAGGTTGTCAAGCCACGACAACGCCAATTGAGGATGTTAAGCACACAAACAAGGGCAAATGAGATTCGTAGACCCAAGAACAAGTGCAAATGAGGTCTATAAACACAAGATCAGGCGCAAAAGAGGTTGTTAAGCACACGAACAACGCCAAATGAAGTTGTTAAGCACAAGAACAAGTGCAAATGAGGTTCATAAGCAGAAAAACAAGCGCAAAAGAGGTTGTTAAGCAAACGAACAACGCGAATTGAGGTTGTTAATCACACAAACAAAGGCAAATGAGGTTCCTAAACACAAGAAGAAGTGCAAATGCGGTTGACAAGCAGAAGATCAAGCGCAAAAGAGGTTGTTAAGCAGGCGACAACGCCAATGGAGGATGTTAAGCACACAAACATGGGCAAATGAGATTCGTAAGCTCAAGAACAAGTGCAAATGACGTCCATAAACACAAGATCACGCGCAAAAGAGGTTGTTAGGCACACGAACAACGCCACATGAGGTTGTTAAGCGCAAGAACAAGTGCAAATGAGGTTCATAAGCACACAAACAAGGGCAAATGAGGTTCCTAAGCACACAAACAAAGGGAAATGAGGATCATAAGCACAAGAGCAAGCGCAAAAGGGGTTGTGAAGAACACGAGCAACGCGAAATGAGGTTGTTAAGCACACAAAACAAAGGCAAATGAGGTTCATAAGCACAAGATCAAGCGCAAAAAAGGTTCTTAAGCACACGAACAACGCGAATTGAGGTTGTTGAGCACACAAACAACAGCAAATGAGGTTCCTAAGCGCAAGAACAAGTGCAAATGAGGTTCATAAGCACAAGATCAAGCGCAAAAGTGGTTGTTAAGCACACGAACAACGTGAATTGAGGTTGTTAAGCACACAAACAAGGGCAAATAAGGTTCATTAGCACAAGATCAAGCGCAAAAGAGGTTGTCAAGCCACGACAACGCCAATTGAGGATGTTAAGCACACAAACAAGGGCAAATGAGATTCGTAGACCCAAGAACAAGTGCAAATGAGGTCTATAAACACAAGATCAGGCGCAAAAGAGGTTGTTAAGCACACGAACAATGCCAAATGAGGTTGTTAAGCACAAGAACAAGTGCAAATGAGGTTCATAAGCAGAAAAACAAGCGCAAAAGAGGTTGTTAAGCAAACGAACAACGCGAATTGAGGTTGTTAATCACACAAACAAAGGCAAATGAGGTTCCTAAACACAAGAAGAAGTGCAAATGCGGTTGACAAGCAGAATATCAAGCGCAAAAGAGGTTGTTAAGCAGGCGACAACGCCAATGGAGGATGTTAAGCACACAAACAAGGGCAAATGAGATTCGTAAGCTCAAGAACAAGTGCAAATGACGTCCATAAACACAAGATCACGCGCAAAAGAGGTTGTTAGGCACACGAACAACGCCACATGAGGTTTTTAAGCACAAGAACAAGTGCAAACAAAGGGAAATGAGGATCATAAGCACAAGAGCAAGCGCAAAAGGGGTTGTGAAGAACACGAGCAACGCGAAATGAGGTTGTTAAGCACACAAAACAAAGGCAAATGAGGTTCATAAGCACAAGATCAAGCGCAAAAAAGGTTCTTAAGCACACGAACAACGCGAATTGAGGTTGCTGAGCACACAAACAACGGCAAATGAGGTTCCTAAGCGCAAGAACAAGTGCAAATGAGGTTCATAAGCACAAGATCAAGCGCAAAAGTGGTTGTTAAGCACACGAACAACGTGAATTGAGGTTGTTAAGCACACAAACAAGGGCAAATAAGGTTCATTAGCACAAGATCAAGCGCAAAAGAGGTTGTCAAGCCACGACAACGCCAATTGAGGATGTTAAGCACACAAACAAGGGCAAATGAGATTCGTAGACCCAAGAACAAGTGCAAATGAGGTCTATAAACACAAGATCAGGCGCAAAAGAGGTTGTTAAGCACACGAACAACGCCAAATGAGGTTGTTAAGCACAAGAACAAGTGCAAATGAGGTTCATAAGCAGAAAAACAAGCGCAAAAGAGGTTGTTAAGCAAACGAACAACGCGAATTGAGGTTGTTAATCACACATACAAAGGCAAATGAGGTTCCTAAACACAAGAAGAAGTGCAAATGCGGTTGACAAGCAGAAGATCAAGCGCAAAAGAGGTTGTTAAGCAGGCGACAACGCCAATGGAGGATGTTAAGCACACAAACAAGGGCAAATGAGATTCGTAAGCTCAAGAACAAGTGCAAATGACGTCCATAAACACAATATCACGTGCAAAAGAGGTTGTTAGGCACACGAACAACGCCACGTGAGGTTTTTAAGTACAAGAACAAGTGCAAATGAGGTTCATAAGCAGAAAAACAAGCGCAAAAGGGGTTGTTAAGCAAACGAACAACGCGAATTGAGGTTCTTAATCACACAAACAAGGGCAAATGAGGTTCCTAAGCCCAAGAACAAGTACAAGTGAGGTTCACAAGCACAAGATCAAGCGCAAAAGAGGTTGTTAAGCACACGAACAACTCCAATTGAGGTTGTGAAGCACACAAACAAGGGCAAATGAGATTCATGAGCACAAGATCAAGCGCAAAAGAGGTTGTTAAGCACACGAACAACGCGAATTGAGGTTGTTAAGCACACAAACATGGGCAAATGAGATTCATCAGCACAAGATCAAGCGCAAAAGAGGTTGTTAAGCACACGAACAACGCGAATTGAGGTTGTTCAGCACGCAAAGAAGGGCAAATGAGGTTCATAAGCACAAGATCCAGCGCAAATGAGGTTTTTAAGCAAACGAACAATGCAAATTGAGGTTGTCAAGCACACAAACAAGGGCAAATGAGATTTGTAAGCCTAAGAACAAGTGCAAATGAGATTCATAAACACAAGATCAAGCGCAAAAGAGGTTGTTAAGCACACGAACAACGCGAATTGAGGTTGTTAAGCACACAAACAAGGGCAAATGAGGTTCCTAAGCACACAAACAAGGGCAAATGAGGTTCACAAGCACAAGATCAAGCTGAAAAGATTTTGTTAAGCACACAACAACGCCAATTGTGGTTGTGAAGCACACAAACAAGGGCAAATGAGATTCATAAGCACAAGATGAAGCGCAAAAGAGGTTGTGAAGCACACGAACAACGCGAATTGAGGTTGTTAAGCACACAAACAAGGGCAAATGAAGTTGCTAAGCACACAAACAAGGGCAAATGAGATTCATAAGCACGCAAGCAAGTGCAAAAGAGGTGGCGAAGCACACGAACAACGCGAAATGAGGTTGCTAAGCAGACAAACAAAGGCAAATGAGGTTCATAAGCACAAGATCGTGCGGAAAAGAGGTTGGTAAGCACACGAACAACGCGAATTGTCTTTGTTAAGCACACAAACAAGGGCAAATGAGGATCCTAAGCACAAGAACAAGTGCAAATGAGGTTCATAAGCACAAGATCAGGCGCAAAAGAGGTTGTTAAGCACACGAACAACGTGAATTGCGGTTGTTAAGCACACAAACAAGGGCAAATGAGGTTCATAAGCATAAGATCAAGCGCAAATGAGGTTTTTAAGCAAACGAACAATGCAAATTGAGGTTGTTAAGCACATAAACAAGGGCAAATGAGATTCGTAAGCGCAAGAACAAGTGCAAATGAGGTTCATAAACACAAGATCAAGCGCAAAAGAGGTTGTTAAGCACACGAGCAACGCGAATTGAGGTTGTTAAGCACACAAACAAGGGCAAATGAGGTTCCTAAGCACAAGAACCAGTGCAAATCAGGTTCATAAGCACAAGGTCAAGCGCAAAAGAGGTTGTGACGCACACGAACAAGGGGAAATGGGGCTGTTAAGCAAACAAAGAACGCGAATTGAGGTTGTTAATCACACAAAAAAGGGGAAATGGGGTTCGTAAGCCCAAGAACAAGTACAAATGAGGTTCATCAGCACAAGATCAAGCGCAAAAGACGTTGTTAAGTACACGAAAAACGCTAATTGAGGTTGTGAAGGACACAAACAAGGGCAACTGAGATTCATAAGCACAAGATCAAGCGCAAAAGAGGTTGTCATGCACACGAACAACGCGAATTGAGGTTGTTAAGCACACAAACATGGGCAAATGAGATTCATAAGCACAAGATCAAGCGCAAAAGAGGTTGTTAAGCACACGAACAACGCGAATTGAGGTTGTTCAGCACACAAAGAAGGGCAAATGAGGTTCCTAAGCACAAGAACATGTGCAAATGAGGTTCAAAAGCACAAGAGCAAGCGCAGAAGTGGTTGTGAAGCACACGAACAACGCCAATTGAGCTTGTGAATCACACAAACAACGGCAAATTAAGTTCCTAAGCACAAGAAAAAGTGCAAATGAGGTTCATAAGGACAAGATCAACCGAAAAGATTTTGTTAAGCACACGAACAACGCCAAATGAGGTTGTTAAGCACACAAACAAGTGCGAATGAGGTTAATAAGCACAAGATCAAGCGCAAAAGAGGTTGTTAAGCACACGAACAACGCGAATTGAGGTTGTTAAGCACACAAACAAGGGCAAATGAGGTTGCTAAGCGCAAGAACAAGTGCAAATGAGGTTCATAAGCACAACATCAAGTGGAAAAGAGGTTGTGAAGCACACGAACAACGCGAAATTGAGGTTGGTAAGCACACAAACAAGGGCAAATCAGGTTAATAAGCACAAGATCAAGCGCAAAAGAGGTTGTTAAGCACACGAACAACGCGAATTGAGGTTGTTAAGCACACAAACAAGGGCAAATGAGGTTGCTAAGCGCAAGAACAAGTGCAAATGAGGTTCATAAGCACAACATCAAGCGCAAAAGTGGTTTTTAAGCACACAAATAAGGGCAAATGAGGTTCATAAGCACAACATTAAGCGCAAATGAGGTTGTTACGCACACGAACAACGCGAATTGATATTGTTAAGGACACAAACAAAGGCAAATGAGGGTCATAAGCACAAGATCAAGCGCAAATGACGTTGTTAAGCACACGAACAACGCGAAGTGAGGTTGTTAAGCACACAAACAAAAGCAATTGAGGTTCATAAGCACAAGATCAAGCGCAAAAGAGGTTCTTAAGCACACGAACAACGCGAATCGAGGTTGTTAATCACACAAACACGGGCAAATGAGGTTCCAAAGCCCAAGAACAAGTGCAAATGAGGTTCATAAGCACAAGATCCAGCGCAAAAGTGGTTGTGAAGCACACCAACAAGGGCAAATGAGATTCATAAGCACAAGATCAAGCGCAAAAGAGGTTGTTAAGCACACGAACAACGCGAATTGAGGTTGTTAAGCACACAAACAAGGGCAAATGTGGTTCCTAACCACAAGAAGAAGTGCAAATGAGGTTCATAAGAACAAGAGCTAGCGCAAAAGAGGTTGTGAAGCACACGAACAACGCGAATTGATATTGTTAAGCACACAAACAAAGGCAAATGAGGGTCATAAGCACAAAATCAAGCGCAAATGACGTTGTTAAGCACACGAACAACGCGAAATGAGGTTGTTCAGCACACAAACATAGGCAATTGAGATTCCTAAGCACAAGATCAAGCGCAAAAGAGGTTGTTAAGCACACGAACAACGCGAATTGAGGTTGTTAATCACACAAACAAGGGCAAATGAAGTTCCAAAGCCCAAGAACAAGTGCAAATGAGGTTCATAAGCACAAGATCCAGTGCAAAAGAGGTTGTTAAGCGCACGAACAACGCGAATTGAGGTTGTTCAGCACGCAAAGAAGGGCAAATGAGGTTGCTAAGCACAAGAACATGTGCAAATGAGGTTCAAAAGCACAAGAGCAAGCGTAGAAGAGGTTGTGAAGCACATGAACAACGCCAATTGAGGTTGTGAATCACACGAACAAGTGCAAATGAAGTTCATAAAGACAAGATCAAGCGAAAATATTTTGGTAAGCACACGAACAACGCCAATTGAGGTTGTGAAGCGCACAAACAAGGGCGAATGAGATTCGTAAGCCAAAGAACAACTGCAAATGAGGTTCATAAACACAAGATCAAGCACAAAAGAGGTGGTTAAGCACACGAGCAACGCCAAATGAGGTTGTTAACCACAAGAACAAGTGCAAATGAGGTTCATAAGCAGAAGAACAAGCGCAAAAGAGGTTGTTAAGCAAACGAACAACGCGAATTGAGGTTGTTAAGCGCCCGAACAAGGGTAAATGAGGTTCATAAGCACAAGATGATGCGCAAAAGAGGTTGTTAAGCACACAAACAACGCGAATTGCCGGTATTAAGCTCACAAACAAGGGTAAATGAGGTTCCTAAGCACACAAACAAGGGCAAATAAGGTTCATAAGCACAAGAGCAAGCGCAAAGGAGGTTGTGAAGCACACGAACAACGTGAAATGAGGTGGTTAAGCACACAAACAAGGGCAAATGAGGTTCATAAGCACAAGATCAAGCGGAACTGAGGTTGTTAAGCAAATGAACAACGTGAATTGAGGTTGTTAAGCGCACAAACAACGGCAAATGAGGTTCGTAAGCACAAGAACAAGTGCAATTGAGGTTGACAAGCACATGATCAAGCGCAAAAGAGTTTGTTAAGCACACGACAACGCCAATTGATGATGTTAAGCACACAAACAAGGGCAAATGAGATTCGTAAGGCCAAGAACAAGTGGAAATCAGGTTCATAAACACAAGATCAAGCACAAAAGAGGTTGTTAAGCACACGAACAACGCCAAATGAGGTTGTTAAGCACAAGAACAAGTGCAAATGAGGTTTATAAGCAGAAGAACAAGCGCAAAAGAGGTTGTTAGGCAAACGAACAACACGAATTGAGGTTGTTAATTATACAAACAAGGGCAAATGAGGTTCCTAAGCCCAAGAACAAGTGCAAACCAGGTTCATAAGCACAAGATGAAGCACAAAAGAGGTTGTTAAGCACACGAACAACGCCAATTGATGTTGTGAAGGACACAAACACGGGCAAATGAGGTTCATAAGCACAAGATCAAGCGCAAACGAGGTTGTTAAGCACACGAACAACGCCAATTGAGGTTGTGAAACACACCAACAAGGGCAAATGACCTTCATAAGCACAAGATCAAGCGCAAAAGAGGTTGTTAAGCACACGAACAACGCGAATTGTGGTTGTTAAGAACACAAACAAGAGCAAATGAGGTTCCTAAGCACACAAACAAGGGCAAATGAGGTTCATAAGCACAAGATCAAGCGCAAAAGAGGTTGTTAAGCATACGAACAAAGCGAATTGAGGTTCTTAAGCACACAAAAAGGGGCAAATGAGGTTCCAAAGCACAAGAAGAAGTGCAAATGAGGTTGACAACCACAAGATCAAGCGCAAATGAGATTCGTTAGCCCAAGAACAAGTGCACATGAGGTTCATAAACACAAGATCAAGTGCAAAAGAGGTTTTTAAGCACACGAACAACGCCAAATGAGGTTGTTAAGCACAACTACAAGTGCAAATGAGGTTCCTAAGCACAAGATCAAGCGCAAAAAAGGCTGTTAAGCACACGAGCAATGCGAATCGAGGTTGTTAATCACACAAAAAAGGGCAAATGAGGTTCCTAAGCACAATAACAAGTGCAAATGAGGTTCATAAGCACAAGATCAAGCGCAAAAGAGGTTGTTAAGCACACGAACAATGCAAATTGAGGTTGTTAATCACACAAACAAAGGCAAATAAGGTTCTTAAGCACAAGAACAAGTGCAAATGAGGTTCATAAGCACAAGATCAAGCGCAAAAGAGGTTGTTAAGCAAACGAACAACGCCAATTGAGGTTGTGAAGCACACAAACAAGGGCATAAGAGATTCATAAGCACAAGATCAAGCGCAAAAGAGGTTGTTAAAGCACACGAACAACGCGAATTGAGGTTGTTAAGCACACAAACAAGGGCAAATGAAGTTAATAAGAACAAGATCAAGCGCAAAAGAGATTGTTAAGAATACGAACAACGCGAATTGAAGTTGTTCAGCATAAAAACAAGGGCAAATGAGGTTCATCAGCACAAGAGCTAGCGCAAAAGAGGTTGTGAAGCACACGAACAACGCGAAATGAGGTTGCTAAGCAGACAAAAAATGACAAATGAGGTTCATAAGCACAAGATCAAGCGCAAAAGAGGTTGTTAAGCACACGAACAACGCGAATTGTGGTTGTTGAGCACATAAACAAGGGCAAATGAGGTTCCTAAGCACAAGAACAAGTGCAAATTAGGTTCATAAGCACAAGATCAGGTGCAAAAGATGTTGTTAAGGACACAAACAACGTGAATTGAGGTTGTTAAGGACACAAACAAGGGCAAATGAGGTTCATAAGTACAATATCAGGCGCAAAAGAGGTTGTTAAGCAAACGAACAACGCGAATTGAGGTTGTTAAGCACCCGAACAAGGGTAAATGAGGTTCATAAGCACAATATCAAGTGCAAAAGAGGTTGTTAAGCACACAAACAACGCGAATTGAGGTTGTTAAGCACCCGAACAAGGGTAAATGAGGTTCATAAGCACAATATCAAGCGCAAAAGAGGTTGTTAAGCACACAAACAACGCGAATTGACGTTATTAAGCTCACAAACAAGGGTAAATGAGGTTCCTAAGCACACAAACAAGGGCAAATAAGGTTCATAAGAACAAGAGCAAGCGCAAAGGAGGTTGTGAAGCACACGAACAACGTGAAATGAGGTGGTTAAGCACACAAACAAGGGCAAATGAGGTTCATAAGCACAAGATGAAGCGGAACTGAGGTTGTTAAGCAAACGAACAACGCGAATTGAGGATGTTAAGCGCACAAACAAGGGCAAATGAGGTTCCTAAGCACAAGAACAAGTGCAATTGAGGTTGACAAGCACATGATCAAGCGCAAAAGAGTTTGTTAAGCACACGACAACGCCAATTGATGATGTTAAGCACACATACAAGGGCGAATGAGATTCGTAAGGCCAAGAACAAGTGGAAATCAGGTTCATAAACACAAGATCAAGCACAAAAGAGGTTGTTAAGCACACGAACAACGCCAAATGAGGTTGTTAAGCACAAGAACAAGTGCAAATGAGGTTCATAAGCAGAAGAACAAGCGCAAAAGAGGTTGCTAGGCAAACGAACAACACGAATTGAGGTTGTTAATCATACAAACAAGGGCAAATGAGATTCCTAAGCCCAAGAACAAGTGCAAACCAGGTTCATAAGCACAAGATGAATCACAAAAGAGGTTGTTAAGCACACGAACAACGCCAATTGATGTTGTGAAGCACACAAACAAGGGCAAATGAGGTTCATAAGCACAAGATCAAGCGCAAAAGAGGTTGTTAAGCACACGAACAACGCCAATTGAGGTTGTCAACCACACCAACAAGGGCAAATGACCTTCATAAGCACAAGATCAAGCGCAAATGAGGTTGTTAAGCAAACTAACAGTGCGAATTGAGTTTGTTAAGCACACAAACAAGGGCAAATGAGGTTCCTAAGCACAAGAACAAGTGCAAATGAGGTTCATAATTACAAGATCATGCGCAAAAGAAGTTGTTAAGCACACGAAGAACGTGAATTGAGGTTATTAAGCACACAAACAAGGGCAAATGAGGTATATAAGCACAAGATCAAGCGCAAATGAAGTTGTTAAGCAAACGAACAATGCGAATTGAGGTTGTTAAGCACACAAACAAGGGCAAATGAGGTTCCTAAGCACAAGAACAAGTGCAAATGAGATTGACAAGCACAAGATCAAGCGCAAAAGAGGTTCTTAAGCACACGACAACGCCAATTGAGGATGTTAAGCACACAAACAATGGCAAATCAGATTCGTAAGCCCAAGAACAAGTGCAAATGAGGTTCATAAACACAAGATCAAGCGCAAAAGAGATTATTAAGCACACAAACAACGCCAAATGAGGTTCTTAAGCACAAGAACAAGTGCAAATGAGGTTCATAAGCAGAAAAACCAGCGCAAAAGAGGTTGTTAAGTAAACGAACAACGCGAATTGAGGTTGTTAATCACACAAACAAGGGCAAATGAGGTTCCTAAGCCCAAGAACAAGTACAAATGAGGTTCATAAGCACAAGAACAGCAAAAGAGGTAGTTAAGCACACGTACAACACCAATTCAGGTTGTTAAGTACAGAAACAAAGGACAATGAGGTTCATAAGCACAAGATCAAGCACAAAAGACGTTGTTCAGCACACGAACAATGCGAATTGAGGTTGTTAAGCGCACAAACAAAGGAAATTGAGGTTCATAAGCACAAGATGAAGCGCAAATGAGGTTGTTAAGCACACGAACAACGCGAATTGAGGTTGTGAAGCACACAAACAAGGGCAAATGAGGTTCCAAAGCCCAAGAACATGTGCAAATGAGGTTCATAAGCACAACTTCAACCACAAAAGAGGTTGTTAAGAATACGAAAAATGCCAATTGAGGTTGTGAAGCACACCAACAACGGCAAATGAGATTCATAAGCACAAGATCAAGCGCAAAAGAGGTTGTTAAGCACACGAACAACGCGAATTGAGGTTGTTAAGCACACAAACAAGGGCAAATGTGGTTCCTAACCACAAGAACAAGTGCAAATGAGGTTCATAAGCACAAGAGCAAGCACAAAAGAGATTGTGAAGCACACGAACAACGCGAAATGAGGTGGTTAAGCACACAAACAAGGGCAAATGAGGTGCATAAGCACAAGATCAAGCGCAAAAGAGGTTGTTAAGCACACGAACAATGTGAATTGAGGTTGTTAAGCACAGAAACAAAGGCAAATGAGGTTCATAAGCAAAAGATGAAGCACAAATGACGTTGTTCAGCACACAAACAATGCAAATTGAGGATGTTAAGCACACAAACAAGGGCAAATGAGGTTCCGAAGCCCAAGAACAAGTGCAAATGAGGTTCATAAACACAAGATCAAGCACAAAGGAGGTTGTTAAGCACAGGAACAACGCCAAATGAGGTTGTTAAGCACAAGAACAATTGCAAATGAGGTTCATAAGCAGAAGAACAAGCGCAAAAGAGGTTGTTAAGCAAACGAACAACACGAATTGAGGTTGTTTATCACACAAACAAGGGCAAATGAGGTTCCTAAGCCCAAGAACAAGTACAAATGAGGTTCATAAGCACAAGAACAAGTGCGAAAGAGGTTGTTAAGCACACGTACAACGCCAATTCAGGTTGTTAAGCACAGAAACAAAGGCAAATGTGGTTCATAAGCACAAGATCAAGCACAAATGTCGTTGTTCAGCACACAAACAACGCGAATTGAGGATGTTAAGCACACAAACAAGGGCAAATGAGGTTCCGAAGCACAAGAACAAGTGCGAATGAGGTTCATAAACACAAGATCAAGCACAAAAGAGGTGGTTAAGCACACGAACAACGCCAAATGAGGTTGCTAAGCACAAGAACAATTGCAAATGAGGTTCAGAAGAAGAAGAACAAGCGCAAAAGAGGTTGTTAAGCACACGAACAACGCGAAATGTGGTTGTTAAGCACACAAACAACGGCAAATGAGGTTCATAAGCATAAGATCAAGCGCAAAAGAGGTTGTTAAGCACACGAACAACGCCAATTGAGGTTTTGAAGCACACAAACTAGGGCAAATGACATTCATAACCACAAGATCAGGCGCAAAAGAGGTTGTTAAGCACACGAACAACGCGAATTGAGGTTGTTAATCACACAAACAAGGGTAAATGAGGTTCATAAGCACAAGATCAAGCACAAAAGAGGTTATTAAGCACAAGATCAAGTGCAAAAGAGGTTGTAAAGCACACGAAAAACGCCAATTGAGGTTGTCAAGCACACAAACAAGGGCAAATAAGATTCATAAGCACAGGATCAAGCGCAAAAGAGGTTATTAAGCACACGAACAGCGCGAATTGAGGTTGTCAAGCACAAAAACAAGGGCAAATGTGGTTCCTAACCACATGAACAAGTGTAAATAAGGTTCATAAGCACACGATCAATCGCAAAAGAGGTTGTTAAGCACACGAACAATGTAAATTGAGGTTGTTAAGCACAGAAACAAAGGAAAAGGAGGTTCATAAGCACAAGACCAAGCACAAATGACGTTCTTCAGCACACGAACAACGCGAATTGAGGTTGTTAACCGCACAAACAATGACAAATGACGTTCCTAAGCAAAAGAATAAGTGCAAATGAGGTTCATAAGCACAAGATCAAGCCCAAAAGAGGTTGTTCAGCACACGAACAACGCAAATTGAGGTTGTTAATCACACAAACAAGGGCAAATGAGGTTCCTCAGCACAAGAACAAGTGCAAATGAGGTTCATAAGCACAAGATCAAGCACAAATCACGTTGTTCAACACACGAACAACGCGAATTGAGGTTGTTAAGCACACAACCAATGACAAATGAGATTCCTAAGCACAAGAACAAGTGCAAATGTGGTTCATAAGCACAAGATCAAGCGCAAAAAATGTTGTTAAGCACACGAACAAAGCGAATTGAGGTCTGTAATCACACAATCATTGGCAAATGAGATTCCTAAGTACAAGAACAAGTGCAAATGAGGTTCGTAAGCAAAAGATCAAGCGCAAAAGAGATTGTTAAGCACACGAACAACGCCAATTGAGATTGTTAAGCACACAAACAAAAGCACAAGATCAAGCGCAAAAGAGGTTGTTAAGCACACAAACAAGGTGAATTGAGGTCTTTAATCACAGAAACAAGGGTAAATGAGGTTCCTAAGCACATGAACAAGTGCAAATGAGGTTCATAAGCACAAGATCAAGCGCAAAAGAGGTTGTTAAACACACGAACAACGCGAATTGTGGTTGTGAAGCACACAAACAAAAGCAAATGAGGTTCATAAGCACAAGATCAAGTGCAAAAGAGGTTGTTAAGCACACGAACAACGCGAATTGAGATTGTTAAGCACACAAACAAGGACAAATGAGGTTCCGAAGCGCGAGAACAAGTGCAAATGAGGTTCATAAGCACAAGAGCAAGCGCAAAAGAGCCTGTGAAGCACACGAAAAACGCGAAATGTGGTTGTTAAGCACACAAAGAAAGGCACATGAGGTTCATAAGCACAAGAGCAAGCGCAAAAGAGGTTGTGAAGCACACGAACAACGCGAAATGTGGTTGGTAAGCACACAAACAAAGGCAAATGAGGTTCATAAGCACAAGACCAAGCGCAAAAGAGGTTGTTAAGCACATGAACAACGCAAATTGAGGTTGTGAAGCAGACAAACATGGGCAAATGAGATTCATAAGCACAGGATCAAGCGCAAAAGAGGTTGTTCAGCACACGAACAACGCGAATTGAGGTTTCTAATCACACAAACAAGGGCAAATGAGGTTCATCAGCTCAAGATCAAGCGCAAAAGAGGTTATTAAGCACAAGATCATGTGCAAAAGATGTTGTTAAGGACACGAAAAACGCCAATTGAGGTTGTGAAGCACACAAACAAGGGCAAATGAGATTCATAAGCACAAGATCAAGCGCAAAAGAGGTTGTTAAGCACACGAACAACGCGAATTGAGGTTGTTATGCACACAAAGAAGGGCAAATGTAATTCCTAACCACAAGAAGAAGTGCAAATGAGGTTCATAAGCACAAGAGCAAGCGCAAAAGAGGTTGTGAAGCACACGAACAACGTGAAATGAGGTGGTTAAGCACACAAACAAAGGCAAATGAGGTTCCTCAGCACAAGATCATGCGCAAAAGAAGTTGTTAATGACACGAACAATGTGAATTGAGGTTGTTAAGCATAGATACAAAGGCAAATGAGGTTCATAAGCACAAGATCAAGCACAAATGACGTTGTTCAGCACACGAACAACGCGAATTGAGGTTGTTAAGCGCACAAACAATAACAAATGAGGTTCCTAAGCAAAAGAAAAAGTTGAAATGAGGTTCATAAGCACAAGATCAAGCGCAAAAGAGGTTGTTAAGCACACGAACGACGCGAATTGAGGTTGTTATGCACACAAAGAAGGTTAAATGTGGTTCCTAACCACAAGAACAAGTGCAAATGAGGTTCATAAGCACAAGAGGAAGCGCAAAAGAGGTTGTGAAGCACACGAACAACGTGAAATGTGGTTGTTAAGCACACAAACAAAGGCAAATGAGGTTCCTAAGCACAAGATCAAGCGCAAAAGAAGTTGTTAAGCACACGAACAATGGGAATTGAGGTTGTTAAGCACAGATACAAAGGCAAATGAGGTTCATAAGCACAAGATCAGGCACAAATGACGTTGTTCAGCACACGAACAACGCGAATTGAGGTTGTTAAGCGCACAAACAATGACAAATGAGGTTCCTAAGCAAAAAAAAAGTTCAAATGAGGTTCATAAGCACAAGATCAAGCGCAAAAGAGGTTGTTAGGCACACGAAAAACGCAAATTGTGGTTGTTAATCACACAAACTGGGGCAAATGAGGTTCCAAAGCACAAGAACAAGTGCAACTGAGATTCACAAGCACAAGATCAAGCATATATGTCATTGTGCATCACACGAACAATGCCAATTGAGGTTGTGAAGCAGACAAACAAGGGCAAATGAGATTCATAAGCACAAGATCAAGCGCAAAAGAGGTTGTTAAGCACACGAACAGCGTGAATTGAGGTTGTTAAGCACACAAACAAGGGTGAATGTGGTTCCTAACCACAAGAACAAGTGGAAATGAGGTTCATAAGTACAAGAGCAAGCACAAAAGAGTTTGTGAAGCACACGAACAACGCGAAATGAGGTAGTTATGCACACAAACAAGGGCAAATGAGGTTAATAAGCACAAGATCAAGTGCAAACGAGGTAGTTAAGCACACGAACAATGTGAATTGAGGTTGTTAAGCACAGAAACAAAGGCAAATGAGGTTCATAAGCACAAGTGACGTTGTTCAGCACATGCACAACGCGAATTGAGGTTGTTAAGCGCACAAACAATGACAAATGAGGTTCTTAAGCAAAAGAACAAGTGCAAATGAGGTTCATAAGCACAAGATCAAGCGCAAAAGAGGTTGTTAAGCACACGAACAACGTGAATTGAGGTTGTTAAGCACACAAACAAGGGCAAATGAGGGTTCATAAGCACAAGATCAAGCGCAAAAGAGGTTGTTAAGCACACGAACAACGCAAATTGTGGTTGTTAATCACACAAACAAGGGCAAATGAAGTTCCCAAGCACAAGAACAAGTGCAAATGAGGTTCATAACCACAAGATCAAGCACAAATGACGGTTTTCGAGACACGAACAACGCGAATTGAGGTTGTTAAGCACACAACCAATGACAAATGAGGTTCCTAAGTACAAGAACAAGTGCAAATGAGGTTTATAAGCACAAGATCAAGCGGAAAAGAGGTTGTTAAGCACACGAACAATGCGAAATGTGGTTGTTAAGCACACAAACAACGGCAAATGAGGTTCATAAGCACAAGATCAAGCGCAAAAGAGGTTGTTAAGCACACGAACAACGCCAATTGAGGTTGTGAAGCAGACAAACAAGGGCAAATGAGATTCATAAGCACAAGATCAAGCGCAAAAGAGGTTGTTAAGCACACGAATAATGCGAATTGAGGTTGTTAATCACACAAACAAGGGCAAATGAGGTTCATCAGCTCAAGATGAAGCGCAAAAGAGGTTATTAAGCATAAGATCAAGTTCAAAAGAGGTTGTTAAGCACACGAAAAACGCCAATTGAGGTTGTGACGCACACAAACAAGGGCAAATGAGATTTTCATAAGCACAAGATCATGCGCAAAAGAGGTTGTTAAGCACTCGAACAACGCGAATTGAGGTTGTTAAGCACACAAACAATGGCAAATGTGATTCCTAACCACAAGAACAAGTGCAAATGAGGTTCATAAGCACAAGAGCAATCGCAAAAGAGGTTGTGAAGCACACGAACAACGCGAAATGAGGTAGTTATGCACACAAACAAGGGCAAATGAGGTTCCTAAGCACAATATCAAGCGCAAAAGAAGTTGTTAAGCACACGAACAATGTAAATTGAGGTTGTTAAGCGCAGAAACAAAGGCAAATGAGGTTCATAAGCACCAGATCAAGCACAAATGACGTTGTTCAGCACACGAACAACGCGAATTGAGGTTGTTAAGCGCACAAACAATGACAAATGAGGTTCTTAAGCAAAAGAACAAGTGCAAATGAGGTTCATAAGCACAAGATCAAGCGCAAAAGAGGTTGTTAAGCACACGAACAATGCAAATTGTGGTTGTTAATCACACAAACAAGGGCAAATGAAGTTCCTAAGCACAAGAACAAGTGCAAATGAGGTTCATAACCACAAGAGGAAGCGCAAAAGAGGTTGTGAAGCACACGAACAATGAGAAATGTGGTTGTTAAGCACACAAACAAAGACAAATGAGGTTCATAAGCACAAGAACAAGTGCAAATGAGGTTCATAAGCACAAGAGGAAGCGCAAAAGAGGTTGTGAAGCACACGAACAACGTGAAATGTGGTTGTTAAGCACACAAACAAAGGCAAATGAGTTTCATAAGCACAAGAGCAAGTGCAAAAGAGGTTGTGAAGCACACGAACAACGCGAAATGTGGTTGTTAAGCACACAAACAAAGGCAAATGAGGTTCATAAGCACAAGATCAAGTGCAAAAGAGGTTGTTAAGCACACGAACAACGCCAATTGAGGTTGTGAAGCACACAAACAATGGCAAATGAGATTCATAAGCACAAGAGCAAGCGCAAAAGAGGCTGTTAAGCACACAAATAAGGGCAAATGAGATTCCTAAGCACAAGAACATGTGCAAATGAGGTCCATAAGCACAAGATCAAGCGCAAAAGAGGTTCATAAGCACAAGATCAAGCGCAAAAGAGATGTTGTTAAGCACACGAACAACGCCAATTGGGGTTGTTAAGCACACAAACAAGGGAAAAAGAGGTTCCTCAGCACGATAACAAGTGCAAATGAGGTTCATAAGCACCAGATCAAGCGCAAAAGAGGTTGTTAAGCACACGAACAACGCCAATTGAGGATGTTATGCATACAAACTATGGCAAATAAGGTTCCTAAGCACAAGAACAAGTGCAACTGAGGTCTATCTGCACAAGATCTAGCGGAAAAGCAGTTGTTAAGCATACGAACAACGCCCATTGAAGATGTTAAACACACAAAGAAGGGCAAATGAGGTTCAGAAGCACAAGAACAAGTGCAAATGAGGTTCATATGCACAAGATCAAGAGTAAAAGAGGTTGCACACGAACAACGCTAATTGAGGTTGTTAAGTACACAAACAAGGGCAAATGAGGTTCCTAAGCACATGAATAAGTGCAAATGAGGTTCGTAAGCACAAGATCAAGCACAAAAGAGGTTGTTAAGCACATAAACAACGCCAATTGAGATTGTTAAGCACACAAACAAGGGCAAATGAGGTTCCTCAGCACTATAACAAGTGCAAATGAGGTTCATAAGCACCAGATTAAGCGCAAAATAGGTTGTTAAGCACACGAACAACGCCAATTGAGGATGTTATGCACTCAAACCAGGGCAAATAAGGTTCCTAAGCACAAGAACAAGTGCAAATGAGGTTCATCTGCACAAGATCAAGCGGAAAAGCTATTGTTAAGCATACGAACAACGCCCATTGAAGTTGTTAAGCACACAAACAAGGGCAAATGAGGATCCTAAGCACCGGAACAAGTGCAAATGAGGTTCATAAGCACATGATCAAGAGCAAAAGAGGTTGTTTAAGCACACGACCAACGCTAATTGAGGTTGTTATGCACACAAACAAGGGCAAATGAGGTTCCTAAGCACATGAACAAGTGCAAATGAGGTTCAGAAGCACAAGATCAAGCACAAAAGATGTTGTTAAGCACACGAACAACGCGAATTGAGGTTGTTAAGCACACAAACAAAGGCAAATGAGGTTGCTGAGCACAAGAACAAGTGCAAATGAAGTTCATAAGCACAAGATCAAGTGCAAAAGTGATTGTTAAGCACCCGAACATTGCCAATTGAGGTTGTTAAGCACAAAAATAAGGGCAAATGAGGTTGCTAAGCTTAAGAACAAGTGCAAATGAGGTTCATAAGGACAACATCAAGCGCAAAAGAGGTTGTTAAGTTCAGGAAGAATGCCAATTGAGGTTGCTAAGCTTGGAGCTTGTTTTCTTGGAGTTTTATCATTTGTTTCTTCTTTCTATTTGTTTTGTTTTCTCTTTAACTATGTTAGTTTAGATTCTTTTGTTTCTATGGTCAAGATATATTTCAATGTTTAGTTTTACTTGTTAGTTAGTTGGATTTGTGTTGAATGCTTTGTTTTTATCTTGTTGAGTAGTATTTCGATTGCTTTGTTTGTGTTTGCTTGAATTGATTAGTCAACCCGTTAGATGAATGCGCAAATTTATGTGTTAGGTGCCAAGTCTATAATATTTAATCCAACCAAACAAAGTATATGAAGTAGGTTTGTGAGCCGAAAGGTGAAACCAAGGAGTACCCGAAAGGCGAAACTTTCTTCGAGGCGAAAGTCCTTGGATACTTTTAGTAAACCGACAAGTGACTTAGGTTAATTAAGCTAAAATGCGAAAGTTGAGGTTTAAGGCACCTAAGAGGGGAGTATTTGAGTCCGGTAATCTGGTTACTAAGCCACAATTGCGACAACTGAGGTTAGGAATTTAGATACGGTCGATAGAAACCCTAGACAAAAGTATCAACACAAGAAACAGTAGCTGCAGTATTAAATTGGGGGTCCATACAGACCATACAGGATTCTGTACGGGCAGTATGCCTTGAGGCTAAACTGAAACAAAGTCAGAAACCCTAGGAAATATATTTTTATTCTTTCTAAATCCAAAACCAAAAATCTTTATTGTTTTAAATACAACGAAATCACCTTTTTCAACTTCTAGAATTTCCGTAAATTTAAGTAGACTCCAGTAATTATCACACCGTCCCTGTGGATTCGACACCCAGCTATACCCAACTTCTGTTGTACGCTTGCAACTGAATTTGGTAGAACTAGGTATTAAAAGCCTATACGCATCCCAGCGAAGAAGCTTTTTGGCACCGTTGTCGGGGACGGCTGCGAAAATTCTGGATTTTGCTTATTTTTGCTAAATTCTAGATTTTAATTTGTATCTTACTTTTTCTTATTCTTTTTTTCTTATTTTCACAGGAAACACATTAGCGAAAAGGAGGCAATTGCCCTCGCCAATCATCCCCCGCCTCACCCCTCGCTCCTTGTTTTGTAAGTTTCCATGTTTTCTTCTATATACCTTTTTTTTTGTGTGAATTTAAGCATTGAGGACAATGCTTCATTCAAGCTTGGAGGTGGAATAGAAGAAAATTGTATATGCATTTAGGCCATGTTTATTTTTCAAATTTTTTTTTTAGGATTTATAACCTTGGTTTTTACTTGACCTGGAATAGAATTTGTGATTTTGATCTTAATTGCTTGAAATTGCAAATTTGTCAAGTTGTTTTACAAGGTTATGAAAAATAAGAGTCTTGCATAATTGGATTTCATTATCTGAAAATGCCTAAAATATAAAACTCATGTTTAAATTTTTGTGTTAAAAGTTGACAAAAATAATTTTTTTTTTATAAATTTGAGTGATTATCGTCAAGTTAGAAATTTTGATGTGAATTTTAACGAGTTTTTAGGAATACCCTTGGAATAATTAACAATAACCACATAATTTGGCGAAAAACTTTGTGCAAGTAAAGGTTTTAGAAATTGAAATTTTAGGAATTTAAATTTATTTTTTGAAAATGCAACTTGTATGTGGAAAATGAATTTCGAAAGATCAGGATATCCATGGGTATGATTTAATACCTAGGGATGTGTGTATTCATGATATATGCAAATGAATAAAAAAAATCAAAGGAAAAGATGCAGATAAATAAGAGTACTAGCACAATAAATCCTACGGGATGCCTTTGAGCCCATCTCCCAAAGTAATAAAAAAGAGTACTGGCACAATCCCATGGGATGCCTTTGAGCTTGCAAAATTTTAAAAGAAGTAAATTTTTGCATGTATCAACACACGAAATCCGCAACTTTCTAACCTAAGTTGGATCGAAGCTTGGGAGAATTTTAAAAGAAATTCCACAAATAAGAGTGTATTTTTTGTAATAAATTTAGATAACCGAAGTTTACAAATTCTAAACCTTTAAGGAAATAAAAGTTAGAGTAATCGAATTGTGGAGTGAAGCATAATTAGTCAAGGGTTGAACTTTAGATTTGTAGAAATTCACATTGAGGTTTCTAAATTTTGGCAACATCATACAAATTTTTCGATTGAGAAATATATACTTGATATAGGAGATCGAATTGTAGTCCAAGTTTAGATGTTGCTTGGGGACAAGCAAGATTTAAGCTTGAGGGAATTTGATGAGTATAAATTATGTATACTTTTGCCTAGGGTTAACTTGACTAATTTCTATGCATTTAGGTTAATTTAGTTTAGTTTAGTTTAGTTTAATTTAGCTTAGAATTATACCAACAATCAAGTTACTGCCCAAGTTTATTTAAATTTTAGGAAATGGAGCAAATTATAAATCTTCTCGCAAGCTTTCCGAAAAGTTGTAGAACACTGAAAACAGAGTTACGGATAATGAGTTATGCCTATTTGAAGTTTGGTTCACAACTGAAATAGCACACGGACCGTACAGACTCCACACAGACCGTACAGAAAGCAGACAGAGTACCAGATAACGAATATAGAAATTCCAGCTTTCAACATCTTTTCGTATTTTGGCCATATCTTGGTCATACGAACTCTGTTTTAGGCAAATAAAAATTTGCTGGAAAGAGAAGGACGAGATCTACAATTTTAGGAAGGTTATAAATCAGAATTTTTAATGTGCAAGTTGCAGGAACCTTTTTAGGAAAGCATCAGCAGAAATTTATTGTCATATCTCATGAGATCTTGATTGATTCACCTTCCATCCGTGGTTGCTTGCTCCCCAACTCACAAAATAGCTATAAATGAGAGGGAGGCAGCAGCAGGATGGGGAATCCTCCCCTTTGGGGAGGCCATCTCTAGGATATCACCATTCTTCTCCACTTTGTTTCGAGAACTTGGAAAGAAGGGGCCAAGCTTGGAGCTTGTTTTCTTGGAGTTTTATCATTTGTTTTTTCTTTCTATTTGTTTTGTTTTCTCTTTGACTATGTTAGTTTAGATTCTTTTGTTTCTAGGGTCAAGATGTATTTTCATGTTTAGTTTTACTTGTTAGTTACTTGGATTTGTGTTGAATGTTTTGTTTTTATCTTGTTGAGTAGTATTTCAATTGCTTTGTTTGTACTTGCTTGAATTGATTAGTCAACCTGTTAGATGAATGCGCACATCTAAGTGTTAGGTGCCAAGTCTATGACATTTAATCCAACCAAACAAAGTATATGAAGTAGGTTTGTGAGCCGAAAGGTGAAACCAAGGAGTACCCGAAATGCGAAACTTTCTTCGAGACGAAAGTCCTTGGATACTTTTAGTAAACCGACAAGTGACTTAGGTTAATTAAGCCAAAATACGAAAGTTGAGGTTTAAGGTACCTAAGAGGGGAGTATTTGAGTCCGGTAATCTGGTTACTAAGCCACAATTGCGATAACTGAGGTTAGGAATTTAGATACGGTCGATAGAAACCCTAGACAAAAGTATCAACACAGAAACAGTAGCTGCAGTATTAACTCGGGGGTCCATACGGACCATACAGGATTCTGTACGGGAAGTATGCCTTGAGGCTAAATTGAAACAAAGTCAGAAACCCTAGGAATTATATTTTTATTCTTTCCAAATCCAAAACAAAAAATCTTTATTGTTTTAAATACAACCAAATCACCTTTTTCAACTTCTAGAATTTCTGTAAATTTAAGTAGAGTCGGTAATTATCACAACGTCCCTGTGGATTCGACACCCAGCTATACCCAACTTCTGTTGTACGCTTGCAACTGAATTAAGTAGAACTAGGCATCAAAAGCCTATACGCGTCCCAGCGAACAAACACCAATTGAGGTTGTTAAGCACTAAAACAAGGGCAAATGAGGTTCCTAAGCACAAGAACAAATGCAAATAAGGTTCATAAGCACAAGATCAAGGGCAAATTTTGTTGCAAAGCACAAGAACAACGACAAATGAGGATGTTAAGCACAAGAACAAATGTAAATGATGTTGCTAAGTACAAGAACAAGGGCAAAAGAGGTTAAGAAGCATATGAACAACGACAATTGAGGTTGTTAAGCACACGAACAAGGGAAAATCTAAGCAGAAGAACAAATGTAAATGATATTTCTAAGCACAAAAACAAGGGCCAAAGAGGTTAAGAAACATATGAAAAACGACAATAGAGGTTGTTAAGCACATGTCACACCTCGAGACAACCCGCCACATATTTCTACGTAAGGCGTAGACACATCACATACATTATCAATAACATCATAAATGCCACATTAACTTCATAAGCAAAAAGGGTTATACAAATTATCATGACAGACACGGCTAGTAAAACAACCACTGCCATGCCTATTCAATATATAAATTATTTAAAATAGAAGCTAAATCAACAAGTGGCATATTATTCCTTTCAGAATTTTCCCGCTTTGGCTCACTCGCGACCTTGCTCAGTACCTTCATCTTCGTTACCTTAGCTCGTTGACCTCCTGATCCATGTCATTTTTATTTGTATTCATTGTCGGTTGGTCCTTTCCTGGAACCCACATAAGAGTGGAAGGGATGAGAGATCGAACATTCTCTCAGTGCAGGATTTAGTTCCAGCCCGGAGATCTGTAAAATCTTTCCTTTTGATTATACTAAATAACTTGATTCATTTAACAATCACAATACAATCTACATTATCCTACCATACAATGATTATTATTCATGCAAGCACTTATTACATTTAAATCTTGTTAATCAATGACCATCACTTCACTTGTGGAGGCGTTATATCTCAAACCCGACTGCAACTAGCATTCCCCGCATGTCGGTCCCGACCGCGACTAACAGTCCCTGCGTATCGGCCTTTCCAATATCAAACCCGACTGCGACTAGCATTCCCCGCATATCGGTCCCGACCACGACTAGCAGTCCCCGTGTATTGGCCTTTTCAATATCGAACCCGACTGCGACTAGCATTCCCCCGCATATCGGTCCCGACCACGACTAGCAGTCCCCGTGTATCGGCCTTTTCAATATCGAACCCGACTACGACTAACAGCCCCCGCATGTCGGTCCCGACCGCGACTAGCAGCCCCTGCGTATCGGCCTTTCAATTCATTCAACTTACAATGTTCATTCATTTTCTTATTCTAGTGTTGTATTCGATCGATTCATTTCTTTCAAGTCATATGTGCCAAATGAAGCAATCCTATTATTTATTCTCTAACAAGGTCAAAGGGTTGTTCGAATCAACATGCACAATTCTACAAGCAATTAAACTGTACACAAGGAATTAAGTAATTAATTTTACAAAAAGTCCAGGAAGCCCGCACCTGATGTGTGAGTAAATCCTTGATTGTCCCTTATGCCGTTTAAATCTTTGAATGTCGAATCTAAAACATAAACCGAATTAAAAATGCTTGAATTTAATTTTCGTTTCCTAATAACCTTTAATGATATATATCATTTATCCTATTTCAACTCTGACAATTTACATTCGAAATATAAAAAGTAATAAGAATAGAATGTATATAAAATAGATCATTTTTGCTTCTGTTAACTTAATCGTCATCATAACCGAGAGTTTTCGTTTTGACTAGATATATTAATAATAAAAACTATCAAATTAAATAGTAAATTTGAAATAGTAATATCATCAAACATAGACTAAATTAGTATAAACTATATGGTAGAAAATAGTAAAAGAAAAATAGAAGTGAATAATTATAAAAATTTCTATTTATTTCAAAAACTATTTTATAAGAAAATATCTATATCTTTGATATCATTCTGTATGAACATAGATCAAAATAATTTATTTATTTTATTCCAATAAAAGAATAGATACGAAATTATTAAAACTACTAATTTCTATTTGGGGTTATCAAATACAAAAGTATACATCCTATTCTTATTTGGACTACTTTATGAAAGGAAAACGTTGAAACAAATTATATGATTGAAATTGAATAAATAATTAAAATAAAGTTAAGAGAATAATTTCAGATTATTACATCTTTAGAGAAACTAAATTTTCAGAATTTTAAATTAAGGAATACTTATTAATAAATTATACGATCAAAGAACGATATTGATTCTACCAATACTATCTAATTTATCTTTTCCTAATCTATTCAATTTATATGCAACAAAATAATATAATATTTAATTACCTTGATGCACAAAGGAAGGGATTTGAGGGTCTCCTTCGGTGGCATGTGAAGAAAAGAATGAAAGAGATCAGATGTGTCTGAGAGATTGAGTTTAATTAAATGCAATATATTTTGATGCGGTTTTGAGTAAGACAGAAAAGTTCGGTGACTAAATAGAAGAAGCCATCATGAAGAAACATGTATATAACCAAATAAAATTTAAAATGAAGAGATGCCTGATTTGAATTAGAGTGGAGATGGTTATCAAAAAAATTAGTTATTTTGGTAGAAAGTGAAATATGGGCTGCTAAAATTTAACTGGACGGAGGCCTCTTTAGTCTCAAACTAAATTTCATTTATATTATGCCTACCAATTAATTAAGTTAATTAAAACTAAAATTTAAATTAGATCATTTCTAACGTTAATTCTCTCAATCAACGTGGTGTTACAGCACACAAACCAAATGAGGTTCCTAAGCACAAGAACAAATGCAAATGAGATTCATAAGCACAAGATCAAGGGCAAAAGAGATTGTTAAGCACACAAACAACGCCAATTGAGGTTGTTAAGCACACAAACAAGGGCAAATGAGGTTCCTAAGCACAAGAACAAATACAAATGAGGTTCATAAGCACAAGATCAAGGGCAAATTATGTTGCAAAGTATAAGAACAACGACAAATGAGATTTTTAAGCACAAGAACATGTGTAAATGATGTTGCTAAGCACAAGAACAAGGGCAAAAGAGGTTAAGAAGCATGTGAATAACGACAACTGAGGTTCTTAAGCACACGAACAAGGGCAAATGAGGTTCCTAAGCACAAGAACAAGTGTAAATGATGTTTCTAAGCACAAGAAGAAGGGCAAAAGAGGTTAAGAAGCATATGAATAACGACAATTGAGCTTGTTAAGCACACGACCAAGGGCAAATGAGGATCCTAAGCACAAGAACAAGTGTAAATGATGTTTCTAAGTGCACGAACAAGGGCAAAATAGGTTAATAAGCATATGAACAACCCCAATTGAGGTTGTTAAGCACACAAACTAAGGTAAATGAGATTCCTAAGCACAAGAACAAGTGTAAATAATGATTCTAAGCTCACGAACAAGGGCAAAAGAGGTTAAGAAGCATATGAACGCCAATTGAGGTTGTTAAGCACATAAACAAAGGCAAATGAGGTTCCTAAGCACAAGAACAAGTGTAAATGATGTTTCTAAGCACAAGAACAAGGATAAAAGAGTTTAAGAAGCATATGAATAACGACAATTGAGGTTGTTAAGCACACGACGAAGGGCAAATGAGGTTCCTAAGCACAATAACAAGTGTAAATGATGTGTCTAAGCGCACGAACAATGGCAAAAGAGGTTAAGAAACACATGAACAACGCCAATTGAGGTTGTTAAGCACACAAACATAGGCAAATGAGGTTCCTAAGCACAAGAACAAATGCAAATGAGATTCATAAGCAAAAGATCAAGGGTAAAAGAAGTTGTCAAGCACACGAACAACGCTAATTGATATTGTTAAGTAAAAAAACAAGGGCAAATGTGTTTCCTAAGCACAAGAACAAATGCAAATGAGATTTATAAACACAAGAACATGGGCTAATTATGTTGCAAAGCGCCAGACCAACTACAAATGAGGTTGTTAAGCACAAGAATAAGTGTAAATGATGTTTCTCATCACAAGAACAAGGTTAAAAGAAGTTAAGAAACATAAGAACAATGACAATTGAGGTTGTTAAGCATACAAATGAGGCCAAATGAGCTTCCTAAGCACAAGAAAAATGGAAATAAGGTTTATAAGCATAAGATCAAGGGAAAAAGAGGTTGTTAAGCACATGAACAACGCCAATTGAGGTTGTTAAGCGCACAAACAAGGGCAAATTAGGTTCCTAAGCACAAGAACAAATGCAAATGAGGTCCATAAGCACAAGATCAAGGGCAAATTATGTTGCAAAGCGCAAGAACAATGACAAATGAGGATGTTAAGCGCAATAAGAAACATTTGAACAACGACAATTGAAGTTGTTAAGCACACATACGAGGGCAAATAAGGTTCCTAAGCGTAAGAACAAGTGTAATGATGTTGCTAAGCACAAGAACAAGGGCAAAAGAAGTTAAGAAGCATATGAACAACGACAATTGGGGTTGTTAAGCACACGAACAAGGGCAAATGAGGTTCTGAAGTACAAGAACAAGTGTAAATGATGTTTCTAAGCACAAGAACAAGGGCAAAAGAGGTTCAGAAGCATATGAACAATGACAATTGAGGTTGTTAAGCTCACGAACAAGGGCAAATGTGGTTCCTAAGCACAAGAAAAAGTGTAAATGATGATTCTAAGCGCACGAACACGGGCAAAAGATGTTAAGAAGCATATGAACAACACCAATTAGGTTGTTAAGCACACGAACAAGGGAAAATGAGGTTCCTAGTCACAAGAACAAATGCAAATGAGGTTCATAAGCGCAAGATCAAGGGTAAAAGAGCTTGTTAAGTTCATGAACAACGCCAATTGAGGTTGTTAATCACACAAACAAGGGCAAATGAGGTACTTAAGCACAAGAACAAATACAAATGAGTTTCATAAGCACAATATCAAGGGCAAATTATGTTACAAAGCGCAAGAAAAACGACAAATGAGGTTGTTAAGCACAATAAAAAGTGTAAATGATGTTGCTAAGCACAAGAACAGGGGGAAAAGAGGTTAAAAAACATATGAACAACGACAATTGAGGTTGGTAAGCACACGAAGAAGGGTAAATAAGGTTTCTAAGCACAAGAACAATTGTAAATAATGTTTCTAAGCACAAGAACAAGGGCCAAAGAGGTTAAGAAACATATGAACAACGACAATTGAGGTTGTTAAGCCCATAAATAAGGGCAAATGAGGTTCCTAAGCACAAGAACAAAAACAAATGAGGTTCATAAGCACAATAATAAGGGCAAAAGAGATTGTGAAGCACATGAACAACGCCAATTGAGGTTGTTAAGCACACAAACAAGGGCAAATGAGGTTCCCAAGCACAAGAACAATTGCAATGAGGTTCATAAGCACAAGATCAAGGGTAAATTATGTTGCAAAGTACAAGAACAACGACAAATGAGAGTTTTAAGCACAAGAACAAGTGTAAATGATGTTTCTAAGCACAAAAACAAGGGCAAAACAGGTAAAGAAGCATATGAACAACAGCAATTGAGGTTGTTAAGCACATGAACAAGGGTAGATATGATTCCTAAGTCAAAGAACAAGTGTAAATGATATTTCTAAGCACAAGAACAAGGGCAAAAGAGGTTAAGAAGCATATGAACAACGATAATTGAGGTTGTTAAGCTCACGAACAAGGGCAAATGAGGTTCCTAAGCATAAGAACAAGTGTAAATGATGTTTAAGCGCACGAACAAGGGCAAAAGAGGTTAAGAATCATATGAAGAACGCCAATTGAGGTTGTTAAGCACACGAACAATGACAAATAAGGTTCCTAAGCACAAGAATAAATGCAAATATGGTTCATAAGCAAAAGATCAAGGGCAAAAGTGGTTGTTTTTCACACGAACAATGCCAATTGATATTGTTAAGCACAAAAACAATGACAAATGAGGTTCCTAAGCATAAGAACAAATGCAAATGAGGTTCATAAGCACAAGATTCCCAAATATATGACAAAATAACAATACATGAGCCCTTTTAGCCCCATTACTCAGTTCACAATTAATAAGCACAAATCCCGGAATGAACGAGGTGTTCAGATTGACCCGAAAGGTCTTTCTGATGTAAATAACGGTGGGGACTTGCGCCCGTCGGGAGTTAAATGTCTCCACAATCAAATAATAAAACCATGGCTGGCTAATCATGAACGTAGGTCTGGCTAAAGAGTGAACCGGATGGTATGCAGGAAGAAATTTAGCAATGCCCCGAGTTCGGTGCCCTGCTAATGTTCGTTTGGAAACTAGAGCACCGAACCCATGCGGGAGCATTCTCCTACTAAATATGTCCGCATCGTTACCTAACATAACCATGCAACTTTCTGCGCCCTACAACTTCCAATACTTCTCATGTGAATCATTGAGTTAGACCCGAACCACTAATGTTAATGCATGCACACAATCAATTCCATATAATCTTATCCATGGACCTGCATATCATTAGGTAATGTGGGCAATGTTACTGCCTGCTCCATTTATTCTCCTCCTTTTAATCTCATATTTGGCGTATCGATCCTTCACTCTTCTATAAAAACTATCAACTTGGGTGTTTCTTGTTATCTAATTAATTTCTGCAAATATTACATTGATGAAGGAGATGATAAAAAATTGTTCAAGTGTTTGATCAAGCTAAGAATCAGCCTTTCGTCTAGTGACAAAGGCAATCCTCTCTGTGTGGGAGGTCGCATGTTCAATTAAAATCCAGAAGAGGCAAACCTTAGTGGATATTAAATAGTTGGGTGGCTTGACTCTCCTATCTTTACTGAAAAAGAAGAAGTGTTTGATCGACAACAAAACAAAAAAAAGGAAGAACATTAGTATACACTAAAGGACAAGTAAAAGAAAAATATTCCGGTCAGCAACGGTCGTTAGGAGAAATCTCAATACTTTCTAAGCATTTTGTTGTTCCCTTTGAAAGAGACTCAAAGATAAAGAGAAGGGAGATTCTAGAGCATGTTCCTTGGAGATCTTCTATATATCTTTACCTTTTGCATCGAAAGTACAGGAAAAAGAAGAAGAATTTAAGGACCTTTATTCCGATTGTTTTTAAAATATATCAAGGCAAGTGGTTGAAACGCGGAGCTTCGACTATGTACGTATTTTACTATCCATTTATTACTTTTTAATTAATGGAGTAGTATATATGCCTTCCTCTTTATATATGTTCATGCGGTTCTACTTCTTGGAAAAATGGCGTCTTCTCCAATTTAATTAAACATATTTCTCCTTAACAAAATGGTACCGTCAAAAGCACTTGACCTAACCTGTAACTGCAGATAGATGATGTAATAATACATGTGAAACATATAGTTATCTATATATATAGTCTTAATTACTAGAAAAAGATGGTGCACTTGGTTTAGCTTTATGGTAATGATGTTCAGATAATGCAAAAACTTTTTCCATGGTAACTAACTTGGGATTTTTGGCATTTCTTTTTGAACGCCTTAATTATTTTTCTTATTGGTCTTTTTATAGTTCGAATTAATATATCATGTATGTAGGTTTTTATCAGATATGAAGTCCAAATATTATATGCATTAATTTTTGTACGAATAATTAGTTGTATAATATTAAGCTAATAGCTTGGTGATTTTATTATTCTGAGCTAATTAAATGCAATATCTGAATATTCATAAGCCAAAAAATTACACTAATGAGGATAGCTACAAAATTCAAGTTCCTTGCACTTTACATATCCTCAGTAATTATTATAATTTAAAATATTGAGGGATACTTGAATTTGTTTTCTTTGACAAATAATATTGACAATAATATCCTTTCCTGAGCTCTGTATAAAGATTCCCTGAGACAGTCTCTAGTGCAAAGATAAACATCAAACTGCAATACTTATCGTCCAGAGTCAAACATTGTTCAAAGTTTTGATAAAAAAAATCGCATGGGTGCGAGACTCGTGTCAAACTCAGATTGGAACCGACCGATACTGAGTCAACTCGGACTTGGCCATACATCTCCACCTCTTCAGATGCTAGTAGACTCTCAATGCCTTATATCTCTATCACTTGCAATCATTCATTGCTGGGCAAATCTCATTTGGCAGCGTCCCCATTATTACCCATTAATGGTAAAGGCTGCTGCCAAATGAGACTTCACCCAGTAATGCAGGGTTTGCTAGGGCTTATTATTTAATTGAAAATTATTCGACTAAGAATTGTGGTTGTACCTTGCCGGGCAAATCTCATATAGCAGCATTTGTTAATTATTCTACTGGATGCTGCTAAAAGAGACTATTTCCTAGTAATGAATACATTCTTCACATGTTCTGATTTTTATGTGTGGCTTACTGATGTATCCTTGTTAGTCATCTCTATTTATAGGCTCCTTGAGATGTCGCATGGAATGCTGGCTATCCAAAATGTGCGGTATTCTCTTGTACAGCATTGGTTTCTAGGACCATAAGGATATACTTTACTGGTTGTATAGCATATGCTATAGTAGCTCAAAAGCACCATCACAAGACAAAGAAATCACGCATTGAGTGTGCATGGTGTTTATGTGTTTATGCTTGTTAACATTTGTTGGTGCGAAAGGACAGTGAGTGAGCTTGTGTTAGTATATCTGAATAGTTCCACTATACTGCATCCTCTTGCATAAAAGGTTATGCTTTGTATTTCAATTTGATAGAGTACTGATGAATTAGAGCAGCAAACAATATCCACATACTAGCCTCACTAGGAATTATTAAGAAATCTTATGTGATGCTTTCATGCATGTCATATGTCATTTTTATTTCATTAGTTAATTTTCATCTACTGTGTAAATATTGTGCCCTCATTTTTTATGTAAATAAAAAAATTAAAGTGGCACAAGTGGTACCGCCTGCTTCATATTACTAATGAAATACGAATTTTGCAATATCCAGAGTTTAATCAGCTCCCTAACTACACATCCTTCTACACTAAGAAAGAACTCTATCCACCAATTAGAACAGCTCTTTGACACCACGTACAGGTGTCTTTTGCAATGGAATCTGAGGGGCTTGACCCCCACATTTCTACTTCAAAAAATTAGAATAGCTCTTGTACTATCTTTACTCTTCCTCAATAAAAGGAAAAAAGAAAAATGTAAATATGTCTTAACTACCTCTATAGTTTAGTGTCATGCATCTCCAATTCTACATACAAACACCGAACAAGAAAATTAAACAATTTCCAACTTCTTTATATTTTTCCTTGTTTGCTTCTTTTGAATTTAAGATGTGTATTATTCAGTGCTTAGGTCTTGCAACAAACAATAATTTTCTTTTTCGTGGTGAGAATTTAGACTATTTACAATTAATGTATGCGCCCTTTACTCATAAACTATTAAATCAAAATGATAACTATAAGAACTTTAATAAGACGGCTAACAATTATATCTAAAATAAAAAAAAATATGATCAATTTCTATCATCGGCATGAAATGAAAGCATTCTTGTTTGGTAGCTTATTATTATTGGAATTTGCCGTTAAATTTACTTTAGAAATAAATCAAATAACCTCTAATATATATCATGCATGGTATTTCAATTTTTTTGCTTACTTATTAGTTGACTAAAGTTAAATGTAAAAATAGCTTGAAGAGCTAACAGAAAGAAGATGACCTTTCTATGTTAACAAGGGACATTTATCTTTTGCCAAGATCAAGTACAAAAGGAACTATTCTTTCTAAGAATCGAAAAAGGAAAGAAAAGAAGATCACAGAAAAAGGAGAGACCGCTCCTTAGGAATAGATTTTCTCTTAGCATATGCTATGGTATATCCAAATAGAGCCAAATATCTTTTTTCTAGTAATTTTGCTACAAGGAGATTACAATATCAGAAACACTATATAAGCTTGATGTCAGTTCGAGCTAAAACTCGAAGCAAAATGAAAAGAAGAATATATAGATAGGTTCAGGTAATATGTAGTGTGTGAATAACAGCGCAGTTTTCCTTTGGCGAGGAGGCATATATCCAGCTTTCAGATAGACAAAATGCATATCTTGCCAAAGGAGAATTGCCTTGATATTCACCTACCAAATTTTAGATTAGGCGAGGACATATTGATGGAGAAGTGCAAAGATACAGAGGAATACAAGGATGGAAGGTAAGATTGGTTTGTTCTACTATGAGTTTACTAATTAATCGAGATAAACAACACTATATCATATGTATCCATATGCTCTTATATATGTGCAAGCGACATCTCTTATGAAAGCATGCAGGAACATGCACACACACAAGGAAGCTAGTGCATTTGTCGGTGTTTCCTTATTTCTAATATATATGACAGGAAATAAAGATGATTATTTGCAGATATGATAACCAAGTGCAAGTTAATTCCATTCTATATATTGCATTGATGTAAATAGTAGCCGGTAATATCATTTCAATGTATACTATTTCATTGTGATTTTCAACTTGATTACCCCAATTGAAGGATGCTAAGTCATTTCAGGTCTATATTACCATGGTCCAAGTCAATATTAATATATCCAATTTGGATGAGCAATATACCTTACTATCTGGACTGTTTTCTAGACACAATTAATGATGGGCTTTCATATTTCGGCCATAACTTCTTCATAGGAGGTCCAATTCAGGTGATTCAAAATTCTGTGGGAAGCTCAAAAGTCGTGTTAAAAATTTTACATTTTATGTTTTTCCATAAAAATGAGGCATCTTGGTCAAATAGGAATGCCAAGAGAACTGGTCTATTTGGAGTCTATGTGCTATTATCGAGTTAGGTGTGAGTTTTATTTGGTCAATCTAGGGAGGATAAATTTAATTTGTATTATGTATTATGTAAGCTTTATGTGATAATTTAGAATGGAGATGAAAATGATGAAATATTGATTTTTGATTGCTCTGTGTTGATATTACAAGCACTATACATGAGTATTTATAGGCTAGAATACTAGCCGTTAGTCTATTGCCTAATTTACAGAAGCTACAATATATCATAATTAATTATAAGATTTACTAGCCGTTGCTGATATCCAGCTAGATTCCTAATTTTTTTTACAGCTATTCATTTGGATGTTCTTATTATTTGTTGCCTAATTTACCAATGTTCTTCTTCTTCAATACTTTATTTTGTAGTATTCTAGGAGAGTTCTCTAGGAGTTTATTAACTGTGTTTTGGTACAATAGAAAAAGTGGTTGAGAGTTGTAATAAATGCCAGGTAGCTTATAGAAGTGAAATAATATGACTATATAACAACCAAAATCAGTTTGTAAGGCAGATTATTTAATTAATACGAATTTTATCTGTTTGAATTAAGTCTGTCTCCTCTTTTATCCTCTGTTGAGTTGAGCTTGGTCCTCTTGAGTGATGTATCGAACTTTCTTGTGTTCTTGTGCATATCCGTTCCTGGACCGTGTCAAAGACCAAGCTGCAATTCTTTTATATGTTCGAAAGACTAGTAGCTAGAACCATGAATGACACTTAGCATATATATGAAAGGAAAAAAAACAACAACTGTTGATTCAGTTGCACCCTTAGTTTCATCCAAGAGAAAAAAAAAAGGATGACACGAAGCATTAATCCACAACTGACCGAAAAAACAATGTATGCCTCTATCACACTATTCTGTTGCCTGATACCATCTGACTATTAATGCACCAGGTTGCATATACTGGCATAAAATTGGTGACCAATGGCAAAATTTGTTGCACACCTACATCTCTTTAGGTCTCGCCAGATTATTAGTGCCTTATATCTCTATCACTTGCAATCACATGCATTGCTGGGCAAATCTCATTTGGCAGCGTCCCCAATGTTACACATTATTGATAAAGGCTGCTGCCAAATGAGACTTGCTCGGTAATGCTGGCTTAGCTTGGGCTTATTATTTAATGAAAATCAGTCGACTAAGAGCTGCAGTACTTGTACCTTGCATGGAAAATTGATAATTTATATGAACTTATTATAATTTTAGTAATGGAAAGATACAACACTCTATGTAATAAAATTTATATTTATTATATTCTCTTACTCTCATATTAATTACAAATGACATCTTTCATATTTATAGGTCATATATATACTAAAAGTGCATAAATATTATTAACACAATACAATTGCCAAGTGCATTAATTGCACAGCCCAAAATATGACTCTGGAAAATCTAAAAATTTCATCTATCTAGCTAGAAATTACAAAATATATTCACCCGAATCATTTGACTAATCAACCAGTTAATTAAGTTTACTATTTCCCACATATTTTAATGGAAGTATGCATCCAATTATATGCTACTGAAAGAGACTTTATTACCCAGTAATGAATACAATAATAATATTCTTCATTTATAGGCACCTTGAGACGTTGCATGGCCTGCAGGACGATAAGGATATGCTTCACTGGTTGTATACCATATGCTATACTCAAAAGTTAAAATCACCATCACAAGAAATCACTCATTGAGTTTGCATGGTGTTTATGTGTTTATGTTTGTTAAAATTTGTAGGTGCGAAAGGACGGTGAGCTTGTGTTAGTATATCTAAATAGTTCCAGTACTGTACTGTATCCACTAGTATAAAAGGTTATACTTTCTTTTTCAATTTGATAGTATAGTACAAGGAGTATTTGATGCATTAGATTGGCAAACAATATCCACATATATACTAGCCTCACTAGGCGCATTTTGAAGAAATTAATCTTATGTGATGCTTTCACATGTCATTGTTATTTCACTAGTTAATTTTTATTTATTCTATAACTAGTGTCCTCATTTTTAATGTAATAATAAAAACAAAAGACAGTTACGTTATTTTTTTTTGTTTTTGAAAAAGTGGCACAAGTCGTATCACCTGCTTCAAATTAGAAATGAAATACGAAATTTGCAATATGCAAAGTATAATACGCTTCCCTAACTAGACATCCTTCTACTCTAAAAAACTATATCCACCAACAACAGCTCTTTTACAATCTTCACTCTTTCTCAAACAAAAAAAAAGAAAGAAAAAAAAGAAGTAAAATATAAGTTTCTTAATCACCTCTGCAATACAGAATCTATAACACATACAAAAACCAAACAAGAAAATCTAACAAATTCTAACGTTTTTATTTTTATTTTTTAATGTCTTGTTAGTTTTTATTTTTATTTTTTAATGTCTTGTTATTTTGAATTTAAGACGTGTATTATTTAGTACTTAAATCTTGCAACAAATGTTTTTTTTGTGAGAATTTAGACTATTTACAATCAGTGTTATAAATAGCTAGCTATAGCTGCACTATTGCTTTTTCAGACCATAAAAGTAAAGCTATGAGATAAAAGTGCGCTAATTCAGTTACAGCCACTATAGCTATAATAGCTGACTATAATTACCGCTATGAGTTACGTGCTATTGCTATCGCTATGCTACATGGGCTTTTTCTTACGATTTATATGGGTTTCTGTGTTTTTGTTTATATTTCTGATGCTGTATGGTATGCTATGATAAGTATCCCAACTATATGCTTATGTTCATATTTGTGATTTAGTCTTTCATTCTATAGCGGAAAATATTCAAATATTAATTCTTCTTTTTATTTGCTCTTCGGCTAGTATTCACTTGTAAAATTATTGTTATTTGTTTCATTGAATGTTGATTTTGATTATTATAATATATAAAATGTTCTAATAGTTATACTAACTTTATTTCACTTATAAAATTAATTGCTCTTCATCTATTATAATCTGTAATAGTATGAAATCTGAACTATTAAATAATATTATCTTGTAGATCTTTTTTTTTCTTATTTGCATGATTGAAAAAAATATAGACTTATATTAATTGTCATTTAGTTGTTACCCCAATTCTCTAATATTGATCATGTTAATAATTAGTAGAAATATCAGAAAAAAAAAATTTCTTACCACCCCAAAAAATCAGAATAAAATAAATACCATCCGGATATAAATTTGAACAAAAATGACACTCTCGCAGGCTGAATCCGCGCACCCATAATGGTAGCTGCGCGGACTGAGGAGGGGCACCAAGGAATGTGCGGATTGAACTTGGGAGCCTAGATTCGCAGATTGAGTTTGCGCACTCGCGGGCTCACAGACTGGGTGTTCGTATGTGCGGGTTCGCTGACTGAGTATGCGCACCCAGTTTGAAAAAAAATCTGTATTTGTAGGATACACTGCAACAGTGCACCTTCCAATCAATCATGCAAATATTATAATGTTTTTTAGGATACATTGCAGCTTTACAATTTCAATCAATCATGAAAATTTATCAATGTTAATATTATAATGTTTTTTTCTTCGTAAATCCAATCAATCACATCAAATGCTCACATCATGCAAATATTATAATGTTTTTTCTCAAACAGGATGCGCAAGTCCAGTCTACGAACCCAGGTTCGCAAGCTCAATCTGTGCATAGGGCAGAGCTACAGCCATGCAGGGATAGATAGTTGCCTACCCCTGAATTTTCAAAAACACTACCATACTCATATATACTTGGGTTAGATTTGAGTTTTTCCTATCTCTGAATTTATATATTGCCTACCCCTGAACTGGGTCTCAATTCTCTGTGAATCAGTCGGGGACGGTTTGAATATATAAGAAACTTTATTAAAACTAAAAAGGTCGTAGGTTTATTATTTGGGACAAAACGGGGAAGTGCTTTGGAGAAGAAGGAAGCGTGGTATTGGGAAAGGGATGTGGTTCATTTCATTTTTTAGTAGACTTGTTTCACTAAATTATTCTTACATGCACTTTTAAAAAATGTTGCATGGTTCACAATAGGCCAGGTTCGATTGGATAAACTGAGTACATTTGTTTTTCTATTTTATTTATGAACTATGGTGCTTAGGTGCTCCCAATGTAGCGGGTCAATTTCTTATATTTTCATGAATTGCCACATAAGTGGTCATAAAAATACACCACGCAAAACATAATACAAACTAGTAAATTCCTACATATGCCCACTAACTTCTTTTATTTCCTATTGAGACAAAAGAATGTCGCTTTATTTTAGAATTTTATGTATATACTATATATTACTTATCGATTAGTATAATATTTTGTAGGCTTCTATTTAATTACAATAGTGGATTATACAAGTGACAGTCATTTATCTCAATATATTTGAACAAATTATTATTTATTTCTATCTTTTTCCTATAATTTTAACACAACATTTTTTTTTTCATTTTTTTTCTATTATGTGTGGAAACTCATTTGATTTTGTTTCCTATTTCATTTTCAACTTGTCGATTCTGCTTGTGATTCTGATTTTAAAATCGTAATTTTAACTTGATCTTTTACCGAATTGTTTGGAAATAGAAGGAATAATCATTTTAAAGAAAGTGTGTTAGCAATTTTAGTATTTAATAAGAATAATAATGTATTAAATAAAAATTAATAATAATTTAATAATATTTTTTTGCCTACTCCTGATTAAAATCCTGGCTACGCCACTGTTTGTGCACCCCTTGGTGCTCCTCCCCAGTATGTGCAGCTACCATTCTGAGTGCGCGTATTTAGCTTGCGAGAGTGTCATTTTTGCTAAAACTCATATCCAGGTGGTAATTATTTTATAGTTAATGTTTGCACCCTTTAATTACTCATTGTAAACTACCAAAACAAAATGATAACTATATGAACATGAAAAAGATGGCTAACAATTATCCAAAATAAAAAAAATTTGTCAACTTCAATCACCCGAATTAATTAAATGAAGTGCATTCTTGTTTGGAGGCTCATTTTTATCAGGATCTTCCAGTTACTTCAGGAAAAAAAAAAATCTAGCAACCTCTAATATATCATTATAATTCAAATTTTTTGCTTAAATATTAGTTGACTTAAGTTTAAAATGTAAAATAGCTAGAAGAGCTAACAAAAAAGAAGATGGCCTTTCTAAGTTGACAAGGGGCATTAATCTTTTGTCAAGATCAAGTACAAAAGGAACTATTCTATCCAGGAATTGGAAAAGGAAAGAAAAGAAGATCACAGAAAAAGGAGAGAAAAGTTCCTTAGGAATAGATTTTCTCCTAGCATATGCTATAGTATATCCAAATAGAACCAAATATCTTTTTTCTTGGAATTTCGCTAGAAGGAGAACAATATCAGAAACATGCACTATATAAGTTCAAGTCAGTTAGAGCTACAACTTGAAGTAAAATGAAAAGAAAAATATATAGATAGGTGCAGGTAACATCTAGTGTGTGAATAACAGCGCAGTTCTCCTTTGGCGAGGAGGCATCCAGCTTTCAGACAGATAAAATGCATACCTTGCCAAAGGAGAATTGCCCTGATATTCACCTACCAATTTTTAGATTAGGCGAGGACGCTCATGCATGGAAAAGTGCAAATATATGGAGGAATACAAGGATGAACGGTAGGATTGATTTCTTCTACTGTCAGTTACTAATTAATAGAGATAAAAACACTATATATATCACATCCATATGCTCTTATGAGCAAGTGACATCTCTTATAGATATATATATATGAAAGCATGCACGAACATGCACACAAACAAGGAAGCTAGTGCACTTTCCTTTGTCACCTTATTCCTACTATATATGACTATACATGCAAGGTAAGTAGGTCACCAAGATGATTTTTTGCCAATGATTGTATGTGTCTGTTTGCAGCTTCTCATTGGTTTATACTAATATATGTACTATTTCCTCATATAACAGGTACAAGGATCAATATATCATCTTTTTTTACTTTGCCCCTATATGACAAAATTATGATTTTGGATGGGACTGTATCAGGATGTATTTATGAACTGGCATAGCTTTGATGATATATTACAATATACATTGCAGTTGCTTAAACAACAACCAAAAAAAAAAACTTTTCTTATTGTTTTGATTGCTTTATTCTGGTGTGTCTGGGAAAATAAGAAATCATTAGGTTTGCTTTTCTAGCTCATTACACCACAAAATCAATTTGGTCTATGATTTTACTAATTATTTCTTTGGTGGATTTTTTTATCAAGTATCATGGGAGAGAGGAAGTGAACGCCCATCTGCAACGTTTCAAAATGGATGCCTGATCGAAGAGCTTCATGATATAGGTATGTCATGATCCTTCTTCAGCGTCTCTCTCCAGTTCAAGATATTCAAATGACCTATGAAGATTCATGGTACAACTGATAATAAAAGGATAGCAGCATGAAGAACCTTATTATTTTAATGTTTTTTTTAAGGATTTTAGAGTTTTTTGTATATTGTACTGTTGGTACTAATATAGAGTTTTCTTATTGTTACGTATGCCTCTAATTTCATCATATATTTTATTAGGCTTGATTCAGCAGGATGTCAAAAATGTTAGACTATGTTTGGCAAGTTATATTGAAGAAGAATTTAGTATTTCAGTATAGGATATTTTAGGAGATGTTAATTATCGGATTGTCACGACCCAAATATTAGGTAACTAACAGTAACACCTTTGTCCAGTGGCAATCAACAACTCCCCTTAATCAAAAGTTACAAAGTGCAACAATACATTAAGTTATGGCACTACCAATGCTTAATAATACCATGATATGAGATAGTCTTTCAACACAACAACACATATATATATAAGTTACAGTCTTTCAATATTTACAAGCAAAGCACTTCTCGTACCACTTGAGCAAAAAGGAAATCCTCATACGAGAAGTACCGTATTACAACGAGTTGTACCAAAAAGACTGCAGATCTAACATATATATGCATATAAAGACCATACCAAAATCTGTACAATATGGTAACCACCACTCTAGCCGCCTAGTCCAAATGCTGCCTCATCTCACTCCTATCACCTGGAACCCACAGAGTTAAAAGATGAGAGATTATAAATCTCCCAGTGCGGTTTTTAGTTCCGATCAAGAAATTTTCAGATCCAATCAACGAACTAAAGAGCAAACAATAACAACAGAAGTAACAGTATAAGCAATCATACAACACTGCAAATTTATTTAATCATTTGTAAAGCATAGAAATGTGATATGATGAAAGTTTATAACAATGCCTTACTCAGGTAATTGATGAATGCATAATGATTATAAATATAACAATGCATGGCTCATGTAATTGATGAATGCACAATAGTCTCAAGAATAAAAGTCCACAATTTTATTCATTTCTCAATCATGATTCTGGTCATGTGCTACCCGAATATGGTGCCTACAGAATTTCAGTTGTGTGGACTGAAATTCTGCGCGTACCCGAATATATGGCGCCTACAGAACTTCAGCCCACACGACTGAAGTTCCGCGCATACCCCAAATATATGGCGCCTACAGAACTTCAGCCCAAACGACTGAAGTTCCGCGCATACCCCGAATATGTGGTGCCTACAGAATTTCAATCCACACGATTGAAATTCTGCGCTTACCCCGAATATATGGCGCCTACAGAACTTCAGCCCACACGACTGAAGTTCCGCGCATACCCCGAATATATGGCGCCTACAGAACTTCAGCCCACATGACTGAAGTTCCGCGCATACCCCGAATATATGGCGCCTACATGACCATCATATTGTCAATTCCAAGTTATGTATATACAAAGCTTACAATATTCAACATAGCTCACATATAATATAACAATTTCATTATTCAAGTCATCATATGCACCATACATGCAAACTATGCAATATGTAGATTCCCCTTTCTTTATTTTTTTTTGTCAAACTCATGATTTGAAGTTATTTAGACAGGTCATGCAATTCCATTTCTGGAAACAATCCCTTGTTTAGTTCATGTATGCATGGAATGTACTCTTAAGTAAGAGTTCAACAAGGTGACCTCATAGCCCCAAAAATAATATAACAGAAACAAGAAATTTAAACTAATTTAAAGGAAGGGAAATCTATACTCATCTGACCGTGTAATGAGTAGCAATTTAAGAAATTTAAAGCAATTCAAGCAATTTAAAGCAATTCAAGCAATTTAAGCAATTTAAGCAATTTCAAGCATAGCATGTCATGTAATCAATATTCAAGACAGGATTCTAGCAAATTGATCTAAAAGCCCCAGAAATAATATGGCAAGCACACAATATTTTAACAAATCCAACTAGCAATTTAAAGGATTGAGAAACACTGACATCCGCACTTGACCCGTGATAAATTTACCGATGTGATGTTGGTTGCTTATTCTCTATGATAAAATATCACCTTCTTCCTTTCTTCTAAATTTCTCCTTAATTTCCACGCCCTCTATTCCCTCCTTTCCAATTTCTTTTCTTAATTTCTCAATAAGGGTTACGGAGTTTTCCAGGAAAAAATGAAAGCAGGCCCTTGAGAAAGATTTATATATGGGCACCGAATAACAAAATTATTATTTAATACTCCACCGTTTAAACAAAGTTTAATGGATATTATTATATTCATTATTATTACTTTCCAAAGAAAGAGAAGAAGTTTGACTCTATTATATTACTATTTTAATATAATAAAGCTAAGTCAACATAATATTCACCCAGGACTTTGGTTCGGTTATAAAAATTATTTTATATGATATTGATTTTTTTTTGTGCACTTAGACCCCCACCTTTTTCATATTTGCAACTTAATCCTTTACAGTTTCAGATTTTAATATTTCAGGGTGTTACACGGATTATATTTTTAGAGACTTATGTTATTGTAAATATATCTCATTTGTACTCTATATAATATAATGATAAAGTAAAAAATACAATTAAGTTTTTAAGATTTTGTCTATTATTTCTTGCCTCCCCTTCGAAACCCTAACACCACTTTTTAGATCAGGCACCTCATGAATCCTCTTATCTAGATAGGAGAGGAATATAGAAAGCTTCTTAATTAGCTATTAGGCAAATGGTGACTGAGATTAGATATAGACGTTTTAGTTCTAGTTGCAATTAAATATTTTCAGTAATGAAAATGGGTCCTTAAAGCCTTCCTTGCAGAAAAACATATACGTACCATTTTCTTCTATAACAGTTGCACAGCAGAATTATATAATGTATTTTTTCTTTCTTTTTTGTTCAAACGTACTTACAACAAAAGAAAGCAAAACAAGATAGTAACTTAACCTAAAAATTGGGTACCAAATGCAATTTAAATATAAACAGTACCATTTTCTTTTTACTAATGTAGTTATAGATTTGTGTATAATTTAATTAGAGTTTCTACAGGCAATGTATCAATGCAACTGATTATGATATATAATTATAATTTTGAAATATATACCTTTTCATATTATGATGTGTTTATTTGATTATTTATATGTCTTATCACTTTAATTTATGTAGTTTCTGGTCCTTCCATTTTGGAACAGTTCCAAGTTCTAATTCAATCTCTAAAGAAATCAATTATCAGATGATAAAAATAATAAAGAAATAAAGAATTTTTTTTACCCAACAACATATATAGCAGCTGGTTCATTTGTGTCTAGTCAGAAAGGTCTAAGCTATCTGGTGGAGTTCTGCCTCCTACATTCCATGTGCCTATGCAAACTCTGCAGTACATGACAATAGTGAACACAAATTTACTTAAAAAATGGGGAAGAAATTAATACGTACTGTGAAGCTTTTTATTCAGTTTGGCACCTGAGTTCCTTGTTGTTTATATATTGGGCCCTGAATGTTTCTGAGTTTCTTCTTCTCAACTTATATGGCATTCCCTCCAATGGGTCATCTGCACATCAGCACATGCATGCCAATTTTAGTTAGAAAATACAAAAAGTAAACTAATTTGAAGAACCAAGCTTAACTGAGCTTAGATGGTCTCAATTACAATACGATCCTCTTCCAGTAAATAACACCCACAAAAAGTAATATTCTTTTGTGGCCTTGTTGCCAGTAAAAGCTGAATTCAACTTTGTACTAGTTTTAGCAAGTTTTTTTTTTATCAAATACTATATTGCAAGTGGCATATTAATCCTTGCATACCAAGTTACCAACCCAGCTTCAGTAAGGTTGGCACCAGATCGAATTGTACTTTTCAGGACAGAATATAAACAAAAATCTCAGTCAAGAATTTCCTTGAACACCTTTTGTGCATTAAAACCGGGTGACATTGCAAGCCGACTTTGCCAGTAAATTACACACAATAAACTACTATAATTCAAACCAACTCAACAGAAAAATAAACTATAAACTAAATTATAGAACTGTTATGACCTTGTTCCAAGTATAAAATATTAATGGCGCATGAGTTACGGCTCTGAAATCTGAATGCCATGCATGCATAACTTGTTAATTTGTTTCCCGTCCCAATTTTTTTATTGGATATTAAGACTCATTCACAAACTTACCTTTGAATAATTAAGGTCGGTTGTGTTAATGCATCACCTAATAATTAAAGCGCATTTTAGCAAAGATGTCACAAGTCACAGCCGTTGCCTATTTCGAAATTGTCTAAACAATAGAAGGAAAAATCGCAATCGGAATTGGGATCGGACTTTTGGCCGGGGGATCCGAATTGGATGAATCGGTCAAAATCGGCCGAATCGGATCAGAAACTCGGACTTTTTTGCCAGAAGCTTGTTTTATACTAGAAAAATAGGAAATAATTGATAAAAAAATAATTTGTGAAGTTAGACAAATGATTATAATTAAATAATCCACTAATACAATATAATACAAGCATTACAACATATATACCATATATACCTCTAAGTATGCCTTCAAGTAATAAAACATGCAATGATCTAGTGGTATTGTTGGCTCTTGGTTAGAGGGGCGGCTTGAGTTTGAATCCCGCTGGAGAAAAAAAATTAATTTGCTTTCATGCTACTGGAGAAAAAAAATACTGACTCAAATAGTACAACATATATACCACTAAGCAAGTAATAAAACATACAATAGTCTAGTGGTAGTGTTGGCTCTTGGTTAGAGGATCGGCTTGGGTTCGAATCCTGCTGAAGGCAAAAACATTTTGCTTTTGAGTTCTTGCTGCATTTCGCCTAATTCCACTGAAACTGTCCATTCCGGCCGGAATTTGACTGAAACGGTCGAAATTTGACTGAAACTGGTCGATCCGTTCCGGCCGAAATTTGACTGGAATCAATACTAACCGGGTAACACGGACTGAGATCGGATCGGCTCCGGCCGATTCCCCGCCGGAACGGCCGATTCCGCGCTGGAACAGCCGATTTTGCAATCTATGGTCTAAACATTGCCAAATTTCCAAACCATTTTAATTCATCCACTTAAAGCGAATTTTAGCGTGTACCCAAATTAGCATGTACCCAAAGAGAGCTGTATGGTACCTTTGTGTAGGGTTTGGAGCAGGAGGAGGATGTCAGAGACCAAAGTCGCCCAGAGAATCGATCAAGCAGCGGAGGAAGAGAGAAGTGGCCGCTCTAGAGAGAACGGCGGCGCCAGCGCGAACGAGAGAGAGGGCGGAGTGAGAGCGATCTCAGAAGAGGCGCTGAGGCGGGGTGAGATTCACTGAGTTGCTCAAACGGAGGCAGGGTGAGATGAGTGAGTTGCTCAAACAAGCTTTGTCCAGTGGACAACTCGATGGACAAGAGTGAGCTGTTCAATGAACCGTTCAATCATCGTTCACATCCGGTTCGGATATAACAATTCATTTGAACATGGACCGAACTTAGGATCCTGTTTAGATAATAACTCGTCCAACATCAATTCATTTTTTGCTCGGCCCGTTTGTGCACGGGCTGTTCTGTCCATTTAGAAGCCCCAGGGGTTATTGGTTACCTTACATATGCTGACAAATCTTATAGTGATTATCAATCTAAGTATATTCGCATCAGAAAGATTGGAGCAATCGTGGTTTGGTTAATTGGACGCACTAGTTGAAGTACAACACAAAATATTATCAAAAACATCGCCAAAATTGAAATCACTATTCCGTCTAATGTGATTAGCGCTTCATCATAACGCGAACTTCAACAAAAATTGGTGTAATTGAGTCCCTCCTCTAAAAAAATTAAGTTATGTTTTTGTTTTCTTAATTTATCAATTGCTCTATTCGTGACACATACTTGATGTACGTAAATTATTGGGATATTAGAATTCAAAAGTACCAATCTGTATTAATTTACTCTTTGAAAATATATTTGCTAGCTAGTAGATATATAAATATAATCACCTAACAAATTTAAAAACTAAATGTCAAATGCAGCCATGTCGATTTATTTTATTTTAGAAAAAAGGAAATAGAAAGAAATAAAATGCACGCATGCAGTTTTCCTAAACTGGAGCATAGAAAGATCTCTAATTTCAATTTCCATTATAGCGAAAATTAGGTAATACAAATGAGAGGATCGATGTCGTTCGGATACAACTAGCATTCATCTGTCTGTCCGATATAAATTCAAACATCCCATGAAAGATATCTGCATTTCCCAACCAAAGCCTGTACTCCATCAATTGGATAGTATCCGACACATAAATATTCTTTTCACCGTACCAAGCGGTCCCAGTATCCGAATTCGCATCCTCTGAGATATGGGAGTAGCTTGGGTCGACCGATGCCCATTGGACTCAAACTGAGTACCATCGATTTCATAATCATCTGATCCACTTTAAGATTTGTGTGGATCGCTTTAATATCTGTGTGCATTTGCTTTAATATATGTGCGCATGGATCTTAAAGTGGATTAGATGGTTATGTAACCCATTGTACTCAGTTTGAGTCTGATGGGTATCAGACCCAAGCTGGTCCCCTCAGGGATCTCATATTTTGCATGACTAATATTTAGAAAATTTGAATCCCCCCCCCTAATAAGCACCAGACACGGCAGTCACGCAAAATATGAGACTGACATATCTGACCCCACTTGACATTTAAATGGTCTAAATAGCGCTGCACTACTTTGAGGAGTTTTCTTTCACTAACTCCCACGCTGTCTCTCTCTCGATTGACAATGGCAAACACCTCGCGCCACAATCTCTTTACATAATACCGCTCCAGCAATGAGCCCCTATCCTCGCTCAAACCGTCGCTGGAGCATATACTCACGGTTGTCAATTAGCTGTGTTGTCATATTGATGAAATCTTTAAACCTTCCCCATCTTCACGGTTGCAATCAAGGCTATGAGATGCATTAGCTGTGTTGTCAATTGATGAAAGCTGAATTAGACATAAGTCGGGGCTTTAATTGGGACTTCATTAGAGAGTTTCTAAATTAACACCTCCTCATATTAATATCAACTTCTCAAAAAGGGTATTTTTTTTTATGTCTAGTATTTTTTTTTAAATTCAATATGAATAAAGTAATTAATTAATGATTAATAAATAATAAAATTGTTGCTCTGACAATATGTTGTGCAGCAGTGTGATGACCATTAGAGGATCTCGCTGCAATATCCTCACATTAAGTATGTCTTTTCATCAGTGTCTTTTTTTTTTCATTTTTTCTTATTATTGATTGCTTAAAGTTTCGATAGATTTATTGATCATTGGAATGGGAGTAAATTGATAAGAGAAGGGATCCACTTATATTATTTTAAAGTTACAACATCTTACAACATTCAGTTTTATGCGATTTTCAAAGTCTAAACAGTCGATCCAAGCCGTTCAACATGATCTCTATATTAAAATGTGCTTTGAGATGACCAAATTTTACATTTTACTATTTATTGGAATGGGAGTATATTGAATAATATCATAAATTAGAACTTCGGGAGAAACACTCAGGTGGAGAAAGTATATATGTACGTACTTCTCATAAGAAAAGTTCAAAATTAATAAAGAAAGATTTAGACATGTTTAATAGTTGAATATTGAGTCTGGCTGAGATCAAAACATTTGTTCCTAGCTCCCGGAAGAAACGATTCAGTTTTTCAATTTTCAAAGTCGAAATAGTGGATCCAAACCGTTAGATGTTCAATCTATATTAAAATGTGCTTGGAGACCAAATTTTACAATTTTTTGGAATTTTTTTTACTATTCATTAAAATGGTTTGAAACTCACCGTTTTTCAACGTTGCAAAACTTTAATAAAATTAGAGATTTTCAAACAATCTTAATAAAAGTTAACAAATTCCAAAAAATGTAAAATTTGATCTCCAAACACATTTTAATGTAGATTGAACATCTAACGGTTTGGATCGACTGTTTGGACTTTGAAAATCGGAAAATCGAATCATTTGTTCTGGAATCTAGGAACAAACGTTTTGAGCTTAGTCACACTCCTTGAATACTAGTTTGTCAGATGAATTAATGAACTACAAGAGCAAAGGTAAATAGGTAATAAATCACGCATGGTCCCACATATATAAGCGCAGAAAAATGACAAATGAATATATATATATATATATATATATATATATATATATATATATATGGACTTGGCTACGGTGCTATGCGTAGCATAGAGACCTCCATGCAACGGCTCAAAATTTGTGTTTTCAAAATTCAAATGGTCGATCCGAACCGTTAGATGTGTTCTCCATATTGAAATGTGCTTGGAGACCAAATTTTACATTTTTTTGAATTTGTTTACTATTTATTAAGCCACTTTGAAAATCGCTGATCCAACGGTGGCTTACCCAAACAGTGAAACCGTTGGACCAGCGATTTTCAAAGTGGCTTAATAAATAGTAAAAAAATTCCAAAAAATGTAAAATTTGGTCTCCAAGTACATTTCAATATGGAGAACACATCTAACGGTTTGGATCGACCATTTGAATTTTGAAAACACAAATTTTGAGCCGTTGCACGGAGGTCTTTTATGCTTCGCGTAGCATATTAGCAATTTCCTATATATATATATATATATATATATATATTACATTTTAAAAAAGGTACAACATACATGCATGATTACACAACAGAGTGAATGGAATAGATAAAGCTCGCACACAATTTGAATTACTCGCATAATATTGTGAAATAAAAGAAAATAATACAGGATGCATGATATATAAATATAGGTGTACACTTAGCTTAGTGCAATGAGAATCATTGTTTGTAGTAGCTAAGCGTACTATATAAGGTTTGAATAAAAGTTAGGCCAAACAATATGATGCCAGCAATGACAGAGATAGTTATCCATGTATTCGCAAAGTAGCGGCTCTTGAACTCTCCGTAGGATCTACTTGAAGTTCTTTCGCTATGTGCCTTGACCTTGTCCGACAAAATGTTAAGGTCATTCGGCATACGGACTGGCATACGATACACGCTGTAAAGTGCTTCTTTCAAATCAGCTACAAACCCCAAAACTGCTTTTTCATCTCTTCCCGTGCTTGGGACGATACCATTAGCTCGCAATATTTTAACATCTTCTTTTGTTTGTAACAAGGTCGCCATGCATGCAACATAGGCGGTGACGGAGAAACCACAGTCAACATAATTTCGTTCAAAATGTAAAAGACAGTTATATAAGTCTAGGCTGTATTTGAAAACGTAGAAGGGGGCTAATTGCATCACTCCAGATAATCTCCTGTCACTATAAGACACATCAACGGAGCCGCCAGAATGCTTTTCGAAAACAGTTGCAGATAATTTCAATTCTGATGCACTAGGAATATAGAAGCTATCTATGTTTTTTGTCGGTTTCAATGATCTTGTGTCTACCAGAAACTTCCCTTCAGGGGTTCGAGTCCAATGGAACATGTGGATTAGATGTTTGAAGCCACCTGGGGGAAAGGTAACGGTACCACCATGCACTTTAGACTTGTGCACTCTCGGATAGAGGTCGTCAAAGCATGAGATCGCAAGTATGTTGATTGGGGTACCAACTAGCTTGCTTAGGTTTGAATGCTTTGTATACACGGCCTCAACCACAAACCACGGTATTTGCCTGTTGTTGAACAACATTACACATTTGAACCCCATCGGGTCATTCATTATATATTGGTATAATATATTAAACTCTCTGGATCTTTGAGAACTTGGATTACTCCAGTTCTCATTTATTCCAGTCAAAATTTCGACTCCGTTTCGAACATTTTGGAATAAGACAATCGCAAATATTATGACACAACTATTGAGCAATAGAAGTTCTAAGAAAACATTTGTTGTGACATCACGACGACGTCCTTGATTAGGGAACCACTCATAGTAACTCCGAGCCAAATCTCCATTCACTTGCATGTATTGAAGGTATGAACGTACGTTGAGACCAAACCACTGCTTCATAAATGCAAGAAATTGGAACGCACGGTTTTCACCATATGAATAAGGATCCCAAAACATTACTGGGACATAAAATATCGATGGCTTTTCTTCACTGTTTCTATCTATTGATGTTTGCGATGATTCAACTAGATCGGGGAATGGGTTGAGTGATCGAGCTTCTATGTTCACAACCCACTCTTCCAATTCTTCTGATGCAGGGGATATTTCATCAACTGATTGTACGGCATCATTACTCATTTGCGACCCTCCTCCCGATTAATTTATCAACAAAAAAGCTGTTTCAAAGTAATATGGAATGTCATTAAATATTGAATACAGAGATGCTAATCAAAGAACCATGCATGGAAAAACCATATCCAGATTAATCAAAAGTTAAGGCTAGCTTGATTAGATAATTTGTCGCTTTGACAAGGAAACTAATCAATAGGTTTGGTTTACGGTACAGATTGGGTGGAATCGTGAAGACATTTTCATACTCATCATGTTCATATAACATTAGCCTTATCCAAATCCTACGCATACCCATTGAGTATTAACCTTATTCACACCCTTATTTGTTAACACAATGGATAACCAAATAAATAATGGTTAATTATTAAATAAATTAATATCTTATATAATTCATTCAAATTATATTAAATAAATATATTAAATACATCATATGATAATATCATAAACTATAAATTTGCGATTTTATATCAAAATTTTATAAATATAAATTATTAATTAATTAAAACAATATAAGATGTTGTATAAATAGGGGTGTAAATGGAGCGAATTTGGAGCGGATAATGCTGATATCAAATTCGTATCCGTCAGTCAATGACCAGATACGAATACAGATACAAATAGTAAACGGATGTCAAAATTTAAAATCAAATCCGCCTGAAATGGATACGGATAAGAAGCAGATAATCCACAGATATGGATTCGAATACGGATAAAAAACGAATAATTATCCGATAATTTAGTCATAAGAATAATCCACTCAAATAATCTACATATATAATATAATATAAATATTATAATCAAAATAAACTTTATTTTTTTGGTAATGCAAAAATAAAAAATAAAGGAAAAGAAAAGGAAAAGAAAAGAAAATATCCGGATTCCGATTCCGGAACGGATTCAGACCAGATAATCCGGATCCGTATTATCCGGTATGTTTACACCTTATTAGTTAAAATCAATTTTGTCATAATTATTAATTAAAAAGCAACATAAAATATTGAAAAAAAAAACAATATTAACTTAAATTACTAGATAAAAATATATTATAAATGTTGTATGAATTGATCTAATTATATATAATAATAAAAATTACATAGTTATATGTAAAAATAAACAAAATATCATATATTATTTTATTTTATCAATTATCTTATAATAACAAGTACACAATAGCTCTTATACATATCCTTGCACAACACGCTAACCATCGAAAAACCTTTCTTACTATAATCATACACACTAAGTTAATGAAAAAACTTATTTCCTATGCATTTCTTATGGAAGGCGATATGGATTGGGTAACATTCCATAAGGATATATTGGGTAATTAAGCTGATAAAAGAAAGGGAACTTCATAGATATAATTCATAATAACAAAGACGATATGTAGCAATATGGGATGACAGGTTATATAATTCATTAGACTGTGAGATACTTTTCTTTTTTAGATTAACTTAAACTTTCCTCATATTTTAGTATGCAAAATACAATTTATCTAATATTAATTAGGGTGTTTTAAAATTCTTTGGTGAGTTTAACTCTAAAATTTATAAGATTTGTTTCAAATGATAACTACAAATTGTTAAAATCTATTTACAAGTGTTGTGTTTGCTGCAAGAATTATTAATTTTCAATTAATTTAGTATAAAATCAAGCAGTTAATAAATACATTAAAATTAACTCTTATATCTTCTTTTTTTTACAACTGAACTTTAATTATACTAAATTGATTCAAAAATTTTAAAAATTTGTATGCGACACATTACTCGATCTTAAAGTAAACCGATTTTGTGTGTGACAAATTACCAAGTGTATAGAAGTTTTAAGCCCTTAAAATAGCTAAATATTGAAACGTAGCTTTAAGACTAGATAAAAATTGCTACAAAGGAAAAGCACTAGATCTGCCTAATACTTAAAATTAGAAGTCAAATTATCATTAAATCTTATAAATCTACAGATCAATCTACCACAAATAACTAGATCTTAGTAATAGATTACGGCCTCAGTAGATCTAAAGTAACCATTTACTATATATGAGCTGAAAAAGTAGGGAGAGAAAAAAAAAAGCTTATTCTCTAGGATATGAAACTAACAAGTCTCCCAACACTAGCTACAATTCACAAACAAATCTAGCAAGTAGAGAACCTGTTGTGTAAACATATAGAAAGAGGATCCACTAAGATCTGAATCACCCAATCCCAATTTGGAGAAATACAAATTAATAAAATTCAAAATATATTGAGAATTAGAAAGAAAATGTACAGAGAAGTACCAAAGATGAGAGGACGCGTGTCTTTTTCTCTCTGGCGAGTTTTTTGTTGTGAGGGAAAGCCCTTAGGCATTGGATTTTCTTATAGGGAGGTGGTCAAGTGGGGATCCGAATCTGTTGATTTTCTTAAAAGAAAAGCAGGTTCCTGTTATTACCCACCTTCCTGAAAAAAAAATTAATCGAAAATAAATAAAAATATATCAAAAAAGAGGATAAATTCCGGAAAATTTCAAAATATAAGTAGAACGGGTTAAATTATCCCGTACCAGTTAATGAAAATCCAATCCACTAACTCCATTAACTAAACAAACTAATTAGTAAAAAAAATCAACTAGGGATGGTACAATCCATCCCGTCCAACCAAAAAAAATACCAGGGATGGTACAATATAACCTGTCCGGCCCAAAAAAAAAAGAAACTGGGACGGTATAATTTGTCCCGTCACAGAGGCTATATATTCCCAGTCTGTTTTCCTGTCTGTCTGATCAACTCTCTTTCGCTCTCTCTACTCTCTGCTTTCTCCTTGACAAAAAAAAATTATTCAAATTCTTATCAACTACAAATCCTATTATTAAATTTTTAAATACATATTATTATAGTTATCCGGTGTGTTCTCTCTGCAAGTTGATTTTTCATCCAAAAGTTTTTTCTTCTCAGTCTTTCTATAGTTTAAAAATCTCAAACAGGTAAACTTTTGTATATAGTAATTAATCAATATTTATTGTGTCAATAAATTATATGTGATTTATTCATTATTTTGTAGGCTAGTTGATTAAAAAAATTAATCATGCTAATATTAAGGATTCATTTTGGTGGTGAAATACAACACATTAAAAGAGGAGTACAGTATAATATTATCTCTCAATTAATTTGCATTGAGGGTAACTGATAAACAATCTTAGTACGACTTGAAAGGTGAAATTTATCGGCAACTTGGATATTTCGAGAGTTAGTAAAGAACATGCATGGGTTAATATTGGTACAACAACCCAACATTAATATGAGAGCATAGAAAGCATGTGCGATCAAAGTTGGAGAGGTATATATAACCAAAGTATGCTTACCCAAACTCAGTATTGTTATGTCGATTTATACATTGAGTTGATTCCAATCATCAGTGAAATCCAACCACAGTTATTCATTGATAATATGGTACCGGAAACACAACCAAGAACCTCGACAGACCCAATATAGTGCTAACTATAAGGGTCCCAGTCACTTCCATCTCCATCAGACACAACAAACACCGAGGCGAGACCTTTATCTGCATTCTTATCTCTATGTGAACGAGTTGTCACCGCTTGTTCAGACATAATACAATAATCAGTACAGTCCATGTGCTGATCTGTCGGAGGTCGGTGGTCCTTATCCTAAACACAATAATGAGTACAATCCATGGGTTGATCCGTTAGAGGTATGTGATCTTTGTGATAATGTTGATGACGTACCGCAAAGTGATGACGAAGATGACACTGACTCATGTGAGAATGACACCGACTGGGATAATGAAGCTAATTCAGAAGGGGATGTCCCGCATGATACACCCACACAATCGAAATTTACTAACACTCACATGATTAAATAAATTACTAAATGAAACAATTACTTATTTACTCTAAAAATCAAATGAATAAATAAATAAAGAGGTATAAATTATCTAATTTATCAATTCTTGCAAACTAATAAATTGAAACCTAATCAAGTCAAATTTCATAATAGATTCTAAATTAATAAATTACTTACATTACCAAAAATTCGAAATGAATGAACTAAGAAGGTTGATTTAACAATAATCAAAATAATGCTATGAGTACTCGATCAAACAAAATTAACTAAACAAAATTAATATATACACTACAGCAGAAAAGCCCATCTGGGACCGGCCAAATCGGTCCCAGATGGGTGAGGTGCCGGTCCCAGATGCAAAAATCGGTCTCAAAAGACCAAATTCGGTCGCAATTGTTCCGTCGCTGATGACCCCCATGATGACGTCACCGGTCGCAGATGGTGATGTCACCGGTCCCAGAAGACACTTCAGCGACCGATTAAAATCCGTCCCTGATACCATATGATGACGTGGCTGAACCTCATCAGCGACCGCCATATCAGTCTCTGATGCCTTCAACATCGGTCGCAGAAGTGTTAATATATTTTTTTTTTTATAATTTTTCTGTTTTTTTCCTTTTCACCGATTGGTACGAATCATCATACCAAATAAATACCCATTTTGTTCATTTATTTTTTCTCAGCCCAATCGTTACAAATCGTACCAAACAATAATTCATAAGCAATTCAAACAATTCACAAGGAATTCAACAAATTCAAAAACAATTCACAAGAAACTTAATTAGAACGTAACGTACCAAACAATTTACGAAAACTACATAAACATCAAATATCTAAATACTACATAAGTATCAAGTATGAAACACAAACTTCGATCGACTGGATGATGCCTCCTTCTCCTTCCCCTTTCTACTCGGCGCCATACCTGAAATAAATTTACATAAGTAATTCAATTAAACAAAATTAACCTAAGCAATTCGATTAAATAAAATTGTATATATAACCATGCCACTACGATAAACAATTTTATATATAACTACTCTTCTTTAAGTAGCAACTAATGCAGCATTTTAAGGAGGATATTAATTCTAGATCCGTGCAATGCAAATTAAACATCAATTGCATGTCAGAGTTCCCTTTACAAATGGTTACAAATGGTCCCTTATCATTATGCTTATCACAATATGCAGCAATTGCCATTCAATAAAAGATCTCATATAGTGCTGCATGAATTGTAAACTCTAATCAAATATGTACCAATATCGAAATGGTCCCTTAACAGATCAGGAATGGCAATTACCATTCAGTAAACTCTAACCATGATAATTATAAACTTAACCATATATTTTACTGAATGGAAATTTGTAAAATATAATGGCAACCAAATAATTGAAAACAAATTGTCACTTGTAACTCTAACCATGATAATTGAAAACAAATTGGCAATTCCCTTTACAATTATCATTTGTAACTCGTGCAAATTAAACAACAGAGTTTACAAATGGTCCGTACCAGTATCAAAAATTCTACAAGTTGGCTTAACAGAGTTTACAAATGGTCCGTACTAGTATCGAAAATTCTACAAGTTGGCTTAACAGATTATTCACAATATGGCAAGTTCATTAGTTTACAAATTATTCACAACTGAAATTCTTCAATCTAAGCAAATAAGGCACAAGAACAACAATAGAATTTGTTTACTAACTCAAAAGGGGGCTCAGCCCATCATCCACAGAAAATGAAACAAACACAAGAGAATTTGTTTAAATACCCCGAATGGCGACAATCTCAGTGAAGGTCGAGTGATACTAAGAGGGTTAGTGTTGGTGTGCCTCCGTCGCCTCCCACTCCGCCTCTGATCGGCCTAGCTCTCAAACAACACAAGCACCAGCAAACGGGAGAGGCGGAGATCGGCATCAGCAAAATCAACTCTAGAGCGATTTCCTACAGCAAAATCAACGATCGTCAGGCTAGGCGAAGGTCGACGTTAGCAGACAGAGTCGGATCGTCGTCAGCCGAGGCGTCAGTGGCGTTACCACACACCCTTCTAAACCTAAAACGCAAGAGACCAACAAAAAGAAAGGGTTCACGCGGGATTTTCAGTGGAGACCCTTCAGAGACCGACATAAATCGGTCCCAGAAAGGTTTTGTCGCCGATCCCTGAAGGGTTTTGTCGCCGATAGTTTTCTGTTTTAATTTATTTTTTATTTAATAGCCTTCAGAGACCGGCGCCAGTGCCGGTCCCAGATGCCGTTCTCTGAAGCTTAAAATTGCTGTAATGATACCATATAAAATTAACCTAAAATTAACCTAACTTAACCTAAATCGATCAAAATAATGCCGCAAAGTGATGACAAAGATGACGCTAATTCATGTGAGAATGATGTCGACAGGGATAATGAAGCTGATTCGGAAGGGGATGTCCCGCATGATACACTGACACAATCGTACCACGACTGCTTGACATTCTACATGCATAATATTTTGAAAGAATTATATATAACCCTAGAAAAAAGTTAACAATCGAAATTTACTTAACACTCACATGATTAACTAAATTAGTAAAAGAAACAATTACATATTTACTATAATAATCACATGAATAAATAAATTAAGAGGTATAAATTATCTAATTTATCAATTCTTGCAAACTAATAAAATGAAACCTAATCAATTCAATTTCATAATAGATTCTAAATTAATAAATTACTTAACTAAATTACTTGCATTACCAAAAATTCGAAATGAATGAACTAAGAAGGTTGATTTAACAATAATCCAAATAATGCTATGATTACTTGATCAAATAAAATTGATTATACCATATAATATTAGCCTAAAGATAATCAATTCTTAGACCCTAAACTCTAATTTATCAATTCTTCTAAATCAAAATTAGAAAATTAAAAACTTAAATATAATTAATCGTTTCATAACAAATTCAATCTAAAATTACTGTTAATTAACTGATTTTTACACTAATTTATTCCAGTTATTGAAAAAAAAAATCTAAATTGGAGAGGGAAGAGGCTGGCAGATTGGAAGAGAGGAGCGTCGGTGGGTGAGATTTGCAGAGCCGGACGGGATAATCCAACCCGTCCGAGTGTGCGTGCGTCTTGGGGTCGGCCTAGGCGTGCGCTGTGGGGTTTTTCTGCCCCTAAGGTGAGGCACAGCGGGACAGACAGGCATAGAATAGAGAGGATGCTATGGACGGAGCAGAATTAAAAGGGGTCGCAATGGGATGGGATGGACTAACTCGTCCCTAATATTTTTTTTCTGCTCCTCGGACGGGAAGATCTCTAACTTCTGTTTTTTCATTTTTTTTCTCAGGGACGGGACAAAATTTAACGTCCAATATTTTTCTTAGTCATTTTGATTTGGTTAATTTGATTAAGTGGGGATCATTAACTTAGACTGGATAAATTATCCCATCCTGCAGGACGGGATAATTAAACCCATTCTACTCAGATTTGAAAATTTTCTCAAATCAGTCCTCTTTTACGATATTTTTTTTATTTAATTTCGATTAATAAAAATTTCGGCCTATCTTCACCGTTTATTAATATTGATGGTTGAGATTGAAGTGGGTGAAATAGCAGCTGCCCATATGAAATATACTCTCAAATTTGGTGGACAAGATAAGACTACAGTTTGTCTGCTTCTCTCTGTGTGTAGCAAGCTGTGTAGATTCAACTATTACATCCCAGGTCAACATTATGAGCTTTATTTATTTTATTTGTACAATATATATAATTATTTATATTCTTTTGTTCTTTTTTATAAAATAAAATTATACTATTGTAATTTATTCAGCATTTTGATTCACATTTTTCCAATTTCGTCTCTGAAGTCGGAAAAGATTAAAAAAAAACAGTTTATTAGTCGTTTCACAAAAGACAGAGCTTTGAGAAAAGACGTGCTTTGCTTTGCTTGCACTGATTATTATCTCGAGATGCGCACATATCCTAAGATGCGAATTCAGATTCCGAGACGAACCTGAGCCATGAATTCGAATCGGACAGTTTCGATCTAAAACTAAAAAATTGAGTTACTTTAGGGTATCCTTACCCCAATTGCTTGGCATGGAAGTTCGTGAAGTATAAAGACTGAAGTATGGGTCTCACTCTTTACTCTTTAGTCTTTAAGTCTTTATGCTTTGCTTAACGGTGCGCCAGGACAAATTCGACGTATTATATTATTGGTGAAAGGGCAAAATTTATTTCACCAAAATGCATGGGACATGTGCTTTGCTTTGCTTGCACTGATTAGTATCCCCTTTCCCTACATTCACTATGCACACTTTTCACGATCGAGCATCATTCAAAGGAGGCCCATGGAACCATTATTTATTTATTAATTAAGCCCAGATGAATTTTATATTCGGTTTCATATACAGTCTATCAAGGATTCAAGGCCCAACAATAAATCCATTCTAATCTTGAGTTGCCCATACATACTGTAAAAGGCCCAAAGCTGACTGATGTCTTGTAAGAAAAAAAAATGAATTAGTTTCGAAGCATATATATATGTGCTATATATCTCGATGCCTAAACCTAGTAGTACTCGATACTGGAATACCAAGGATTCTGGCTAGTGAAATCCGGACAACTGCCACCTAAATGGAAATGGAATTGTATTATAAAGAATCTGTCATGACGGTACAAACTTATATTAGTTTATAGTAAGCTAGAATGCTATTAATTTGAATTTAACGGTTGTGAGGTGTTATAATGGTAGCCGTGACGGTTGTCTCTGGTTCCTCTACTGTTGGGTGACGGTCTTGACTAAATTATTCCGTCATACACCAGATAATTTATCCGTGATAACGGTAGCCTTTCGTGACGACGGATAATAAGAATTTTGAATTTTTTAGCGCTATTTCCTATATTTTTTTTTAGTCGTTGTAACGGTCTAAGAACCGTGGTAACGGTAGATGATACTCTAGTATGTTTTGATTATTTTTCAATGAGGAACTAATTTTTAACGGTTGCTATGCTTCCTATTTATACTAACTAGGCATTTATCTCTAATTTTTCGGACCTATCTATCTATCCCCTTGTTCATTTCCACTAATGATTCAAATATTTGTTCAGCAAGAATTACTTTTTCGAAAAATTTGATGTATACTAGTCAAGGGATGGGACTGTGTCAGGATGTATTTATGAACTGGCATCGCTTTGATGATATATTACAATATACATTGCAGTTGCTTAAACAACAACCAAAAAAAAAAAATCTTATTGTTTTGATTGCTTTATGCTGGTTTGCTTTTCTAGCTCATTACACAATCAAATCTATTAGGTCTATGATATAACTAATTATTTCTGTGGTGGATTTTTGATCAAGCTAGTATCATGGGAGAGGAAGTGAACACCCATCTGGAAGGTTTCAAAATGGATGATCAAAGAGCTTCATGAAATAGGTATGTCATGAAGCTCTTCAGTTTCTCTCTCCAGTTCAAGATATTCAGATGACCTATGGAGACTCATGGTACAACTGATAATGATAGGATAGCAGCATGAAGAACCTTATGATTTTAGAGCTTTTTGTACATTGTACAGTATGTTGGTACCAATATAGAGTTTTTTTTATTGTTATGTATGTTTCTCATCTCATCAAATATTTTCATCAAGTTTGATTTAATATAATTTAGTAGGTCATATTTGACAGGCTATATTGAGAAAGAATTTAGTATTTCAGTATAGGGTATTTTAGGAGATGTTATTTATAGGTTCATTTTTTGAGAGATTTATGTTATTATAAATATATCTAATTTGTACTCTATATAATGATGAAGTCGATAATACAATTAAGCTTCCACGTTTGTCTCTTGTTTCTAGCCTCTCTCTTTTTCGAAACCCTAACACTTTTTAGATCAGGCACCTCATGGATCCTCTTATCTAGATAGGATGGTACTAGTATAGAGTTTTCTTTTTAGATCAGACATCTCAATCATCATCCTCTTATATAGATAGGAGAGGAATATAGAAAGCTTCTTAATTAGCTAATAGGCAAATGGTGGCTGTGAGATTGGATATAGACATTTTAGTTCTAGTTGTAATTAAATATTTTCAGTAATGAAAATGGGTCCTTAAAGCCTTCCTTTCAAAAAAAACATATAGGTACCATTTTCTCATCTAACAGTACTTGCACAGCAGAATTGTATAATTTTTTTCTTTTTTTTTTTGTTTAAACGTACTTATAACAAAATAAAGCAAAAAAAGATAGTGACTTAATTAACCTGAAAATTGGGTAGCAAAATTCAAGTTAATTCCAATAGCTTTTATATATGTTCCCTCGATAATTTTCCTCAAGAATGCACAAATTTTTATTATATTGCTTCTGAAATTAATGGGGTTATTGGTTACCTTTTACATGCTGACAAATCTTATAGTGATTATCAATCTAAGTATATTCGGATCAGAAAGATTGGAGCAATCATGGTTTGGTTAATTAATTAATTGGATGCACTAGTTGAAGTACAACACAAAATATTAACAAAAACATCGCCAAATTTGATATCACTATTCCGTCTAATGTGATTACTGATTAGCGCTTCATCATAACGCGAACTTCGACAAAATTTCGACGTGTCACTAAAATTGGTGTAATTGAATCCCTCATCTAAAAAAAATTAAGTTGTGTTTTTGTTTTCTTAATTTATCAATTGCTCGATTCGTTATACATACTTGATGTACGTAGATTATTGGGATATTATTATTCAAAAGTACCAATCGTATTAATTTACTCTTTGAAAATATATTGGTTAGTAGATATATGTCAAACGCAGCCATCCAATCATAAGCGGACGGTGCAAATCAAATAATTTATTGATTTATTTTTATTTTAGAAAAAAAGGAAATAGAAAGAAATAAAATGTACGCATATATGCAGGTCTCCTAAACTGGAGCATATGGAAGATCTCTAATTTCTAATTCCATAATAGCGAAAATTCAGTAATACAAATGAGAGGATATCGTTCGGATAAAACTAGCCTTCATCTGTCCGTCCGATCTAAATTCAAACATCCCATGAAAGACATCTGCTTTCCCCCACCTACGCCCGTACTCCATCAATTGGAAAGTATTCGACACATAATTATTCTTTTCACCGCACCAAGCGGTCGTAGTGTCAAAATATTTAGACTTATATATATATATATATATTTTATAATAACAGTTAAAGGAAATCATTGTTAAAAATATTTGTATATTAGCTGATAATATGTCGTCAATTTTATCTTATAAGATCTACATTGAAAAAAAAATTATGCAATAAAATATATGCACTCCTACCCTCCATTTCAAATAAAAAATTTGAGTAAACAAGAAGTGAGAGGGGGAAAGGAAGAAGAAAATGAGGTCCACACAGGCATTTTGTTAATAATTTATGAGAAGAAGTATTTTGTTTGTTGGTTTGAAAAAGAAGGGCAAATTGTACATTTCCCCCAGATATCTCATATTTTGCGTGACTTGTTGGAAAATTTGAATCGTTTAAATACGTTCTGCCCCTATCTCAAAGATAAAATAATACTCCACCTGCGATATCCCCCCCCCCCCCCCTCCCGAATAGACACTGGACACGGTGGTCACGCAAAATAAGAGACTGACATATGAGACATACATATCTGACCCCACTTGTCATTTAAGTGGTCTAAACAGCACTGTACTTTGAGGAGTTTTCTTTCACTAACTCCCTCGCTATCTCTCTCTCGATTGACAATGGAAAACACCTCGCGCCACACTCTCTCTTCCCATAATACCCCTCCAGCAATAAGCCCCTCTACTCGCTAGAACCGTTGCCGGAGCATATCCTTACGGTTGTCAATTAGCTGTGTTGTCATATTGGTGAAACTTTAAACCTTCCCCATCTTCACGGTTGCAATCAAGGCTATGAAATGCATTAGCTGTGTTGTCAATTGATGAAAGCTCAATTAGACATAAGTTGCGGCCTAATTGGGATTTCATTAGAGAGTTTCTAATTTAACACCTCCTCATATTAATATCAACTTCTCAAAAGGGTATTTTATTATTTTGTCTAGTATTTTTTTTTAATTCAATATGAAAAAAGTAATTAATTAATTAATGGTTAATAAATAATAAAATTGTTGCTCTGAGAATATGTTGAGCAACAGTACATGTGATGACTATTAATTAGAGGATCTCGCTGCAATATCCTCACATTAAGTATGTCTTTTCTTTTCTTTCCTTTTCTTTTCTTTTTTCATTTTTCTTTTTATTGATTGGAGACGTCAAAGGATCGATAGATTTATTGATTATTGGAATGGGAGTAAATTGAATAATATCATAAATTAGAACTTTGGGGGAAACACTCAGGAGGAGAAAGTATATATGTACGTACTCATAAGAAAAGTTCAAAATTAATAAATAAAGATTTATACATATTTAATAGTTGAATACTGAGTGTGGCTAAGCTCAAAACGTACGTTCCTAGCTTCCGGAACAAACGATTCGGTTCTCTGATTTTCAAAGTCCAAATAGTCGATCCAAACCATTAGATGTTCAATCTATATTAAAATGTGCTTGGAGACCAATCTTTACATTTTTTAAATTTTTTTATTATTTATTAAGATGGTTTGAAAGTCACAGTTTTTCAATAGTAATGCAGAACTTTAATAAAATTAGCGATTTTCAAATCATCAATAAAAAAATTCAAAAAATGTAAAATTTGGTCTCTAATTATATTTTAATATAGATTGAATATCTAATGGCTTGGATCGATTGTTTGGACTTTGAAAATCAGAAAACCAAATCATTTGTTCCAGGTCTAGGAACAAACGTTTTGAGTTTAGCCACAACCTCGTTGAATACTAGTTTGTCAGATGAATTAATACTGAACTACAAGAGCAAAGGTAAATAGGTAATAAATCACACATGGTCCCACATATAAGCACATAAAAATGACAAATAAATATATATATTACATTTTAAAAAAGGTACAACATACATGATTGCTAACAGAGTGAATGAAATAGATAAACCCCGCACACAATTTAAATTACTTGCATAATATTGTGAAATAAAAGAAAATAATACAGGATGCATATGATATATAAATATAGGTGAACACTTAGCTTAGGGCGATCATTGTTTGTAGTAGCTAAGCGTACCATATATGGTTTGAATAAAAGTTAGGCCAAACAATATGATACCAGCAATGACAGAGATAGTTATCCATGTATTCGCACAGTAGCGGCTCTTCAACTCTGCGTAGGATCTACTTGAAGTTCTTTCGTTATGTGCCCTGACCTTCTCCGACAAAATGTTAAGGTCATTCGGCATATGGAGCACCTGCATATAGGGCTTATAGTAAAGTGCTTCTTTCAAATCAGCTACAAACCCCAAAACTGTTTTTTCATCTCTTCCCGTGCTTGGGACGATACCATTAGCTCGCAATAGTTGCACATCTTCTTTTGTTTGTAACAAGGTCGCCATGCATGCAACATAGGCGGTGACGGAGAAACCACAGTTGATGTAAATTCGTTCAAAATCTATAAGACTTTTATATAAGTCTAGGCTGTAGCTAAAAACATAGAAGGGGGCTAATTGCATAACTCCAGATAATCTCCTGTCACTATAAGACACATCAAGGGAGCCGCCAGAATGCTTTTCGAAAACAGTTGCAGATAATTGCAATTCTGTTGCACTAGGTATATAGAAGCTATCTATGTTGCTTAGAGGTTGCAATGATCTTGTGTCCACCAGAAACTTCCCTTCAGGGGTTCGAGTCCAATGGAACATGTGGAGTAGATGTTTGAAGCCACCTGGGGGAAAGGTAACAGTACCACCATGTGCTTTAGACTTGTGCACTCTCGGATAGAAGTCGTCAAAGCATGAAACCGCAAGTATGTTGATTGGGGCACCAACAAGCTTGCTTAAGTTTGAATGCTTTGCATACACGGCCTCAACCACAAACCACGGTATCTGATGCTTCATGAGCAACATGCTACATTTAAACCCCATCAGGTCTTTTATTATATATTGGTATAATATATTAAACTCTCTGGACCTTTGATAACTTGGATCACTCCAGTTCTCATTTATTCCAGTCAAAATTTCGACTCCGTTCCGAACATTTTGGAATAAGACAATTGCAAATATTATGACACAACTATTGAGCAATAGGCATTCTAAGAAATAGATTGTTGTGCAGAACTGACTTTCTAGATCACGCAACCCATTATAGTAACCCCGAGCTAAATCTTCATTTACTTGCATGTATTGAAGGTATGAACGTACGTTGAGACCAAACCACTGCTTCATAAATGCAAGAAATTGAAACCCAAGGAATTCCCTTTCAGCATCTGTGAAAGTATTAAACTGAAACATTTGTGGGATCACATAATATATCGACGGCTTTTCTTCACTGTTTCTATCTGTTGATGTTTGCGATGATTCAACTAGAAAGGGGAATGGGTTGAGTAATCGAGCTTCTATGTTCACAACCCACACTTCCAATTCTTCTGATGCAGGGGATATTTCATCAACTGATTGTACGGCATCATTACTCATTTGCAACCCTCCTCCCGATTAATCCACAAAAAAAGCTGTTTCCAAGTAATGTGGAATGTCATTAAATATTGGATACAGAGCTATAGAGATGCTAATCAAATACCCATGCATGCATGGAAAAGCCATATCCAGATTAATCAAAAGTTAAGGCTAGCTTGATTAGATAATTTGGCTTTGACAAGGAAACTAATCAATAAGTTGGGTTTACGGTACAAATTGGGTGGAATCGTGAAGACATTTTCATACTCATACTCCTAATCATATAAAATTAGCCTTATCCAAACCCTATCCATATCCATTAACACTACGGCAAAAGGGCCTATCTGCGACCGATATCTGTGACCGGTTCTGTCGCCAGTCATAGATGAGTATTTAAAAAAAAAAAAAAAAAAAACAGAAAATCATTGGTGACCGATCCTTCAGAGACCGGCGAAAAACATATCTGTGACCGATAAAATCGGTCTCTGAAGAGTATTGGGGAAAAATATGCTCTCCAACCCTTTTTTTTTCGCCGTCTCCGCGTATCTCCAAATTTTGGACGAACCGGAGAAGAAACGCGACTTCCGCCTCCTCGCCTCCGTCTGTGACCAATCTGATCTCATCCTGCCTCCGTCTCGCCTCCGTCTGTGGCCAACAAACCTGGTCCATCTCTCTCACCCTCTCTCTCAATGAATTTTTTTATTTTATTTGTAGTTAATTAAGTTAGTGATAAATTAAAAGCGAAATAGTTAATTAAACGTCAATATCCCGGTCTATGGGTGGTTTTGTAAGCCCTCTTGTTGAATTTGTAAGTTTAATTTTTACTTTTTTTTTGTTTTCGTTTTCCATTTTGATCCTATTTTTGCCCTTTTTTTTTCCTGTTTTCGATTTGCTTTTTTTTTTTTTTTTTCTGTTTTAGTTTTCTTTTTTTTTATCTGTTTTTTGTTCGTTTTTTTTTCTGTTTTCAGTTTACTGATTTTTACTTTTTTTTTGTTTTTCTGGTTTTTTCTGTTTTTACTGGTTTTACTGGTTTTTCTGGTTTTTACTGATTTTTCTGGTTTTTCTGTTTTTACTGGTTTTTCTGGTTTTTACTGATTTTTCTGGTTTTTCTGGTTTTTTTTTTTTCTGTTTTTCCTGGTTTTTTCTGGTTTTTCTGAACCAAGTGGCATGCATCTGTTTGGAAGCAGTTAATGGTTTCACATCAAAGTACTGAACGTTCGTGTCTGACTGGAGCACAATTGGTATAATATATATTTGTATTTTGGATCATAATTGGTATCACAATTAATTGGATCATAATTTGTATTTGTAATTAGGTCCTTGTATTTTAACTTCCCTTCTTCTCTTTCTGTCTAGACAGCAGCATGAACCAAGTAAAAAACCAACGAGACATGCCTTTGCAAATTGTCCAGATTAACATAATTGTATATACCGAATATAATATATATAGTGGCAGTGCAAGTTGAAGTGTATTTCTCCAAACAAATATATGTTTGTGTTGATAAATGTTCATTTTATTTCTCCAATTAGGTGCCAAAGAAAGACAGCAAGGTGTCTCCCTCTTCCAAGCTCGCCAAATCCGGTGGTGGCGAAGAAAAGAAGGTAGATTTCGATTAAGTTTATATATTTAATAGAATTGGTAAGGTTAATTTAATTTAATTGAATTGGTATGTGTTTTATATATCGGATGATTTAGATATCGTACTTTAGATATTTTATATTTGATACTTCTTGTAGTATTTAGATATTTGATACTTATGTATTATTTATGAATTGCTTGTAGCGTTACGTACCAATTAAATTGCTTGTGACTTGTTTTTTATTTTGTTGAATTGCTTGTTACGTCACTATATTTAAATTATTTGTGAATCAATTGTTTGATACGATTCGTCAGGAATGGGTTGGGAAAAAATAAATGAATACTACATGTCGTACAATTCGTATCAATTGGTGAAAAGGAAAAAAAACAGAAAAAATATAAAAAAAAAAAAAAAAACACATCTGCGACCGATTTATACACATCCGCAACCGATTGGGCGGTCGCTGATGTATTTCAGCCACGTCATCATAACGTATCAGGGCCGGATTTCAATCGGTCGCTGAAGACTCTTCTGTGACCGGTGACGTCATCATCTGCGACCGATGACGTCATCAGTGACGGAGCAACTGCGACCGACTCATCTGTGACCGATTTCGATCTTCTGCAACCGGCACCCTTATCATCTGCGACCGATTTTACCGGTCGCAGATGGGCCCGTCTGCTGTTGTGTAAGTATTAACCTTATTCATACCCTTATCTGTTAGCACAATGGGTAACCAAATAAAGAATGGTTAAATATAAAATAAATTAATATCTTATATAATTCATTCAAAATATAGCAAATAAATATATTAAATAAATCATAAGCTAATATCATAAACTATAAAATTTGTGATTTTTATATCAATATTTTATAAATATAAATTATTAATTAATTAAAACGATATAAGATGTTGTATAAATAGGGGTGTAAACAGATCGGATTCGGAGCGGATAATGCTGATACCAAATTTGTATCCGTCAGTCAATGGCCAGAAACGAATACAGATACAGATAATAAACGGATATCAAAATTTAAAATCAAATCTGCCTTAAACGGATATAGATACGAAGCGGATAATCCACGGATACAGATTCGAATACGGATACGAAACGAATAATTATCGGATAACTGAGTCATAAGAATAATCTACTTAAATAATCTACATATATAATATAATATAAATATTATAATCAAAATATACTATATTTTTTTAGTAATGCCGAAAAAAAGAAAAAAAGGAAAAGAAAAAAAATCCAGATTCCGATTTTGGAGCGGATTCGAACCAGATAATCTGGATCCGTATGGTCTGCTCACACCATATCAGTATAAAACAATTTTGTCATAATTATTATTTAAAAAGCAACATAAAATATTGAAAAAAATCAATTTTAACTTAAATTACTAGATTAAAATATTTTATAAATATTGTATGAATTGAACTAATTATATATAATAATAAAATTACATAGTTATATGTAAAAATAAAAAAAATGATCATACATTATTTTATTTTATCAGTTATCTTATAATAGCAAGTACACAATAGCTCTCATATATTGTATGAATTGAACTAACAAGTACGTAGCTTTAAGCCTACATAAAAATTGTTACAAAGGAAAAGCACTAGATCTACCAAATACTTAAAATTAGAAGTCAAATCATCATTAAATCTTATAAATCTACACAAATCTACCACAAATAACTAGATCTTAGTAATAAATTACGGCCTCAGTAGATCTAAAGTAACCATTTACTATATATGAGCTGAAAAAGTAGAGAGAAATGAAAAGCTTATTCTCTCGGATATGAAACTAACTTGTCTCCCAACAAAACAATTCACAAACAAATCTAGCTAGCAAGTAGAGAAGCTGTTGTGTAAACTTACAGAAAGAGGATCCACTAAGATGTGAATCACCCAATCCCGATTTGGAGAAATACAAATTAATTAGTATAAAATACAAAATATAATGAGAATTAGAAAGAAAATGTAGAGAGAAGTACCAAAGATGAGAGGACGCCTGTCTTTTTCTCTCCGGCGACTTTTTGTTTTTTGGTGAGGAAAAGCCCTTAGGCATTGGATTTTCTTATAGGGGGGTTGTTTGGTGGACATGATAAGACTACAGTTTGTCTGCTTCGCTCTTTGTGTAGTAAGGTGTGTGATTCAATTATTACATCTCCGGCCAACAGATCCAAAGTCTAATTAGAAGCTACTTTGTATATTTAAAATTTCAAGTACAGCCTGTGCATAACTTAATTATGAGCTGAATTCATATCCAGTGTAGTACTGCTAAAGAGAATCTTTTAAAATGATTTCCTTTTTAGTAGATTCGGACCGGTTTTTTTTAACTTGGGACGAATCTTAAAGTCCAATAATACTGTCTTCTTTTTTCTCCGAATTTTAAACTGGCTGAGATTTAATCTCAAATTGTAAAGTGATGCGCATCCTCTGTAGTAATAGAGAGGATACGGATCCGAGTGAGCTACGATTGGGTCTATAGTTCTCGGGAACGACACCTTGTGTGACAGCTTAATATCAGAAAAATTAGCGTTTACTTTATATCCAGGGCGAAACATCATATATGGGAAAGGGTGCTAAGCACCCCCCATAAATTGAATTTTTGCATTTTTATCCTTTGAAGTATTTAATTTTTGCAAAATTTATTACGAGTAGCTCCTCTCATAAATTGAAATTACATGACAATTATTCATCTAGCCCCTCTATTTCAATTTTCTAGTTCCATCCCTGCTTATATCCACAACATTTTGTACGCTCAATGGAGTACATGTGAAATGAGTTGTAACAGGTACGAAAAAACAGAGCGGCATCAACTATTGATTGGTATGATGCGTAGAATATCTCCCTTACTCCCTATGTTTTTCAGATTGGCAAGGCAGTGGGGAGTGGGGTTCTGTTAAATTATGAACAAAAGCACGAGATCCAAGACTAAGTGGATCCATCCTTCATTTATGCTAAAAAAAAAAGACACGAGCTCCCAAACGGAACCAAATCTGGTTTTAATAAATGCACATGCAGACTTTATTAGTAGTGTTTTGAAAAACGGGTGGTCCAGGACCGACTATTGGAAGTGTGGACCTCATCCGTATCGAACTGGACTGAGGTTCAAAACCGTATCAGACCGGACCAATTCAATTTATGATTCTATAATAGTTTTTAGCTACTATTTTGAACTAGAACTGTACTTGACTGGACCCGCCAAGACCCGTGAATTATGGCTACCAGGACCGTGACAAAACCGGACCGAACTGGAGTAAACCGAGGAAAGCTGGACCTAAACCGGAGAAAACTGTGCTAAAACCAGACCTAAACTGAGAAAAACTGTGTTGGACCGGACCAAAATCGGTGTGGACCAGACTTAACCCGTGGTGGACCGGACCAAAACCATGATTGACCTGAGTGAATAACCACATAAAAATTCTTTTTTTGTGTGTGTGTCACGTCCCAACAACAGAATCGATAACCCGCCGCGCTCATGAACGCAAGGCGTTCACACACACATTACCAATGACAAGACAAAAACTACAATACATGATGAAAATTTCTTTTATGTTTCATAATACATGTGTAAACCTACTACATGTGTAAACCTACTACGCTATATTTAAAAACAGCCGAAATACCATAAAAGATTTATTTGAAGCAAATAATTCACTATGTGGCAAATAATTCACAATACCTTGTCTAAAGTGTGTCACCATACGCACTCATTTGGTTAACAATTCATCACTAGAACAATTAATACAAGGTCTACTACAAATAATTCACAATACCTTGTCTAAAGTGTGTCACCATACGCACTGATTTGGTTAACAATTCATCACTAGAACAATTAATACAAGGTCTACTACAAATAATTCACAATACCTTGTCTAAAGTGTGTCACCATACGCACTGATTTGGTTAACAATTCATCACTAGAACAATTAATACAAGGTCTACTAATTTCTAATGCAGTCCATTTATATAAAATATATAGTTCAAGTCATGCAAGTACTTTGTTTGTACAGAATTCATAGTTAAGGTTATGTCTTGCACCATAGATATACTTATTTCAGAAATTGTAACAAGAACATATGGTCATTACTTGTTTCTTATATTATGTCAATATATATGCCATTCAAAGATAAAGTATCGCCATTAAAGAATTTAGCTCTACTTACTAGCAATTAAGCAAACATATCAACTACGGTATGCTAACAACAACATTTAAATCACAGTAAATCAACTTGCTACATAACCAAGCAAAGAAACTCACAAGCAATGAGAAACAATAAAATATGTTGGAAGAATTTGAGACTAACTCGAAATCCACACCTGTTATTGACGACATGACATTGTTTGTAGTCCAATCCGTAGTTCAAAATCATAACTATCAAGTCGCTCGAAAACAACAACCGGAAAGCAAGCAATCAACTACGCAAGCCAGCACGTTTCCTTCTCTGTCTTTCTCATCTTCGGTCCATGTAAAGTTGTCGATGCCTAATTTCTCTTTTTCTCCCCTTCATTTCTCTCTATTCTCATTCCTTTCATTTTTTCTTTTCTCTTAATTTCCCCTCTTCTGTTTTTCGAAAAAAAAATTTGGTAGAAAATAATAAAAAAGAAGAGAGAGAAACATAAAGAGTGCAATGTTTGTAATGTTGATAGTAAGACCGGTACAAATTTTACTGGTTCTAAAAATACTAATATTTAGAACAGTAAAACATCCACCGTTCCTAACTGCGATCTACTCTGAAGCCTCTTCTAGAATGAATTAATATCTCAGAGATCTCATGTCACCTGTATTGATTGTATCGATATTTTCATGTCTCAGTATGTAGCAGATTATTAAATACAATTTCACGGTCACCATCAGATTGTGACTCGCTACATAAATTATCACATAATTTGTAACTAAACGGAAATTACGGATCTGAGGGAGAAAGGAAACTGACGTCCACCGAAAGTGGGCCCCACATGAGGTCACGGGGTCAATGCATCTTGCCGAACAGGAATACCCAAAAGAGTTCAGATCCCCTAAAGTGACCCGAAATTTGAATTCTAGCACGGACCTTACGATCTTCCCTGCCACAAATATTGGAGGGCCCATGCATTCCGGAAATGAAAAAAAACAGTTAGGAACGGTGAATGTTTTATCGTTCTAAACATTGGTATTTTTAGAACTGATAAAATTTGTATCAATCTTACTATCATCATTACAAATACTATACTCTTGATGTTTCTCTCTTCTTTTTGTCCTGATATCTCCAAAGAAAAGAACGGTTCTGTTTTTTTTTTTTTTTATATTTTTATTCCCAAAAGCAATGACTGTGCACCGTATAAGAAAGAAGCAACTAACCTAAATTATTTTTAACCAACTTTGGAGAAATAATTAAGTAGAGTTAGGTGGAAGAAATGGTTGTGAAGATGGTAATGGTAACACGTGCCGCCCCCCCCCGCAATGCAAATGTTATTATCAAAAGATGTTGACTTATTTTTCTTGTTACCTAATAATTAACTAATTTTCACTATGGTCCGTATTACTTTAGAAATAGAACTTGATATATAAATATTAAGTTTTTCATTTCAAATTGTTAAACACGTTTAATATATACTAAGGTGAAAAGAAGACATATATTATCACTTGCGTGATTTCACAATTAAATATCTTTCATAATTAATAGAATGTTACATAATTATTTCTATGTATGTATAAATGTAGTAATTTCTATTTTTTTCGAAATACACCAGTTTGTAAATTTACTAGATAATTTTTCATATTGTTGTCGTTCTTGTTGTTGGTTGTTATTATTATTATTATTATTATTATTATTATTTCAAATTCACTATGAGTCTAAACAAGTAACGACAATGTTTTATGAATTTCTTCAAGTCAACCAAGTTTTTGAACATTTTCAAAAATTGGGATGTTACGTTTTGTGATCAAAGGAACCTCTAATGATTCATATTAGAATTTTAATATTTTGTTTTATGTTTAAAAAAAATATTGTAATAAATGTTGGATTATTTTCAAACACATAATTATTTACAAAAGTATATTACAAAACATAAATAACTATACATAATCAACCATAGAATACATATTAGATTCCACTTTTTTGCCTAATAAGTTGCTAACTTTTTTTCTCAAAAACTGCACCACTCTTTTTCGAAATTGGAAATAGATGGCTGGACACAAAACCAGATTATTTTTGTTTAGTACTCAGTTTTATTTTTCTTAAAATCGGCTGGTTTAATTAAATATATCATCATTTGCTTGCCAATACATATACCATCTACTCGGATGTTTTTAGCGAATGAAATGGTTAAACTGAAAATAATTTCCAAGCCTGTGGTCTTCTACAGGCTTCAATCTTTACCCAATCGGAAGCTGGGCCATTTAAGACTAATTTACCCGGTGCACTAAACTGAACTATTTTCATATTTCACATGTTGGGCTTGAACTTGTTATGGCCTACTAATATTTAATGAACCCATTTCCTTTGAGGTAACAGAATATTTTTGTTAACATCTAAACCGTTCGATATGAATCCAGACCGATCCAGTCTGAGGTGGAATTCTAAACAGAATATTCTGTTACCTTAGGCGATTTAAATTCCTAAATATCTCGAATTCGCATCCACTATGATATCTCAAACTTTGCGTGACTTTTTCGAATATCTCAATCGTTCAAACTCTTTCTGCACGAATATCAAAGCTCAAATAATACTGGCCCCCACGCTGCCCCGATTAGGCACCGAGTGGATGGGCCTCACTTTACGGTTTGAGATTCGGGAGGAAATAAAGGGTCCGTATTATTTTGTTTTGAGATTCGTGTCAAGCTAAATAGAACGGTCCGGATCAACTAATAAAAGATTTCCTTTTCAGGTAATGAACTGGATGTGAATTCCAAATATCTCGCGGAAACAAAACGAGAGAACAAATAACGGCGCTAAACCTACTTCGAACTGCGTTCGTTCACTCATCTTTGATTCTCAGATGGGTGTGCTTCGACTTTGGGGGCTATGGTGGAATTTACCCCCAAATGGAGGTCGAGGCAATAAGAAGAAGAAGAGATCCAAACGCTCCAATTCGTCGTCTCCTTCGTCGGATTCGGTATATGTCTCAAAGGAACGGTTCCAATTTCCCTACAAGCAGGCTGTCACCGCCGCCTCTCTTACCTTGACCGGAGATACCATCGCTCAGTTCCGTGATAAATTCGACAGCTGGCGTAAGAAGAGCGATGATGCTGAAGCCGATGGCAAGGTTGTTTCTGTAATTTTGTTTCATTTATTTATTGTTTACTCAAGCAAAAATAATTGAATTGTGTGTTAATTTCTTTCTCCTCAATTCAACCAGATCCATTCCTGAGATGTTTGTATTACTGTGACGATAAATTCAGTTTTACCTATTTGACAATAGCTGAATTCAGCTTGCAAAACTGTCAATATTTATGTGACCATTACACACAATGTCAGGTTGGATGCAATTTGCAAATGTTTTAAAAATGTTAGGTGCAAATGCATACAAATAAAATGAACCCCTGATAGATGTTTCTTAATATGGTTAGAAGTCTGAAGTCAGATATAGTTCTGTATATATGATTTCTTTGTTTGATAATTTGAACAGGAGTAAGGCTTGGGTGCTATGGATAGCATAAGGCCATCTGAGCTATGGCCTCAAAAACCTATCGTAAAAACTTCAAACTTCCATTTAAGTAGTTCAATAAACTGGTTATATAATGAACTTGTAGAATACCAATTTTTACTATTTTTGGAATTTTTTTTACAATTTTGTATGATTTGTGAAAGATTGCAAAAAATAGCCTAAAATATTGGCAATTTTCTTTTATTTTTAAGCCATTTTTTGCTAAATCATAAAAAATAGTAAAAAAATCTCAAAAATGGTAAAAATTGGTATCCTACAAGTTAATTATGTAACTAATTTATTGAGCTACTTAGATCAAAGTTTGAAGTTTATTTGATAGGTTTTTGAGACCGTAGCACGGATGGCCTTATGCTATCCATAACACCAAAGCCTTACACTTTCAATAATTGGCCTTCATCTTTTCTTCTTACTTTATTTTAATCTTTTAATATTCCAGGAACTAGCTTCAGTTCTTTTGTCAGACCATGATTGGCTCCGTGCATTGCGCATGGCATCATATGGGCTTTTTCTCTATGGACCTGGTTCATATGCCTGGTATCAGATTCTTGACAGATGCATGCCCCAGCCATCATTTGTTAACATCTCAGTGAAGGTAAAGAACCTATATTTTGGATTAATTATGGGGCATCACAACTGACAACTGTTGATTTATTGTATTTGCAATCGGTACCAATTTTTATGGCAGTGTAATACCAACATTTTGCTTCTTTTGAAGCTGTTCGATACCAGGTAACATTACGTTAATGTGTTGGAAAGGTATATCGATCACTCGTTGCAAATTGTAAGAATTTATCCTTTTTCTTGTGACTACCACTTTTTACCCCAAATTGAATGATAAAAAGGTATATCGATCTAAGTTTATATAAATAACTTGAACGATAAACTATAGTCTTGACAAACATAGAAAGAATGTCAGATCTGATTCTTCTAAGAAAGTGACAAATCTTTCCAAATTTCTCAAGCTACCCTCAAAACCTAGCAGGACTTGAAAAAAGCGAAAATAACTTATGTCACCTGGAAATATTTTAAAAATCTGAAAAGTTTGATGAAAGTATCAGTTTTCACTGCTTCAAAATATGATAAATTTTGGGGGCACATTATTTTTTGTTGATGTAACCATGATTTAGGTTATTTGTTATTTGCAAATATACCAGAAAACAATGGTATTGATTGGAGATGCTTGAATTGTTGGGTGCTGTTGTGAGTAGGTCCTCTAATTTGTGGATTGTTCTAAATTATTTTCTCAATATTTTCAGGTTCTACTAAACCAGATTGTGCTTGGTCCATGTGTTATTGCGATTATTTTTGCATGGAATAATTTGTGGCTGGGGAAATTGTCCGATTTACCCTCCAAGTATCAGAAGGATGCACTTCCTACCCTTATTTATGGTACACTACTTTGAAATTATATTGAGATGATCTGTAGTAAGAGGAGGGTTCAAATGCCTCATGTCTGTCGTGCCTCGCATTCTTATCTCCGTTTTCAAAGTTCAATCGATCCAAACCGCTCAACAAGATCTCCATATTAAAATGTGCTTGGATATCAAATTTATATTTTTTGGAAACTTTTTACTATTTTTTTTAGATAGGTACAAAATCACTGTTTCTGGACCATCCAAAAACAGTGATTTTGTACCTTTCTAAAAAAATAGTAATTTTTTTTCATAAAATATAAAATTGAGCATTTTGGATCGACTATTTGGATTTTGAAAACGGAGATAAGGATGTGAGGCATGACTCACGATTGACATGAAAGACACGAGGCTTTTGAACCCTAGTAAAGTGTAACTTTCTTACATGATCAAGTTCTTATGGCTGCTGCAGGTTTTAGGTTTTGGATCCCAGTTTCAGTGCTGAACTTTGGGTAACTCTCTTTTCACTTGCAATTTCAATTTTTTTATTTTACTAATTCTACAAAACTGTATTTGGTAGTTTACTATTTTTTTTGCAAATCATGCCTAACCCCTTCTCAGTATTGCAAATAATACCTGCAATTTCTTGTTAGAAAAAAAAAAACTAAAATTTGCATAATGTTTTTATATTAGCATAATCAATCTTCCTAGTAACATAAGGTTTGGCGTCTATATCGAAAGTAGGGAACTTCTTTTAATGAATTTATCTTTTCTTTATCACAACAAATACTTGGTGTTTATTTGCAAATTTTAATGAATTTAGTACAAATTTATACCAGTGTGAATAAAATTTAGATGTACCAACATTTTATATTTCAATGTTTTTCAGGGTGGTCCCTCTGTCTGCTCGAGTTGCATTTATGTCATCATGTTCAATATTCTGGAACTTCTATTTGTCGTCAACCATGAGCAAACAATAATGTTTGCCCCTCGGTTTATTGATAATTGTTTATTTATGCTCACTTCTACTCTTTTTCAGGTATGAAATCTATCTGGTTAAATTTATTTTGGTAATATCATGCCGGGTCCGCATGTTTTAAATTTGTCACTTATTAAATTTACCTACTGGATTCCCTCTAGTTTTTGTTTGTCACAAACTCACAATCAGATCACAGCATCCACCGTCCATCTAAAGTATGTTTATAATATTATGAGCCAAGCTATTACTTATTCATTAATTGAAAGCACAATTCTAAAAACACTTGATGTCTCGAAATCCATTTATGCACGAGGTTTTTTGCAAGTGTAGTACCTAGTCAAAACATTGTAAATGCTTCTAATTAATATTTTGTTACTGACTTAGCATTGCATGTCTGAAGAGATGCACAAGGAGCAACATAATTTGCAAACAAAGAAACAGATTTGGGCCATCGGAAGGCAAATTGAACTTGGTTAACCTTCGAGAAATGTGGGTTATAATTAAGCGACATCCACTAAATTCATTTTTTTCCCCTTATCAGAAACATTTTGTATGTTCCAACAATACCCTTGAGAATAAAGTTTAAAATCCCTGCTACAGGTTCCCTGACACACTCCCTCTTATAAATCACTGACGAGTGAGTTTCCAAAGCTTTTATTATTTATGAAGCTGCACAGGGATTCTGTAATTAGGATTTGGATTTGTATAACTGAGAGAATTTTTTACCACCTGTAAAAGTTGGTTATGGAATGTCTTGAAAGAGTTGGGGATGTTGTAATAAAAGATTTATTTTTCAATTTGTTATATTAAATGGGATACCTCTGTGTTCTAAGGAGCATGGTTGATATTTATTTTTTTAGAAATGGCTAACTATATATTTTGAAATCTTATCTACACATTATATAACCCGCATATAATCTAAATTTGACAGGGATTGTCAGCGATCAAGCAATCAGAAATTATAAACAAATGGAACATGAAAGTTCCTATCAAAGGCCATGGACTTTAAATTTTTTAATTAAACTTGGTAAGGAGATGTGATTCGTTGAAGGGTCATTTTTACACGTGAAACTTCCATATAGTGAAATATTATTTTTTATCTTCTAACCGAATATGTTTTCTCGATTTAATAGATGTATTAGAAAAAGTTTTTGCTATACTCTCTTCAGGCCCTGGTTGATATCAGATCGAATATAATATGTGATCGTAAGATATATATTTTTTTTCTTATGTTATCTGGTAATATACTAATATCTCATGTTAGTATTTCTTTTTTTTTCTTCGGAGATATTTTGAAGAATTCTATGTTGTCATTGTCATTTCTTATGAAAAGAGCAATGAAGCATGTGGAATGATGTTAACTTGTTATTTAGTCAATCATATAATTTCCGAGTATGTGGGTTCCTTGGTTATTTTCTTTCAGATGCTCTTGTTCCAGTTTTCTTTGGATATTTCTTTCTAGAAATTCTTCTTATCTAGTAATACACAGTTCCTTGCAGAAAAACAGCATGATCTTAATTCTATCAGAAAATCTTTATAAAGCCAAATGATTTCATTATGAAGTGTCAGTACAGGTTTTTGTTCTGGTATTTTTCAACAACCAGGCATTATATATATTTTGTATAGTGTTTTAATACCACTGTGAGAATTAAAACATAATTGTTTTATGTTTTCTTCATTTTAATCACAGCTTCTGGGGTGGAAATTTGGTATAATAAGGAACAAAATGTAGAATTAGAAGTGAGTGTGACAACTCTCACCAATCTAAAGACGAGGATTTGGATGTCGTAAATTTTTTGTAAAAAAGTTATCAAAATCTCCCTTTTTATTTATAATCAAAATTCAACGAAAAATCTGAACAGTCAATCTAATTTTCTTCACTAGCAATATGTCCATGGAAAATTCTGATCTTATTTTTCTAACAATTACTGAAAAATATAATATTAAATTTTAGTGGATGCTTCCCATATTTAAAATAACAACATCAATACTCACAGTTTTAATTTTAAATTTTAACATACCAATAAAAAAAGAGAGGTTGTACGTGGATGATACTCACAGTGACATAATTCTAGAATATAGCAAGGAAAAGCGTTGTTGTTTGATCATGTATTCATATGTTATGTTTGATCATGTGATTCCATGTCCTATATATAAATACAAATAGAAATATGCCCTATATAAAGTATAGGCTCCAACATTTAACAAGCAAGTGGACCAATCACAAAACCATGATTGCATGTTAGAGTTAGATAATGGCAAGACATGTATACGGATATTCCGGATCGATCAAGCACTTTACTAGGATGCTATCCAGATTGTTAGCATGGTAAAGATTTAAAAGGGCAGTTTTGACTTCATGCAGCGCACACACTATGATACTCTCTATGTCAGGCAGAGTAGGCTGTATGTGAAGAAGTTTTTCGGATTGGTTTCGTCCTGTCTCAGGGTGACAGAGGCTGAGGTGTATTTGGGTTAAGAAAAAGAGTGAGGATTAGATATATTCAAACTCTAACTTATGTGATATCTCTCTTAGTGTGGAGTAAGTCGAAAATTCGATCCTTGCTATATAGGTCTTTTTTTCTTATATAGGTCATCCTTTAACCGCTACCCCGTGTTGGTCGAGAGATCGTGAGAGCGGTTCAAGGAGATCGTGGAATCAGTTATTCCGCATTATGCGGCGTAAGCCGATGTCGGTTAAAATTTGTATGTTTCATTGCTGTGAGACCTATTTTATTGGGCTTAACTTTTAATAGGTCCCGGACTTTTATATTGATTCCGGATTGGCCCCTTAAAGGTCCAAGTCTCGGACGTTTCATAGCCCGTAAAAGTTTTGAAATTAGGGCCTTGAGAACATGACCCTATCACACTATATAATCAAAACATACTGTTCATGCACTGCATAAATCTTTACCCCTGTTTTGATTTTAATGCAGTGCACAAGTCATATGTTTTCTTCATTTTAACTTTATTGTTCGTGCGTTGCATGAGCAAAAACAGCACTCGGAATATCTTTACAAATTTTAGGTCGTAACTCGTTTCAGCGTGGATCATATGATTCGTCTGATTGCTTTAAAATTCGTACAACTCTAATTTCAAACTCTTCATAAAAATTCACTCATTCTAATTTCTAATTTCAAAACTCTTCGTACAAATTGATTGTAATTGTTTAGTAGAAATTGATTGTAATTGTTTAGGGTTGTTAGAAATAGTTAGAAATGTTTGAAAAATGGTAGCAATTTGTACAAATTGTTAGAAATTATTATATTGGAATTGTTAGAAATTATTTGATTGGAATTGTTAGAAATTATTTCAGTGGAATTGTTAGAAATTATTTGATTGAAATTGTTAGAAATTATTTCAGTGGAATTGTTAGTAATTGTTTGATTGGAATTGTTAGAAATTATTATATTGGAATTGTTAGAAATTATTTGATTGGAATTGTTAGAAATTATTTGATTGGAATTGTTAGAAATTGTTACATTGGAATTGTTAGAAATAGTTGATTGGAATTGTTATAAATTGTTACATTGGAATTGGTTATGATTGAAATTAGGTTTTAAAAATTAGATGGAAATTTGAAAAAATAACAGGGTTGAAATTTAATTGAGTGAAATTAAGTAATACAATCTCATAGGAATTGTTAAATAAAATTGTTAGAAATTGTTTCAAATGCAGCATGACTAGACCTCGACGTGAGCGACCACGAGATACGTCGGAGACCGGCGAGAGTTCACAAGCTCACGCCGATCTCACTGCGGAGGGTGTCGATCCATGGGATGGCGCACCACATCGTGCAGATACGTTTAGTCCTCTCCTGTGGGTCCCTCACAGACTTCACCGTGTCTCACTTGCATCGATTGAGGTACGTTTCAAACAACAAATAGTTATTCAGTTCCACTGGTCTAAAACATTGATAAATGCAGGATGAGACCATGTTGACGGTGCGGCACCGCTCGCCAGATGTACAGTATGTCGCAAATCCACTGATAGATCGGTACCTCATTAACCTCGGGTTGTACCAGCTAGCCACAATGAAACAACCACGGCGGATTGACCAAGCACTCATGTGCGGTCTTGTGGAGAGATGGCGACCTGAGACCCATTCATTCCATCTCCCGGTGGGGGAGATGACAGTGACCCTACAGGACGTGAGTGCCTTATGGGGTCTGCGGATCGATGGTGATCCGGTAGGAGGTGTCTCGGATCATCAGACACTCCGGACGTTGATCCCAGAGCTGTTGGGTGTGCATGTGGAAGGGATGGCAAAGAAGCTAAAACAGAAGAATGAGAACAATGATGAGAAGTTCTCCCAATACTGCATCAGTCTTAAGGCTCTCCGCCAATATGCCGCCGAAATTGCCATTACCCCATTGACGTCTGACGTGGAGCTTGTCAAGAGGAATGTTAGGGCATTCGTGCTTGACTTATGTGGTACCACGATGTTGGTCAATTCTAGTGGCGACTCGGTTCTGATTATGTTCCTCCAGCAGCTAGAGCTACTCGATAAGCCATCGCGGTGGAACTGGGGTGGAGCCGTGCTTGCATGTTTGTACAGAGGACTGTGTCACGCTTGTCTGGTAAGTCTTCTTCAATTAATGTTTTTTACTCTTTTTTTTAATTAGATAATAAAAAATACACATCTACAATTTCGGAGGCGGCCAGCGGTTAAATGGGCCACTCCTTCTACTACAGCAATGGTCCTGGTCGCACCTACCGGTCTGTCGACCCGAAATTCCATCGAATATGAAGTGGCAAAGGGGCTCCGACATCGACAAAAGCCCTCCATATGGTGCCATATGGGGTAGCAGCCTCCGCTATTTTAATACGCCGAGGGGAGGGACGGCGGGTATCTCGTACGTCCGGAATCAGCTCCAACTGTTGCACCAGGCAAACATCAATTGGTTCCCGTATCAGGCGTGGTACCAGGCTAGAATATTCTGTCGCTTGACGATGTAACAGAGGGATCTCGGTTTATACCGTGGTCCGGTTGTTTGTTACTGGATAGTTGAGTATCACTATCTTAATCGGGTTCCTCGTCAGTTCGGCTTCTATGCCTTCATCCCGGATGACCCGATACTTGGTGAGGAGGAGACGGAGAAGTTGCACAAGTAAGTAATACACACCCATATATTGATATTATTTTACAAATTGTATCTAACTAACTTATAATGCAGTACCTTCCATAAGAAGCCAGAGGTGGATTGGAGTGGCCGCCATTTAGGCCACTATAGGATTGCCCGCACGCCTAAGAACCACTTGTGGGTCCCGCCTGACCCGGCAGACGTCAGTTTGGAAGCGGGACCATGGGCATTGCGATATATGGTCTGGTACCAGCGGTGGTGCATGAATTCGGTGTACTTACAGGGCGACTACGGTGATTCTCTTCGGCGGAGAATGATGGTTGACGAGAGTAAGACCCATTTGCCGTGGGGCCCGACCAGTACTCGAGCGGTAAGTAATAAAGATTACTTGTAGTATTAATTTTTTTCATACAACTCATTTTCTAACTAATCGTTATGAATAGGTACTAACGGGGATCCGAGGAGTTGCACACAGCTTGGTGTGCATGGCGAAAAAAAGTTTTCGGGAGTTCGGGTGTACTATGCTGCATCACACTGCTCCGATCGTCGAGGATTCCCAGTTCGATGGGCGCCTCATTGGCATGTTGCACGACGCTGGTGAGAACATCAATTGGCGTGAGATCAAGAAAGACTCACAAGCTCCGAACCAGCCAAATCAAGAACGGGTCCTCGTATACGATGATGACCTACCACCAGCCCCCGAAGGTATTATAAGTTAAATTATAATACACATCAATTTTGTTTCCAAAGTGTGTTCTTAACAACTTCAACTCAAATGTTGCAGAAGACAACCCGGATTGGGCGTTCCACGATTGGGTGCTCGACAACAAAAAATGGCACGCCTACTACAATAAATATAATGTGCCAGTGCAGCTTGGCGAGGTAAGCTGGTTCGTCTCTGTATAAATTAAATTTTCGTTATTTTCATAAAGAAATACTAACATTATATAACTGCAGGATGGTTATCCTATATGGTGTGCCGAACCCACTTTCACTCTGGCAGACTTTGGCCTCACCGCCATTGGTGTAGAGGATCTCACCGGAGCCACACCATCGATGCCACCCCCCAGGCAGCACGACCACGAGGCTAGTGGCAATGGGGCACAGCAGCCCACTGATGCTTGGGAGACTGCTGCGTTCGGGACACAGCCCCCGAGCACATATACTGGGGACTGGGAGACCGATCCATGGGAGACGAATCCATCACAGGCTACTCAGTATAATCCATCGCCTGATTCATACCGACGATCCACGGGCACAATGCAGGAGGACATGCATATGGATGATTCTGATGACGAGGAGGACATGCATGTGGATCGGACTCATAACGAGGATCATCCACAGCCACAGAAGAGGCGTGTGCAGCGACAAAGGACCCGTGTGTAGCCGCCGAGGGCGTGCGGGCCGGCTCCCAGACTGTCACTGTCCGGTCCTCCTTGTCGTCGTCGCCAGTTTTTATATTTCATATTGTAGACCTGACGTAGTATTTTTATATTTCCGTTTCTATATTGTATGTTGATTGGACGTTATTTGCTGATTTTATTCACTTTGTTTTCGTTTCTATATTTTATGTTGATTAGACATTATTTGATTATTTTGTTCACTTATGTTTTAAACTAGTTACAAATTATAAAATTCATCGTATTAAAAATAAAAACAAATACATAATATTACAAAATACATAAATTATAAACATCATCGTATTAAAAAAAAAAAATAGTAAACTGCCCCCTGGGGGGGGCGGGTTGGGTGGGGGGGGGGGTTAAACCGCCCCATGGGGGCTGTTTGGGTACGGATGAAAATAATTGGAGGATCTGGTTATTAATAATATTTTTTATTTCTTTTTGGTTATAAATAAAAAAAATCGGCTGAAAATATTGCTAGTTAAATTTCTTGTTTATGCCTATGGTTTGATAATTATCCATCTATGCATCCCCCATTTTATACTTGTCTGCTAATTAAGGACACATTAGTAGTTGCTTCAGTTTTATTAAAATAAAAGGGCAATCTTGAAGTACTAATTTAAAATATCCAAGCTGGTACTGTTGGAGCTTTGAACAATTCAAAGGGATTTAATTTTCTTTAGAACATGATGTGCATGATTTATAAGTACTTAATAAAATATCACTAAACAATTCAGAGTTGAGCCCTACTAAGCAATCGTGATGACATGATTAGTGCCTCTTCAAACTACCTCTTTCATTAAATAATTAATTATATGAGAATCACATTCATTAGGGTAAAAATATCTCATCACAATTGTGACTGATTCCTTTTCCTTTGTGTAACTCAGATGATCTAATTCATCTCTCAAAAAAAATAAAAAATTACCAAAAAAATATAATAATCCCAATAAACTATAACCAAGTTCAAGAGAAAAAGAACAAAAAAAAACCCTTAAAACTGTTTTACTTTATATACGTCAAGCAGCAAACTAAGGAAGAACCCGAAAAAGAGATCGAAAAATGAAGTAATCTCAATGCACAATTAACATGATTAATGAAAAACCCTCTTCTATTTGCTTAATTAACAACCAGTTGTCTCTGCCTCTACACCACAGCTTCCGCGCCTGAAAACCATGGCACATTCCGGTAACTCTCCGAGCCCTGCAAAAAGTGCATCATCCTCACCATTAACACCACCATTTCCACCGAGACATCCCTCTCCTTCTGCTGGTAAAATCATGGTGACATCATCCACGGACACACTAATTAAAGATCCAAATAAATAATCGTCAGACTCAGCCGTTGGTGAAGTAGAAGAAGGGGATGCTGCCACGTTAGAGAACCATCCAAAGTCATCGCCGATGAGATCAGTGAACTGTATCTCCTCGGGCTCAGTCGGGCTTTGTTCGGGTGGTGGTGCTATTGGTTCTTCCTTGGGCCGGGTTTGGTTCTTTGGGCCCTTCGGAAGAGGCCATGCATGATTGTGCTCGAAGGAGTAGGTGACAACAAGTGTGGATGGGTCGATCCGGCTACGCTCAACCTGTTTACGTGCCGGGCATCCTTTTGAGCTGCTACATCTGTAATATCCCCTGCACAATTTGAAAGTGAAGTTGATATGGTTAAAAAACAAATTTGACTTTGAGAATTGAGGCAGTAAATCATGAGAAATTAGTTTGATCCATAATATTAATTGGTATGAAGCAAAACTATGTACTGTAAGCTATGAATCCATAGCGCCAAGACCCGAGAGTGAATCAAAATTGTTCTCTTTTTCCATTAATTATTTGTGTAAATGTTATATAATACGGTGCAATTTATAGAAGTGATGCTTACATCCCAAATTTATTATCACAAATTGAAATAAAATCAAATTAAAGACTAGGTAACATGCATACCGAGGGTACGGTGATCCCTTGATAGGTTTCTGACCATACTTCCTCCAAGCCCATGAATCCGACGGTGGTGCACCTTCTCCAACTATCGGCACAGACACCACCCTCTTCTGAACTGATCGCCGACTATATCAATTTCAAAGCTCAAATATATGAGAAAACAAGAAATATTTCCATATATCATTAAAGAAATGTGAGCTCATCATGCGCAACAAATTAACCTTCTCTTAGCATTTGGAGAGGGAGGTGCGGGAAGTGGGTGTGTCGGCTTCGTATCATTAGGTGTATCTTGTGATGATGCTCCACCTTGGCTCTCTTCGCTCTCCCGAGCCGGTGAGTCGTTGCTACTATAATCATCCATGACCTCACAAGTATTGATTTGTCACCTTCACCTTCACCTTCTATTGCTTTCTGACAGTCTCTTTATATATATTAAGTTGATCAACTTTTGTGGAACTACAAAGGATTCATTAGTGACAACAAAAGGGAATGTAAGGGATGGTACGGCAACTATGGTTTTTATGGAGCACAAAAGGGGGAGTGGGGCTAATAGGGACAAGATAAGGTACATTTTTTTTTAGTTATAAGAGTCATTGTACCCATGTATAACTCAATCTAGAAAAAAATATATATGTCATGGGATTTTTTTTAATAATATTAAAATTAATAGTGATGGCGCTATGAATAATTTTAAAATGGCTAATGTTGAATATGACCTTCTAATTAGAGAAAAACTAATCTTTGTACATAATTATCTAGTAAAAAATTACAACAAGGACCCTGAAAAACATCACTTCACTTTACCTGATGCTCTCTCGTTTTTTTTAGTATAAAGTACATATTGCATGCTGTGTCAAAAAAGAAATTGAAATTTAATTTTATACTGTGGGTACTAGAATTTTTGGCGAATAAAAAAAAACAAAATAGAATATTCCTCAAGAGGTGAGGTACTACTACTATTATTCTGGGTTTCTTCATGTTTAATTGAAAAAAATAAAAAATAGTTTTTTTTATGTACTTAATTTAGGGGTGAAAACAGTATGGATAATATCTGATCCATATTTGATATGTATTTGAAAACTTAGAGGTGGATATTTGATATCTGTGTGGATAAGGATACTGATATGGTTTTACGTTTTAATTATCCATATCTGAATAGTAGATACATACGATATATTTTAATATATATTATGAAAAAATTATGTTATTCACCATTATAATTAGATAAATATTATGAATTTTAATATTTTAATATTATTTTAATAAATATCCAATTTGATCCGGATCCGTATCCGTATCCATCTAATATATGTCTAATATCTGCTCCGTATCCATATTCGGAAAATGAAAAAAGAGATATGTATATGATTTTATTACCACTATCCACTCCGTTTTCACCTCTAACTTAATTACATATCACTTCTATTTTTAGTTTCTTACGAAATTTGCATGTTATTCCTTTTTATATTATAAATATGCGGAATATTATTGCCGGGTAACTTTGATTTTAAAAAATATCAATCTGCTTTTAGTTTGAGGCATGCTAACAAATACTCAGGACAGGTTTACAGATTAGCAAAACAAATGTCCATTTTACTTGTTATGTGCGCAGGGGCTGAATTAATTATGTATTGGGGAGGTGTAAACGGATTGGATATAATCCGATTTTATTCGGATTCGAATTCGGATTTTTTTTTGAGCTATCTAATTCATATTTGTCTTTGAGACTATTCGTATTCATATTCGTATCTGAAAAATAATAACGGATAAGGATACGAATGGATTACTAACTATCCGTATTTGATTCGTTAATTTACATCTCTGAGCTACAAAATATATATTAAGGTACTGCTCTTTGTTCTTAAACTGCATATACATATCAATGATTTATTACTTGTATTTTTTGTCATACTAATGATTTATTACTTATATTTTTTTTAGTCGCATAGCATTAATATATGATCTTGTTGAGGAAATACAAACTAAAGATGCAACTGGTTCAAAAGATGAAGTCGCATGATCATGCAATTGGATTAAGGCTTTTTGAGTTTTTTTTTATCTTATATGCTTAGTAATAATGTTATCAAGCTTGTAACCAACAAACTTAATATGAAAAATATTAGGTCTAACTTATGAATAAAAAAAATATATTTAGATGTTATTTTTTTTAGAATGTACATTTTAATTATTTGAATTATAATTATATCACTATTTATATATGTCTGATATCCGATTTGTATCTGTATCTATTTAACATCTGATCAGTAGCTGTATTCGTATTCTTATTTGAAACTGAAAAAGAATAAAAATAAATTTAATCGATATCCATTCGTATCTGATCTGTTTTACACCCCTACTGCTAAGGTCTTCTATGAAGTGAATTTTTTAAATTTTAAATATAAAAAAATGTACTATATATTAGTCTATTTTACATGATACTTATTCATCCTGCCTCTTCAATCTCATTATTTTTTAATTTTCCCTTCCTTGAACTGTAACATGATGTCTTACATATTGGTGCTTAGAATTCAAGAAAAAAAAATCTCTTTTTTATTTTGTCGGACTGAACTATCCTAAAACCTGACTTGTGGGGCCAAGAGCCCAAGATACCAGCTTTGCAAAAAAAAAAAAAAATGAAAATTAATTTCTTTTAATTTTTCGGCTTGAGAAGTTAATTTAGAGAGGAGGTCATTATCAGAATATGTACTTATTAAAACCGCGTTTTCATCTAGAATAATTGAATAACGACATACACTTGTGTGCATGAAAACGGAAAGGAGAGGGAAGGAAATGGCAGAGCACACATAGATGTTAAATTATAAAAATATGATAAATGATTATAAAATAAGGACTATGCAAAGAAATTTCTGAATATTGAAATAAAAAAATTAAGAAAGTTAGCTGTGAGAGTGACATCTCGCCCACCTTTCCTCCATTTCACATCTGATACAGTAGTTGGATTTGAATACTGTATTAGCTATATAGGTTTTGTTAATTAATTCCTCTTTTATGTTAAAACCCCTATTTTAACTGGGATTTGTACCCATGCATTTTTGTTGTTTTTTTATTTTTTTATTTGTTTTTTACTTTTAGCCCCATTATTATTTTCATATATAGCTGAAATGGCCTTGTGCTCTTCATTTTAATTCCTTGCTAGATAGTAAATTCATGCAGTTGAGTTGAGAATTACATGTAAATTTCCTATTTTTATAAAAAGCTTTCTTTGCTCATGTAAATTTCCTTGGTAATTAACACTATTATATAAATACCTATCATCTATAGGTCCTATATATATATAAATAGAGAGAGAGAGGTGGACTGTTATGCTTCATGAAGTATTTTACTTCATGCTCATATTTTGTGATTTCAAAATTCAACAGTTGATCCGAAGCACTAAACTTATAATCTCCAATAACACCATTTCATGGTGACACATCTTAACACCATTTGATTATATCAAGGTTATAAATAACGATTATCACATCATCGTGGAAAGACTAAATAAAAAGCTATCGCGAATAATGTAGCTATAGCAAAAGCTATCATACATAGTGTTTTTTGTTTAACAAATTATGTTTTATATTTATACTAATTATCAACATTATCTAAAATCTCATATAGCGATAAATAATGCAAAATTGATTAAGAATTTAGAATATTCATATTGAACCAATACAAAGTCCACATTTCTATTCAAAATATCCCTAATAATATCATAAACTATATATCTTTTTCCATTCAAAATAACATAACCATCATGGCATAAACTATATTTTTTTTTCTATTAAAAAAAACTAAGCATCATTGCATATACTATCTATCTTTTTTTTTATTTAAAATCAAAAGCAATCTGAATCATGAAAAAAAATTGATCCTTGAAAAAAATTCAATTTGGGTCTTTTATTTAAAGCCATAGCATGCGCTATAGCGCGTAGTGTGTAGTGCAAATAGCGGACCGCTATTACCGCTATAGCACTCATAGCTGAAATAGATCACTTTTATCCCATATCTTAGCATTTAAGATCCAAAAATAATATAACGCTGCCATTGTGTCGCTATAGTGCGCTATTTAAAACACTGGTTTATAGGTCATTACAATTTCAAAATCCAAACAGTCGATCCGAATTGTTCAACATGATCTCCATATTAAAATGTGCTTGGAGACAAATTTTACATTTTTTGGAAATTTATCACTATTTTTTTAGAATTTTGGAAAATTGCAGTTTTTCAATGGTCCAGAATTGTTTGAAAACAACAATTTTGTACACATCTTAATAAGTACTAAAAAATTCTAAAAAAAATGTAAAATTTGGTCTTCAAGCACATTTAAATATGAAGATCATGTTGAACAGTTTGGATCAACTGTTTGGACTTTGAAATTGCAAAAATTACTTGGAAGTATTTAGTGTCAAGATGTGTCACCATAAAATGATGTAATTGGATCCCTCCTCTCTCTCTCTATATATATATATATGTGTGTGTAGAGGAGGGTTCCAATGCACCCAAAATTTCATGCTCCCATTTGCAACCATTTTTTTTATTTCTTTTATCTTCATTTTGAAAGTCCGAATAGTCGATCCGAACCGTTCAACACGATCATCATAATAAAATATGCTTGGAGATCAAATTTTATATTTTTTGGAATTTTTTTGCTATTTTTTAAGATAGGTACAAAATTATTGTTTTAAGGAGATTCTAGACCATCCGATAAAGTGATTTTATACATATCTTAAAAAATAATAAAAAAAATTCCAAAAAATATAAAATTTGGTCTCCAAGTATATTTTATTATGATGATCGTGTTGAACGGTTCGGATTGACTATTCGAACTTTGAAAATAAAGATAAAAAAGATAAAAAAAATGGGTGCAAATGAAAGTATGAAATTTTAGATGCATTGGAACCCTCCTCATATATATATATATATAAATTTATAGTAACAATTTAATCCATGGGACTCAACAACTAAATTATTTTTGTCGCCCATGAAAATAAATAAAAAAGTTTGTTTAATTTCTTTTTTTCACCTAACACATCTGATTACTTCTTTTTTTAATGGTAAAGATTAAGTGTCATTCTATGTCCTATAGAATGATGTAAGCTATCCAAAACATGTCTAGATACATCATAATATGGAACCAAGACCCTTGTTGAACCTTGGTATTTCTCAAATATATAAGGAAATTCCCTGGTCATTTTAGGTTTTATTGATCCTTAATGAGTATAAGATAGAAAATTAAATATTACAGTATTTCCTGCTAGAGCAAGATTTTTAATTAATGATGCTGCAAACAAATTCTATGAGATAAAAAAAAATAAAATACAAATACATATAAAAAAGCAAAGAGAGAATTAATTAAGAAGACAGGGAAGAAAAATCTAGGAGGGAAATTAAAGAAAACTAGCAGGTCAAATAAGTAAAACCATTGGATAAGCAGTAGAGTATCCCCATAATTGTCACTTTTGGGTAAGATGGGATAATAGAGGAATTCAGATCAGTGAAGTGATCAATCTTTGGATTTTAAATCGGGACTATCTAATTCGAATTTGAGATAATTTATTCGGATCTGAAACGCACACATTCTGAGAATAAATTTAAATTCCGAGACGATTCTAAACGACGGATTCGAATTGGACGGTCTCGATCCAAAACAAAAAAATTGGGTTACTTAGGGGATCCGGGCCCATAATTGAGGGGGTATCTTAATTTTTGTTTTGTATCTTAAAAGAGCGTACTGTAGGTAGTATTTTATAAAGCTAAGAAGGTTGTGCTCCTCACATCTCCCTATCATGTTTTCCGTGGTTGACTCTTTTGAATTATTCTCATGTGCTAGCCAGTTGCTTGATTAATTTATGTTTATTTGCTAAATGTAACCCACAAAAAGGTTTCTTCATGTACATGATGTATCAGCTATTGTATATTTATTATATGATTTGAGTTCTTTTGGTTATGTATGTAACATTAATTGAGCACGGAAAATTATAATAATTAACAAAATATTTAAATTGCCTTAATTATTTGAGGTATTATGAAAATATAAGTCATGTTTCGTTATTGTGGTGCAACTTTCTCAAAATATTTTTAGTTTAAAATGCACTCTCTACAAATTAGGGAATAAAATGTGATGGATTCAATATTCACAAATATAATTTAATATTAACTTAGAAAAATATGCTGACAAAATTTGATATCAAAATGATAAAGCATATTTCTACACAAGGTCTATGATACACATTCTTTATCTTTCAGAAAAAAAAAAAAAAACTACAGAAATAAGAGTACCATAATTAATTAATACTAACTATATTAAGAACAAAAATGTAACAATAATTAAAAAAAATTTAGCCATAAACTTTCTAACAATTGCATTATTTTACTGGAGCAATGTTATTTCGAATTGCATGAATCAGATTAATTAGTTATTTTTTTGTGACACTTTGCATCGTATATAGCTAATTAACAGCTTAAAGAACAAAAGCTTAATATGACTTGGATTTCAGCTTGGACAATATGGAGTTCCGAAGCATTTCCTCTAAGAAATTAATAATAACAATATGGTATAATACCTTTTATTTTATTTTATTTTAAGCTAGATCATGACCAGTCTTGCTGGCCCCTCGGAGAAAAACCCCAAATTTAGTGGATATTGATTATTAGTGATCATGCTTTTCTTTGAACGCGTTTTTGTTTCCAGATATATATTTTTTTCATTTAAAGAAATATTTTTTTTCCTTTAGGATGTGTTTCAAAAAAAGTGAAATATCATTCATTAAAGGAAAGAAAATGGAGCGGAGAGAAGAGGCCAGCAAATCGGATCTAACTGAGTCATTTTCTTGCTCCAAAAGAGAAAAATCGAAGGAGGAGTGGAGGGTAGCGAAGGGAAGAAAGGATAAATTTGCTGTATAAAAATTGTAATATTTGTCACTCCAAATTGGAGTGTAACGAGAATGTAATATTTAGCACTGATCTCTCTCTTTTCTTTCTTTTTTTTTCCCTTCCTCTACGTCATTGTTTCTGGAGCACAATCTTAAGTGAATAATAATTAGCTTAATTCAATATATTCTAACCCTTAGCAAGATCATTTCTTCTTTATTACATATTATACTCAGTTTTGACAAGAAAATATGTTAACTTTATGTAGCTTTTAATTTATTCCAAGTGGAAAACCCACATGCAAAATTTACCACTGACAAGTAATTAATTCTTAAAAAGAGAGGTAGCACAGTTAGCTAGCAGAAAAATTATAGAATTGTTGGTAATTCAAAGGTTGGGAGTTTGATTTTCCCTCATGATTTTGCGGCTTGTGCAAATATCTAAAAAATAATGTAATTAATTAATTCTTGATTTTATTTATTGGGACCGAGTTTGGAAGAACAATACATTTAAAAAAAACAATTGTTTTTTAGTACTTTTAGAATAGATTTGCAAGTAAATAGCATGCATCATCGATTCATTATCAGGAATTAATTTTGCTTCCTAAAAACAATATAACTGGATTTAATATTGACTTGTTCAAGATGTGCCGACAGTTTGAATGGTTCAAGCTTGAGCCCGCATTGAGATATGTTTGTTCAATTTAGGCCCAAATTTATTGTTAGGCAAATTTTAAATTAATCTGCGTTTTGCTACTTTTTAGTCCATTAGAGGCCTTAAATTTCCGATTTTTTATGGCATAGAAAATAATAAATTAAATATACATATGTAGGCGTGCAAACACACGGGTTAGATATTATCCGATCGTATCTGAATCCGTATCTAAAAATTAGATACGGATATCTTCTATTCGAATATCCGTGTAGATACTGATACGGATATGATTTTAAATTTTAATTATCTATATCTGAATACTAGATATATAATATATATTATGAAAAAATTTATGTTATTCACTATTATAAAAAGCTGATATATATTCGTATCTGTATCCGTTTAATATCTGATTTGTATCCGTCTAATATCCAATCCGTATCCGAAAAATAAAAGCAGACACGGATATAGTTTTATCACTATCCGATCCGTTTGCACCCCTATATATATGACATAATTAATTAAGGGACACTTAATTTTCGGAAATAATTAATACAAATACTGAGAGTATCAACATCCAGGTTGAAAAATAAGAATGAATTAATGTTAGCATTATATTAAAATTAGAAATGTTTGCTTGAAACCTGAACGCTCGTATTATCAGCATTTCTATCTTGAACCTGGACATTAATAACATCGATCAGCTTAAGTTCGTGTCGTTACCGTAAATATAATATTCGTTATATATGTCATACATTTAATTTATTTATGTTTAAACGCCATATTTGTCACCGAGTTTCTCTATCTACAAACCATTAATTTAATCCATTCAATAGTTTTCCTAGCGCAGGATTAATCAGGATTAATCAGGATAATATTTTTAATGTTCATGTAAAATTATGTTATCCTGGGTAGACCGTTAAAACATGTGAAATCAGGTCCAAAAAGGACAGCATTAAATATATATAAGAAACAATTAGAATTTTGGTGTTGTTTTATTCTTCCACTGATCTTCTTCTGGCCTATTTTCTTGAATACAAATACAATAAATATATGAAGAGTAGGGTTAAAATACATTATTGGTTTTGTACTCTAACCATATCTCACATCTCTATTTCTATTTTCAAAGTTCAAACAGTCGATCCAAACTGCTCAACATAATATCCATATTAAAATGTACTTAGAGACCAAATTTTATATTTTTTAAAAATTATTTACTATTTTTTTAAATAGGTGTAAAATCACAGTTTTTGGATGGTGCATAAGCAGTGATTTTGTACCTATCTAAAAAAATAGTAAAAAATTTCCGAAAAAAATATAAAATTTGGTCTCTAAGTACATTTTAATATGGAGATAATGTTAAGTGGTCCGGACTGACTGTTTGAACTTTGACTACAAAGATAAAGATGTAGAGTATGGTTGGAGTACAAAACCAATGATGTATTTTAACCCTACTCATGTATGAATAACCCAAGTGTGCTCTTGGCAGTACCATTTCTTCTGTGATATAAGATCTATAATAAATAGAATTGTTACGTATTATGCATCCTGAACAAAAAAACTAGGTATAGCAGAGTACAATGGAAGTATCTGATAAAGTAAATATTCATACGGAAAACACATTTTTAAGAAATCAACTTATGCATCATATTTGGAACACACACAAGAATCATGTGCTCTGTTCCCAAAATTTATTTGGCATTTGCCCTATGCTGAACAGCCCATATATAATTATACTTTTTCAATAGTCATATTTCAAAAGTACTTTTTCAAGAGTCGACTTCAACTGTTAAAAAAATAATATTTGTTAACTGGATTCCGCACAGGCTTAGATCAGAATTGATGGAAGAGCATTATATTCACACCTGAATAGCAGAATCCTGTGTGGATATTAACCCATCATAGGCTTTACAACTCAAATGTCAAGTAAAATGTTTTTAATCGAAAAACTTCCAATTTAGTACTGCGATTTACAAAATCTGTAGGATTGCTTAATAAATGGAAAAAATGAGATTTACTTTATGAAGATATATATACTCAGAGAAAAGAAACATTCTGTATTCCACAAGGGAAAGGGATAAAGGCAGAGAAAAGGGGCCATGTTCTAAGCAATAATATTTTCTGAAGGAATAATATTTTGAGTTTAAGCATGTGCTACAGTATATCCAAACAGAAAACCAGGTAAACTGTGTGTACGAATGCAAAAGGGATTTTGTGAGGTTTGAAATATATATCAGTGAAAAATGTGTTGTATGGAAGGAGAGAAACAAGAGAACATTCTTGCAGAAGAGGATGGCCGAGTACGTACATTCTAATTAATGCAGCAGTTATTGATGTACATAATTGGACTCTATTTTTGTAGAAACCGAAAAGATAGAGGTGTCTTAGATATTTTTGAGACTTTTTTAATTTTATTGGCGGAGCTTTTTTCAAATTAATAAGTTGTAAATATTACTTAGAATTAGACATCCCTACTAAACGTCACTTTGCTTTAGCACCGGCACTGTAAATATTTTTCTTAAAATCAATATATTTCTTAGTGAATCTTCCACTAACTATCAAAAAAAAAGAAAATGTGTTGTATGAAATTATGGATATTTCTTCAATTACCTGATAAATAGGTTATCTTGTACTTGCTACATAGTTTTCAAAATATTTGGAGTATATGAGCACAAAAATACGTTCATGTACGCTATGATACTTTAGTATGATACGTTCATGAGCACAAAATATTTGTACTCTGATAAAATAGAAACAGCTGTTCTCATGTACGCTATTCATGTTTTCTGGTTATTAAGCTCAACAGCACTCTGCTTTATTTAGGGGGAATTTCAGGTATACCCCTCAAGAACCTCAAATTTACATACTTCCACCTCTAAAAGTTATAATATCATATTTACCCTTCTAAATTTTAAAAACTCACAAATTTATCCAATCTTTAATTTTTCTATCAAAACTCATTTTAAATTTATGAAGTACCAATTTTGGCCTTTATAAAAAAATTATATATAATAGGTATGTTTAGAGAAATTATTTAGTCTTCTAATTAGTCGGTTTGAGAGTAAATGGTTACTTGTGATGCAAACACAAGCATATACCTAAAATCATTGTGCACGCGTCACAAGTAGAAAATAAACCATTTGTACTCCGAAATTGATCAGTTATAAGACGAAAAAAAATTCTAACAGACACAACATTTTTTATTTTTTAATATAGGGTAACATAGGTACTTTTTAATTATAAAATGAGTTTTAGTAGAAAAGTCAATTAGTTGGGTAAATTTGTGAGTTTTTGAAATTTAGAAGAGTAAATATGATATTATGAATTTTAGAAGGAGGCATACATAACTTTGAAGGTTTTGAGGGGTATATACATGAAATTCAAAGTGTAATTTGTCCTTCAGTACAAAAAATGAAATCCTTAAAACACAAGGACGATCAACGGTTTAGGTGTTTATTTCAAATTATAGTGAAGAGTTGCAATTTTGTACAATGTAGATATGGATATCATCTCACAAGTCAAAATAGATATCGATGGTGCCAACAAGGCAGCTTTAATACACCACTTTCTTTTAGTTTAGTATTATATTTTTCAAATAAGAAGGCAGCAGAAGAAGAAAAACAAAAGAGGAAGCAAAGACAAATAAAAAAAATAAAAGAACCCAATGCTATTTGTGCCATTAGCAAAAAGCAATCCTATGATTTGCTTACACTGCAAAACTGCAATTGTGACAATGAACCGTGCACTTGCGTAAGGAAGAACAGAGTAAAGTAAAAAGATGTATAGAACTATATTCTATGTTAAGGTTTCAATTATTATAGTCTTTATTTTTTTTTATTAAAAGAAAGAATGAACATAGATGATATTGCACCAGAAGATTGTTACGAACTAGATAATAGACATCAATGAGGAGAAAAAAAATACTTGTAACATTGCGTATGTATACATTTTGGGTTAGAAAAGTACATATGGAAGGAAAATTGATAATTTTTAAAACAAAAATGTCATAGCATGCATGATAAATTTGGTTATAATGGTAAAACCCACTGCAGACAGTGTCACAATTTACAAACTTACTATTCCTCTAGGAGCTTTTAAAGATTGCAGTACCTGCTTGTTTCTTTGTACGGTGATCTTCGCTTGTGGTTGAAACTTTCAAGTTGCACTGAAGAAAATGATTAATTGTAAACCTATATTTAGATCACACACACATATATATATCCATCTAAGCAGCCAATACTTTCCCTCCAGATAGATCCATTGATGCAAAGGACAAACATTGCAGGGCAAATCTCCTTTGGCAGCAACCTATTCAAACAAAATGCATGAAGCAGTAGATGCAAACATGCATTATTGTACTAGTCTCTGCCGGAGGAGATCTTGCCCAGTAATGCTTCTTGCATGTCACCTCCTTTGAGCTCTTGACATCTGGTTATTTGGTTTGATAGTTGTCTAATTTAAGTGTTCCTTATTTATAGAACTCAGAATTAATGATGTCTCCTGTTGTCTCAAGTGGTACAAAAAGCTACTTGATACATAAGATATTCCAAAATTTGTAGCAGCAAGTAGCTGTGCACATTATGAGCATGGTCCTGTCATAGAATACTGCTTTCATATGGCATATGCTGCATATGATCCTTCATAACTTCTCATATCCATCTAAAAGTTACTTGAGTTGATGTATCTCTGTGTGAGTGAGCCTGCACAATTTGTGCATTTGCAATTGTTTAACTTTCTTGAGCAAACTTAGCTTGTGCAAACCTTTAAAAAAAAAAAAAATTCTGAGAAAAGATAATCCAAATAATTTGTTTTGCTTTTCTATTACCCTTAATTGTTCTTCTTACATGCTTCAAGTATAAGATATTATTACTGGCCAGTAGTTCCATACATTTTTCACTTAGCACAGTCCTCTCAAATCAACCACAAGCATCAACTCTCAACTGGAAAGAACCTACTAGATTTTGAGGCCCATGGCAACAAAATCAGCTTAGGCATCAAACTTGGAAGATCCAAGAGAATGTGCTCTAATCCCTATACATGATAAAAAGAGAAAATTCTTGTTTCATGTTTTGCCTTTTTCTGAGTTCAAAAGCCATATTGTAGACAGTAAATAGTCAAATTCAATACCTAGCAAGATCACAAGGGAATCATTCAATTCCCAGAATAGGTTCTTCGAAATGATTTATCAAAGGCTTAAATAAGAATCAATGGAAGTGGTACCACATTAGCAATTCGATCAATTCATACCTGAATAGAAAAATCCACCTTAATCTCAAACAAATGGTTTTTAATCAAGCATTTTTCAGTTCAGTTTAATCTTACTTGATCTTTGAAAACGAACATAAACCATTTGATCAAAGTTGGACAGTTTGGATTATGATATCAATGGGCTGCCATTTGGGCATGAATAGGTCTACAAAAAGTTTCTGTAAAAATTAAAAGAACAAAGAATCTGCTTGATTGATATTAAATTAAAAAAGAAGATTTACTTTATAGAACAGAAGCATTCTCTTCCACAAGGGAAAAGGAAAAGGCAGAGAAAAGGGACCATTTGTATAAAGGAATATTTTGATGGAATATAGTCTTGAGCCCAGCATGTCCTTGAGTATATCCAAATTTGAACCTGAGTGATATAAAACCATCAAATAGTCAGCACCAAAAATAAAAAATTAGCATCAAATTGGTGAAATGCATGGACAATCTTGTTAGGTCTAAGAATAACAGTGCATTCTCCACTGACAGGACAGTGCCAGGTTTTGGCTGTTGATCTTGCCAAAGGATAATTGCCCGGATTCACTTCTGCTGCAATCCTAAAAGGATGAACAGTAACTCTAAAATCCCTGTTTTTCCAAATCTGACCGTCCAATAATTTCATGCACGTATCTCAAAGCTGCTGATTTTCCTTGCACGAATCTCGAAACAATTGAACGGTTGGATTTGGAAAAGCAGGGGTCGTATGGCACTGTTCATTAGCGAAGAATCGCAGTAGATGCGGATCCATAATGGCCCTGCCATTAAGCCTCACAGTTTTTGAAAAGCTGTGACATCCAAATTGAGGTTTACATGTAAAGGTTCAACGATCGAGCACTGTTAATTGGTTATTTTTTTTCTGTGAACGAAGTTAGCATGGTCCTGTCATGTTTATATTATTTTTTCATGCTTTCCAAAATGTATAATTCTTGTTCCGTTTTCTTTGGGAGATTCTTTTTCAACAATTATGTAAATATGTAATTATAAATTTCTTAATCAATATATTTGTTAGTTGCAAACTTCGCCGCTAACAATGAAAAAAACAAAACAAAATGAATAATTCCAATATACATCCATTTTTTGTTGTACATTCAACTGTCATTATACATATATTTAAACAATAGTTATATACAGATGTGTTCTTAATTATATAAATAGGACCTGTGTTACATTTGGGTGGATTTGAAAGACGCTTAGCCTTCCATCAAATAATATAAACAATTTTAAGTGGAGTTTTAATATTCTTATGATGAATGACTAATTAAATTTCAAATCACTCAAATTTGACACACATATCTAAATAACTGAGAACATATCTACAATTTTTAAATTTTCAAAATATTTTTTAAATATTTGTATCATAAGAGTTACATGTACGTACCATGAATGTTGGATTTATGCGTTTTAAATTAATAATTGTTTAATTCCTTTGCTCTTTCGTAGTTGGAATTTTTTTTTTTTTTATGGTTGGCATAAAATAATGCCAACAATTTCATTGATAAAAAAGTATTTACACAGTATCCTAAAGTTTCACACTAATTACAAAAGTTAAATATTAACATTCCTCTATTTATCTAGTATTCATCCATTGGATAATTTCCATAGCCGTATCATTAACGAGGCTATGTACTAATTTTCTTTTCTTGGAATTGTTACCCCCTTTAAATTTTAACAATATTAGCTCCGATTGGTTTAGTAAATTCAACTGAAAAATGAGTTTCGCGTAGGATTATTTTGTAAGATAACTGATAAATTACTTCTATTGTACTCAACTATTGTAACATCCCAATTTTTGAATGTTCAAAAATAACTAGGTAGACTTGAAGGAATTCATAAAACATCATCATTACTTGTTTAGACTCATATTGAATTTAAAAAAAAAAAAAGTATAATAATGAGATGAAAAATTATCTAGTATATTTACAAACTTGTGTATGTCAAAAAAAAAATTAAAATTAATACATTTATGATACATACATATATAGAAATAATTATGTAACATTCTATTAATTATTAAAGATATTTAATTGTGAAATCACGTAAGTGATTACATATGTTTTTTTTTTCTTCTTTTTTTTTACCTTTGTATATATTAAACGTGTTTCACACTTTGCAATGAAAAACTTAATATTTATATATCAAATTTTATTTATAAAGTAATAAGGACTATAGTGAAAATTTGTTAATTATTTGGTAAAAAGAAAAATAAGTCAATATCTTTTTATAATAACATTTGCATGAAGGGGGCACGTGTTATCATCTTCACAGCCATTTCTTCCACCTAAGTCCAGTTAATTATTTCTCCAAAGTTCGTTAAAAATAATGGAGGTTATTTCTTATACGGTGCCTAGTCATTTCTTTTGGTCAAAAAAAAAATATATATATATAGATATATATTAAAAGAACCGTTCTTTTCTTTGGAGAGATCGGAAAGAGAAAAAAAAATGGGACGAGGTGAAAAACAGAGGAGGGGAAATTAAGAGAAAAGGGAAAATGAAAGCAATAAGAATAGAGAGAAATGGAGGGGAAAAGGGAGAAATTAGTCATCAACAACTTTACGTGACCCGGACATGAGAAAGACGGAGAAGGAAACACGCCGGCTTGCATAGTTGATTGCTTGCTTTCTTGTGGTTGTTTTCGAGCGACTCGATAGGCAAGATTTTGAACTACAGATTGGACTCCGAGCCATGTCGCGCGTGTCATCAATAATAGATGCGGATTTCGAGTTATTCTTAGCTCCTTCCAACTCGTTTATTTTCTATTGTTGCTTGTCGGTTTAATTGCTTGCTTGTTTGTTGTTAGCTTGTTGCTTAGTTGCTAATTAGTTTCTAGATGATGAATTATTGATTGTGATCTTGTATTGCTTAAAATGAATGCATGATATGTCGTATTAGGCATGACTAAATAATCAGAAAATTTAACATGACTTGATTTCAAACATTGGGTTGAATTAGGTGGCAACATGCAACAAATATTGAGGGTTAACAAAATTAGGGTGCATGACCATAAATACTAGATGTGCGGATGATTAATTAGTTGACATTTTAATTAAATGATATATTTATTCGAGTAGAACTAGGGTGCTCCTAAGTTCACCAAATCTCTTGTGAACTTGACTCTAAAATATGTCGAATCGACTTTAAACGATGAATCCAAACCGTTAAAATCCTTCTACCTAATGATTGATGAGTTTACATGTGAAAATTTTAAAATTTCGAATTAATTTAATATAGAGTCAGATAGTCAAAGGAGTCCAAAAAATGAATGCATTAAAATTAATTTATAAACCTTAAAGTTTTGACCACTTGACTATATATTAAATTAATTCGAAACTTTAAAATTTTCACATGTAGACGCATCATTCATTAGATAGAAGAGTTTCAACGGTTTGGATTCATCGTTTAAAGTCGATTCGATTTATTTTAGAGTTAAGATCACAAGAGGTTTGGTGAACTTAGGAGCACCCTAGTTGTCATTACATGTGTGCTTGCTAAATTGTTCCTTGGATTTTGAATTTATTTGCTTGAATTGTTCTTTTGAAATATTTAGTGCATGGAATATATGCATGAACTAGATGGTACAATGATGACTTCAATAATGAAATTGTTATATTTGAGCTATGTTGAATCTTGTAAGCTTTGCATGTATATAACTTGAAATTGGAAAAACGATGGTCATGTATGCGCTCATATATATATTCGAGGTAAGCGCAGAACTTCATTCGTGTGGAATGAAATTATGTAGGCGCCATATATTCGGAGTATGCGCAGAATTTTAGTCATGTAGGCTGAAATTCTGTAGGCGCCATATATTTGTAATTCTAGTTCTAATTAGTGTCTACTTTTGAATGTGTATGTGGGTTATATTGTGCAAGTGACAATGTTTATGAAAATGGAAATATGATATGTGTTGTGCTGGGAATTAATTGTCTAATTCTAGCTCAAATTAACGTAGTGATATTTTGTTCAAATTAATTTAGTGATTTTAGTATATGTGTTGTAGTGGAAATTGAAAATTGCGTGATTTTTGGTATTTACAATGACTACTAAATTGAGTGATTTTTGGTATTTTTGGAAATTGCATGATTTTTGGATATTAGTAGACAATTAGAAACACTATATATATATATATAAAAATTAGCATCACCCACTATTAATATGAAAACAAACAGTGAATGATAGGGTGTGGGGAAAAGGGTAGCGCCAATAAGGGTGTGGGTGAGCGAATTTTTTTTTGTACCACTCTCAAAAATTATTTAAAAATGAAAACCACCTGGACCAACTTTCTATTAAAAATACTACTCCCGCAGACTGAATCTTTGTATCCAGATCGATCGGATCTACAGACTGAGCACGCGGATCCGGATTCGCGGACTGAGGACGCAGACCCGCAGATTCGCGGATTGAGTCCACGCACCGGCCTAAATCGTTCTGATCAAACTTTGCGTCAAACTTTGTATGACTTAGCGTGACTTTTTTTGGGATATATCAATTGTTCCAGGAATTCGCAAACGTTGCGTGACTTTTTTGGAATATATCAATCGTTCAAATACTTGTGCACGAATCTCAACTTTCAAAAATATTTTATGCACGAATCTCAACACTCAAATATCCAATCGTGGGTCAATCTGCGGATCAAAGGTCATGCTTTTAACACTCAAACATTCAATCTTGGGTACGTGGACTCAATCCACGAATCTGCGGTTCCGCTTATTCAGTCCACGGATCCGGTCGATCTGGATATGCGGATTCAGTCCGCGAGAATAGTATTTTTGATAGGAAGTTGGTTTGGGTGGTTTTTATTTTTAAACATCTTTTGAGGGTGGTACAATGGGTGAGCCGGTGAGAGGATAGTGCCAATCGAATTGGAGCCGTGGGTGGTATTTAAAATTCAGTTACAGTTACCGAACCGTGGATATAAACTTATAAACTTTGGACCGGCATTTTTTTTCATAACCAAAAAATTAAATAAAATAATATTAATAACCAATTTTTCAAAAAAATTTCAACCATAACCAGACCGCCCATTTGGGGGGCGGTTTACTATCCAGGGAAAACCGCCCCACGGTGGGGCGGTTTACTGTTCATGGCAGACCGCCCAACTGTGGGGCGGTCTACTACAGTATTTGTTTATTTTTTTTATTATTATTATTTTTTTTTAAGGATTTGAATGTTTCAATCTAAAAAATGAGAAATGTTCAATTTTTGTACCAAAGTTAGATCGTGGCTTAAAATATTCCTTGTTTGGTTAGAGTTGGTGGAGCACTAAAATTTTGAAAACCTAAGTTAATCACTTATTAATAATTAGATACTAATTATATAAACTAGTAAGTGCCGGCCACGCGTTGCCGTGAAAATTGTAAGTCTATTTTGATCATTTTCTTTAAATATGATGTTTGAACTATACCAACAAGTATTATGATAAATTTAATTATCTCACTGTAAAATTTGTATAGTTATTGGTGTTTTGTTAATTATCTCATGTATGATGTTTTTTTTCTCACTTCTCTCACTTTTCTCCTTGTGGTGAATTGTGTCACAAAATCATTGTGCAAATAGTAAATATACTTAGTACTATGTACATAAAAGTAAAAATTTGTATATTTTCAAATACTATTAATTAAATCAAAGACAATTTTTCAAATTATATATCAATTACACAAAATCATAAATGTATGGATCAAATACTTCGTTCTTTTTATGCACTGGTCTTCTCAATTTATCTAACATCATCTGCAATTTCATACAATCTAACATCTGATTAGTTTTTTCATCAATTAAAAATAGAATGGCTAATTACACTTAACTTTTAACTGTTATTAGTTATTACTAACTATAAGTTGTTCCATACAAATTATCCCGATCATAATGTTAATGCTATGCATATAACCTAATATTTACCAATTATGTTCCTATGTGCCTTATTCAATTTGTATGCCAAATATAAAAAAGGAAGGTACTAACCTAAAAATGACTTAATATGCTTGGTTTATCTGGTTGAACTAAGTACTTCCTTGGTTTCTTTTGCATACGTTTGGATGATACTGTATATGAAAAATAAAAATTTGTTACAACAAAATATTTCGCATATATTATGAAGCAGAAACATGAGAAATAAATTAGTTTTTTATGATACTATATACGACTTGTACAATAATAGATACATAAAATATATGCATAATATCTCATATTCAATACAATGACTTAGAATGATTGAATTTGTTAAATGGATGGCTGAAATCGTCTTTGAATAGATACACCATTCAGTCCCCTAAGTTGACAGTGCTAATTCTTGGCAAACAACCATCAGTGCTAATTCTTGGAAAACTAGTAAATAAGTTGACAATATTATCACTGATTCTTTCCAAAAAAACCGTTAATGAAAGTGTACCAACAAAGCATAATTAGTGACATAAGAAATTAAGCAATTATTCATATAAAGTCCCTACGGATGCTACACTTAAAATTTATGTAATAATCTAGAGTAACATTACAGCATATATATATACTCAAGACATGGCTAGTAACATATATCCAAAAACACATCTGGCTATATATTTTGAGGTTGAAACAAGATTATACATACTCACTAGTGGATAACATAAACTATGAAGTTCATCAACAAAACATAATTAAGCAGTAGTAACCCAAGCTCTTGATCAACCATGCATGCCACTTCAAACAAATATCCTCTTCTACATATCTCTACGGTATTAATTCACTGATTCACATCATCAAAGCAATCTATCCCGTGCGCCACATGGCCATTGCCAAATTCTCATGAGTGCGCCAATCACCACGTACCGCAAATGCCTTGCCACATTTTGGCACATTATAGTTATTATATAATATATTTATATAATTAGTATCTAATTATAAATAAGTAATCAACTTAGGCTTCCAAAATTTTAGTGCTTCACCAACTCTAACCAAACAAAGAATACTTTAAGCCACGATCTAACTTTGGTACAAAAATTGAACATTTCTCATTTTTTAGATTGAAACATTCAAATCCTTAAAAAAAAATAATAATAATAAAAAAAATAAACAAATACTGTAGTAGACCGCCCCACAGTTGGGCGGTCTGCCATGAACAGTAAACCGCCCCACCGTGGGGCGGTTTTCCCTGGATAGTAAACCGCCCCCCCAAATGGGCGGTCTGGTTATGGTTGAAATTTTTTTGAAAAAACGGTTATTAATATTATTTTATTTAATTTTTTGGTTATGAAAAAAAATGTCGGAACTTTGGACATTGACAAACAGCTGCATGAGTCATGCTAGTACACAATTTTTATTTATTTTTGACCGTGACTAATGTATTTTTATGTACAGTATAATGTCTATTAGCCATGACCTCCTAAATGGGCCGGCCCATCCATCTCCACTGAGCCACTTGTCGAACGATTGATCTGACCAATATCAATTTTTGATGCTCCATTAAAGATGCTGCAAATTGATTTATTACTCCTAGTGGTTCCCCACCATGTACATATATCTCCGTGATTTTTATTAATATCCAAAATTAAATATAAATTGTTAAACATAAAAATGTCCAAACCGACTAATTATTGGCCGGCTCTTATTTTTTATTAGTAGCGGCCAATATTTTTTTTTTTTAGATAGTTATATTAATTCTCGAGTTTATATTAAGACTAATTTTTTTTTTATATTAAAACTCACACATTTGACCGCTTGACTTAATACTAAATAAATTTAAAAAATTATAAAATTTGCATGTAAATGCACAATTAATGAAGTAGATAAGTTTGAACGATTTAGATTCACCGTTTGATGTCAATTCAGTAGATTTTGGAGTTGATGTTATATAGACTGAAATGACACTGATGTCATACTAGCCAGATTTTATAATACTACTATTCACCTGTCTTCTCTTTTTTATTTCTCCTCATAAAGGAAATTAAAAAGTGTTTCGGAAAAAAAAATCAGAGAATTTAGTTTCTGGGAATCTTTTAGTAATCTATCAGTCAGAAAAGTAAGATTCTAAGATACTGCAACAAAAAAAAAAAAATACACAATGGAAAAAGGATAATTCACATAGATGAACAACAAGCATCCTCTACTTTGGGCATTTGAAGAGGATTTGAATACATGAAATATAGACATTTCAAGAAATGAGACCGTTCCACCTCCAGTCGAAATATGAAACAACTAGTAAAAGCAAAATTTTTGGCAGAAACTGTTCCATCATGAATTGGGGAAAAATTAAAGAGTAATAAGAAGGATAAGGAAAATTGTAAGTAGCCGATAGTGAAAACGTTCCCAGTACAGCGGCAACTGAGAATGAGCGGATGGCTAATGCACTTGCATTTTCCCGGGTTCTCCCAGAGCTGGCAATATTGTACCAGAAAAGACCGAAGTAACCGAAAAATGCAACCACTAGCACTGCAAATGCAACTATATTGAATAAAGCAAAGAGTAAGGCTATGATTCCAGCAAGAAACACATATATAACTTGCACAAGGTACAGAGCTTGTTTGATAAAGGATGCCCCGTCGCTTGTTGCTTCATCGGTGTCTCCAGTCGTCACAGGAGGTGAGTTGCCATGGTGCATAGTCTCCTACATGTTGGAGTTTAACTTTATACTGTTGTATGATTTTACAGTAATTATGTTTTGATTAATTCGACAAAAATACAATCCAAAGCTCCAAGGGACAGTAACACCTTTTCTTCAGCAATACAAGATTAATTATACTGTTTCAACTGCAGTAGAGATAGGGGTACCAACGTACAGTATCGATTGGGGATTGGGTGAAAGTATTTTTATACCCATACCATTAAGTTAAAAAAAACAAAATAAATATTTACCGGTACTCATACCCAATAGGTTATGAAACAAAAGAAACTTTGCCCTGACTTTATTAAAAAAAGAGAAATAGATGAAATTATCTGAAAAGGTTTGAGAAAAACATGCATTTAGCAGAGAAACTGCACCGGCAAGGGCTGCTTCTTCTGTTACCGGCCTCCGTGGGTCTTCAATTCCAGTTGAATCCATTGGATATAGCAAGAAGAAAGAGTAGAAGAGGGTCTTGTGAGAGAGAAATGAATCCACATGCCTTCACTTGAAATAATGATATGATATAGTGAAGAAAGGACGAATATGCAAAAGTTAAAACCTTTGGTGACTTGGAATTCAGTCAGATAAGGACATAATCCAGTGAAGCTAAACAAGTGGGGCTGCTAACCAAACAGTGGACAGATCCATTTCTGCTACTACTGGATGAGTTCTACACAGGATGCTCTGCAGACAGGTCACCAGTATAGGAAACTTCCTTTGTAATTAACCAGACTTAGAATAGTTAATCAGATTTACAAATTCAAATTAACTTAAGTTCATTTCTAAGTAGCACTTTATAACTTTTTTTAATTTTTTTCTGATCATTGGAATGTAGATGCTCTAAGTTATAAATAGAGTCTGGGTAGTGTGACAAGGTTGTTGCTAAAGAGCTCTTGGTTCGATTTTTATGCTCTCAGGATCAGCTGACTGTTTCTATGAAAACAATTAGCTTTACCCACGGTTAATATGAAAACAAACAGTGAATGATAGGGTGTGGGTAAAAGGGTAGCGCCAATTAGGGCTGCCAAAAAAGTTCGTAGCTCGTGGTTCGCTCGTGACTCACATCTGGCTCGATCGGTAACAGCTCGGGCCAAAATTAACGAGCAGAGCTAAGGCCTTAGCTCACTCGCCAGCTCACGAGCTAGCTCGGCTAGGCATCAATTTGTCAATTTGTATGAATTTGTGTGTATTTTATACTGTCAAGATTGGTCCATCTCAGTCCAGCTCGGTTCAACTCGGTTCAAAAAGTTTTGTAAAATTTATTTTCTTCTTAAAACAAGGTCCAACTAAACCCAGTGAGCCAGCTCGTGGCTCATGAGCTGGCTCGTCACGAGTTTGAGTTGAGATTTTAGCTCGCGAGCTGGCTCACTAACAGCTCGATGCATAATTAACAGGCTGAGCTAAGGCCTAGCTTGGCCCGAGCCAGCTCATTTACAGCCCTAGCGCCAATAAGGGTGGAATTCGCATCCTCTGAGATATCTCAAACTTGGCGTGATTTTTTGGAATATCTTAGTCGTTCAAATACATTCTGTATGAATCTCAAAGCTCAAATAATACTGGCCCCCCCACGGTTTCCGAATAGGCACCGGACACGTCGGTCACGTAAAAATTGAGATATCTCGGAGGATACGCACCCATAAGGGTGTGGGTGAACCGGTGAGGGCACCGAATCTGCTGTGATTCTACAGGGATCGCAGGACCCTACTGTTCCATATCCAACATTTACTTTTTTGGAATGCACAAATCTCTAAGAAAACTGATTTTTATGCACGAATCTCAAGAAAAATTGAGGGTTGGATATGGAAAAGCAGGGTCCTGCGATCCCTTTAGAATCGCAGCAGATTTAATTTCACCGGTGAGAGGATAGTGCCAATCGAATTGGAGCCGTGGGTGGTATTTAAAATTCAGTTACGGTTACCGAACCGTGGATATAAACTTATAAACTTTGGACATTGACAGACAGCTGCATGAGTCATGCTAGTACATCTGACTAATTTTTATTTATTTTTGACCGTGACTAATGTATTTTTATGTACTAGTATAATGTCTATTAGCCATGACCTCCTAAATGGGCCCATTCATCTCCACTGAGCCACTTGTCGAACAATCGATCTGACCAATATCAATTTTTGATGCTCCATTAAAGATGCTGCAAATTAATTTATTACTCCTAATGGTTCCCCACCATGTACATATATCTCCGTGATTTTTATTAATATCCAAAATTAAATATAAATTGTTAAACATAAAAATGTCCAAACCGACTAATTATTGGCCGGTTCTTATTTTTTATTAGTACCGGCCAATAATTTTTTTTAGATAGTTATATTAATTCTCGAGTTTATATTAAGACTAAATTTTTTTTTTATTAAAACTCACACATTTGACTGCTTGACTTAATACTAAATAAATTCGAAAAATTATACATGTAAATGCACAATTAATGAAGTAGATAAGTTTGAACGATTTAGATTCACCGTTTGATGTCAATTCAGTAGATTTTGGAGTTGATGTTATATAGACTGAAATGACACGTCATACTAGCCAGATTTTATAATACTAGTATTCACCTGTCTTCTCTTTTTATTTCTCCTCATAAAGGAAATTAAAAAGTGTTTCGGAAAAAAAAAATCAGAGAATTTAGTTTCTGGGAATCTTTTAGTAATCTATCAGTCAGAAAAGTAAGATTCTGAGATACTGCAACAAAAAAAAATACACAATGGAAAAAGGATAATTCACATATATGAACAACAAGCATCCTCTACTTTGGGCATTTGAAGAGGATTTTGAATACATGAAATATAGACATTTGAAGAAATGAGACCGTTCCACCTCCAGTCGAAATATGAAACAACTAATAAAAGCAAAATTTTTGGCAGAAACTGTTCCATCATGAATTGGGGAAAAATTAAAGAGTAATAAGAAGGATAAGGAAAATTGTAAGTACCGATAGTGAAAACGTTCCCAGTACAGCGGCAACTGAGAATGAGCGGATGGCTAATGCACTTGCATTTTCCCGGGTTCTCCCAGAGCTGGCAATATTGTACCAGAAAAGACCGAAGTAACCGAAAAATGCAACCACTAGCACTGCAAATGCAACTATATTGAATAAAGCAAAGAGTAAGGCTATGATTCCAGCAAGAAACACATATATAACTTGCACAAGGTACAGAGCTTGTTTGATAGAGGATGGCCCGTCGCTAGTTGCTTCATCGGTGTCTCCAGTCGTCACAAGAGGTGAGTTGCCATGGTGCATAGTCTCCTACATGTTGAAGTTTAACTTTATATTGTTGTATGATTTTACAGTAATTATGTTTTGATTAATTCGACAAAAATACAATCCAAAGCTCCAAGGGACAGTAATACCTTTTCTTCAGCAATACAAGCTTAATTATACTGTTTCAACTACAGTAGAGATAGGGGTACCAACCATGGTTCTGAAACTCAGAATCGGGTTCTTGACCATGGAATCAGAATCGGAATCGGATGACTCGGCCGGAATCGGGCGAGTTAACTCGGAAACTCGGTTTTTTTTGGTAGAAAGCCTATTTTGTAGTCAAAAGGCTCAAAACGTAGGAAATAATTGGTAAAGAAATAATTTGTAATAAAATTATGTTAAAATAAAATATTACACTTAAATAATTTACTAATTATATAATATAATACAAGAATTAAAGACATTAATTGTTATAATTCGAACATAAAATATGAGAATAAAGACATTAATTGTTATAATTTGAAAAAAAAATAACTAACACAAAAATGAATTCTAATGTTACATAATTTGAGATACACAATTTTGAGATACAATTACAATGATGAAATAATAATAATAATAATAATAATAATAATAATAATAATAATAATAATAATAATTTTATTAAAAATTAGATGAAGATCATAATAAATTGTAATAAATTTATAAATTAAAAACAACTTAACAACAAAAATTTTAAATGCAACGAATGATATACTTACATACTTAAAATTTCGATTTGTGACCTATTAGGAATAAATAAACATATAAAAATATAATTGATAATAAAAATTATGAATTTATTATAAAAATAATGATAATATAATATCAACATTCAAAATCGGCCATTTCAAAATTTCATTTAATATTTATTTTTATTATTATTATTATTATTATTATTATTATTATGCTATAATTAAACAACGTAATAATTCAAGTTAGTGTTCCATTCAAATTGTGTTTTGCTACAGAGATTTGGCAGTTAGTGGCTTTGAGATTCATGCCAAGTTAAAAAGAATGGTCCGGATTTAAGTTAGTGTAGCGGGTAGTATTATTAGGCTTTGAGATTCATGCCAAGTTAAAACACTATTGAAAACCATATTTTAAAACACTAGAGAACGCAGAGGAAAAAGTTCAAAGCTACGTTGGATTAAGACAAAACAAATTTATAACCTTTCGTGTAGCGGACAGAAAAGTCTATACATGTGTTTCTACAGAGAACCTTCACAAACCATTTTATAGAAATTCCCCCCAGACTTTTATTTATATCCAAAATTAAATACAAATTGCCAAATATGCCCACAGAAGCTGGGTATTTATAAAAATGCCCAAACCGGCCAATTATTGGCCGGTCCTTAATTTTTAATAGAAATTGGCCAATAATTGGCCGGTTCTTATTTTAAATTTGTTTTTTTGTTTTTCAGAAAATGATGTAATTGATTTATTTTTGTATTAAAATATTAGAAATATTCTTTTTGTTTCTTTGAAATTAGATAAAATTGATTTATTAGAAAGACTACAACAAATAATCCGGATCTATATTTTTCAGACTAAATTTTTCGCGGCTGTAAGATAAATTAAAATATTTCTTTATGTGTCATTGGAAAAAATAAAAATGTCTTGAATATGAGTTATTAATCCCGGTTCAAAAGTCATTTCTAGATAAATACAAAAAATATTTGAAGTCTTCCATTTTTGAAAAAATTAAAAATAATTCCACAAGTGTGTCACACACAATTGATTTTTTTTAAAACTATGTTCTCTCATTTTTTTTGTAAATTGAGATAATTTTTTATTTTTTATTAAAATATTAGAAATTTTTGATATGTTTCTTTGAAATTGGATCGAATAATATATAATTTAATTTTTTAGAAAAAATGAAACAAATAAGCTGATGCATATTTGCAAAAGTGCATCCACTAGTGCCGATTATGTATACATTTTTGGTTAGAAAAGTACATATAGAAGGAAAATTGATAATTTTTAAATCAAAAATATCATAGCTACATGATAAATTTGGCTATTATGGTAAAACCCACTGCAGACAGTCACAATTTACAAACTTATTATTCTTCTAGGAGCTTTTAGAGCTTGAAGTATTTTGCTTGTTTCTTTGTATGATGATCTTCGCCTGTGGTTGAAACTTTCAAGTTGCACTGAAGAAAATGCTTAATTGTAAACCTATATTTACATCATATATATATATATATATATATATATCCATCGAAGCAACTAATACTTCCCCTCCAGATAGATCCATTAATGATGCAGAAAACAAACATTGCTGGGCAAATCTCCTTTGGCAGCGACCTATTCAAACAAAATGCATGAAGCAGTAGATGCAAGCATGCATTATTGTACTAGTCTCTTCCGGAGGAGATCTCGCCCAGTAATGCTTCTCGCATGTCACCTACTTTGAGCTCTTGACATCTGGTTATTTGGTTTGATAGTTGTTCAAAATAAGTGTTCGTTATTTATAGAACTCAGAAAGTCAGAATGATGTCTCCTGTAGTCTCTAGTGGAAAAAAAAGCTACTTGATATGTATACATAAGATATTCCAAAATTTGTAGCAGCCAGTAGCTGTGCACATGTTGATCATGGTCCTGTCATAGTATAATGCTTTCATATGGCATATGCTGCATATGATCCTTCATAACTTCTCATATCCATGTGAAAACTACTTGATGTATCTCTGTGTGAGTGAGCGTGCACAATTTGTGCATTTGCAATTGTTTAACTGTCTTGAGCAAATTAGCATGTGCATACCTTTCGAAAATTTTGTTTTTTTGTTTCTGAAAAAAGTTAATCCAAATAATTTGTTTCGCTTTTCTATTATCATTAATTGTTCTTCTTACATGCTTCAAGTATAAGATATTATTACTGGCCAGTACTCCCATACATTTTTCACTTAGCACAGTCCTCTCAAATCCACCATAAGAATCAACTCTCAACTGGAAAGAACCTACTAGATTTTGAGGCCCTTGGCAACAAAATCAACTTAGGCATCAAACTTGGAAGATCCAAGAGAATGTGCTCTAATCCCTATACATGATAAAAAGAGAAAATTATTGTTTCATGTTTTGCCCTTTTCTGAGTTCAAAAGCCATATTGTAGACAGTAAATAGTCAAATTCAATACCTAGCAAGGTCACAAGGGAATCATTCAATTCCCAGAATAGGTTCTTAGAAAATACTAGTGCATACTTCGACTATTTCTCAAATCGATTTATCAAAGGCTTAAATAAGAATCAATGGAAATGGGACCACATTAGCAATCCGATCAATTCACAGCTGAATAGAGAAATCGACCCTTAATGTCAAACAAATGATTTTTAATCAAGCACTTTTCAGTTCAGTATGATTATTAATCTTACTTGATCTTTGAAAATGAACATAAACCATTTGATCAAAGTTGGACAGTTTGGATTATGATATCAATGGGCTGCTATTTGGGCATGAATAGGTCTACAAAATGTTTCTGTAAAAATTAAAAGAACAAAGAATCTGCTTGATTGATATTAAATTAAAAAGAAGATTTACTTTATAGAACAGAGCATTCTCTTCCACGAGGGAAAAGGAAAAGGCAGAGAAAGGGGACCATTTGTAGAAAGAATTTTTTTAAAGGAATATAGTCTTGCTCTCCAGCATGTACTTCAGTATATCTAAATTATGAACCAGCATGATATAAAACTATCAAATATTCAGAAACAAACTCAAAATTAGCATCAAATTGGTGAAATGCATGGACAATCTTGTTAATTAGATCTAAGAATAACAGTGCATTTCTTTACTGACAGGACAGTGCCAAGTTTTGACTGTTGATCTTGCCAAAGGATAATTGCCCTGCCATTAAGCCTCACAGTTTTTGAAAAGATGTGACATCCAAATTGAGGTTTACATGTAAAGGTTCAATGGAGCACTGTTAATTGGTGTTTTTTTTTTTTTGTGTGAACAAAGTTAGCATGGTCCTGTCCTGTTCTTATTATTTTTTCATGCTTTCCAAAATGAATAACTCTTCTTCCATTTTCTTTGGGAGATTCTTTTTCAACAATTATGTAAATATGTAATTATAAATTTCTTAATCAATATATTTGTTAGCAGCAAACTTTGTCGTTAACCATAAAAAAAAAATGAATAATTCCAATATTCATCCATTTTTTGTTGTACATTCAACTATTATTATACATATATATAAACAATAGTCATATATAAATGTGTTCCTAATTATATAGATAGGCCCTGTGTTACATTTGGGTTGATTTGAAAGGCGTTTTTATGATGAATGACTAATTCAATTTCAAATGACTCAAATATGACACACATATATCTAAATAACTGAGAACATATCTACAATTTTTAAATTTTCAAAATATTTTTTAAATATTTGTACCATAAGAGTTAGATGTACGTACCATGAATGTTGGATTTATGCATTTTAAATTAATAAATGTTTAATTCCTTTGTTCTTTCATAGCTGGAATTGTTACCCCCTTTAAATTTTGATTATCTTACACTCAAAACTATGTAACATTATTTGCAACAATTGGTTTATTAGTGAAGTCAACTGGAAAAAGTGTTTCGTGTAGGAATAATTTGTCAGGTAACTGATAAATTACTTCTATTGTACTCCGCTATACCTAGTTTTCCAACTCTTTTTTACCATATAAGCACATGAATCCGTCCTTGACTATGATGCTTATTGTTTCCTTTTCTTTTTTATCGATAGATAAACCTGAATAACATATTATAATACAGAAATTAATGATCAATGCTGCATCTCAGAATATGCATAATTGGTTGCATGACCATTATTACAGCATTTCAGGCTTGGGGAATCTTGATTCCAGGATACATAATACTAGTTTGATTTTTACTGCAGCAGGAATACAACAGTGATCGATCTCAAATTACAATGATGATAATTCAGACCAGAAATCAGTTGCAATTCTATTCAATATAGATCTGATATCACAGCAAAGGGCAAACATGAAACAAGAATTTTCTCTTTTATCTGGAATAGGGATTAAAGCACATTCTCTTGGATCTTACAAATTTGATGCCAAAGTTTATTATTTTGCCAGCGGCTTCAAAATCTAGTTGGTTCTTTCCAATTGAGAGTTGATGTTTATGGTTGATTTGAGAGGACTGTGATAAGTAATACTAAAGCTTTTCATTTAGTTGTTGACAATGCAAAAAATATATGGGACTACTGACCGGTAATAGTATTGCTTGCTTAAAGCATGTGAGAAGATCAAGGGAAATAGAAAATCTATACTTGGATTATTTTTTTCAGAAAAAAACACTAATTTTCAGAAGGTGCACATTCTAATTAATTAGGCACAAGACAGCTATTCAAGGCACAAATTAATTGTGCATTCTCACTCACGAAGAGATGCATCAACTTAAGTACATTTTACATGAATATGATAAGTTATGAAGGATCAAATGCAGCATATGCTGTATGAAAGCAGTATTCTATGCATGGACCATGATCAAAATGTGCACGGCTACTGGCTGTTACAAATTTTGGAATATCTAGTGTATGAAGTCGCTTTCTGTACAACTATTGTGACTTCTATAAATAAAGATCATTTTAGTTGAAGAACTATCAAACAAAATAACCAATTGTCAAGAGCTCAAAGGAGGTGACATGCAAGAAGCATTACCGGGCGAGATCTCCTCTGGCAGAGACAAGTGCAATGCATGCTTGCATTTACTGCTTCATGCATTTGTTTGATTAAGTTGCTGCCAAAGGAGATTTGCCCAGCAATGTTTGTACTTTACATTAATGAATCAATCTGGGGTGGAAGCATAACCTGGTTAGTTGGATATATGTGCTGTAAATTTAGGTTTACAAGCATTTTTCTTCTAATAAAACTTGAAACTTGCAACCACAAGCGATGAAGTATAGTATAAAGAAACAAGCAAGTACTACAAACTCAAAAAACCTCGTGCAGGAATAATTAATTCATAAATTGTGACTTTGTCTGAAATAGATATACCATTATTGCCCAAATATACGATATAGCTAAGCTATATCATGTAGAATTTTGTTTTAACAAATTATCAATTTTCATCTCATATTTTTGTAACCCAAAATTTATACATATGCAATGTTTTTTTTTTTAATGTTTTATAAATATGCAATGTTACATGTATTACTTTTTCCTCATTGATATCTGAGTATCTAGTTTATAACAATCATCTAGGTTCATTCATCCATTTAATTTAAAATTTTATGTCTCCATAACAAATGATTACTTACAGTTCTATATCTGATTACTTTACCCTGTTCTTCCTTACCAAGTTTACTGTTTATTGCAGCAATTGCACTATTGCAGTGTAAGCAGGAGCTCTTGAAAACAGAAGAGAAAGATTGTGGTATAATTAAGTGTCTTATTTCTAAATTTACTTGGGGGTTAAAGCAAGTCATGATGCTAATCGGTGCTTAAACACAGAGCAATGCACTAGTGTCAGGAATATAAAAAGACTCTTGCATTGTAGGCACACCATCTTAAGTGTTGCGACTCACAAAATAGGCAACATGACTTAAGAAGTTGAATAATGATTTAATCTGTTAAATTTTACATGAGCACTGTTTGGAAGTTACAGCATGTGAGTTCAAAGAAAGCTGTGCAGAGTCGGAAAACCATCATTAACTCAGCTGACAACTATTAGGATTGCTATTTGCTATTTGTTTTTTTGTTTCTGCTCCCTTCTTATTTGAAAAACAAATGTTGTAAACGAAAAGAAGGTGGTGTATATACGGCCCCTAGTAGGCACCATCTCTGTTATGACTTGTGAGATGGTATTGAGATCTACATTGTACAGAATAATTGCAACTCCTCACTGTAATTTGAAATAAACATCTAAGGCATTGATCGTCCTTGTGTTTTAAAAATTTCAGTTTCTGTTGGCAAATAAACTGGCAACACTACTGGTACATGAAACCATGGTTCCGAAAATTGGCCGATTCTGAGTTGAATCGGCCGAGTCAGAACGGAATCGGCCGACGCCGAGCCGAGTTTTGCCCGATTTACACGGTTAGGCGAGTTTTAAGTAGAAAATCGGCTGAATCGGCCCGAGTTTTGTACGGAAAATCGGAAGAATCGGTGGAATCGCTGAGAAAATCGGCCGAATCTTGTATGATTTCGAGTTTTGGGTGCAGCATTGACAACATATAACGAACGGAGAGACGGAGATTGGGGAAGAAGATTCTGTCGGGTGGGACCAATGTCTGGGATTCAATAAAATGGGCCGAATTGAATGGGCCTTTTCTTATTTTACATTTATTTGTTTTCATTTTAACTTGCTTATTGAAGGACTAATGTCATTTTTATATTGGCCCAGGGGAGTTTCAAACAGAGTGCTTCCCTCTTTATTCTCAAATTTACTAATAACAAAGACCTAAAATGAATAAAATTTGCTTTAAATAGTATCAGCAAACAAAGATTTTTTTATTCTTAACCTAATTTTTGGACAAGTTAATTTTATAATTTTTTTCTTAATTTTTGAGTATAATGTATTGTCTTAATATAGTTTTTAATAAATTAAATAATAAATAATAAAAATAATAAATTAAATAAATAATAATCTTGTTGCTAAAAATTTGTACTCTAAATTACATATTTGTAGATCAATGAAAAGTGAGACAGTATATTCGTCTTTAGTTTTTGAGAATAATTAGTGTATTTATTTTTTAATACTTGTATTACATTATATAATTAGTTAATTATTTGAGTGTAATATTTTTTCTTAACATAGTTTTAATACAAATTATTTTTTTATCAATTATTTCCTACGTTTTGGGCATTTTGGCTACAAAACAGGTTTTTTGCCAAAAAAATCTGAGTTTTCGAGTCAACTCGGCCGATTCCGGCCGATTCATCTGATTCCGACCCCACGGTCAAGAACCCGATTCCGATTCCGATTCCGATTCCGAGTTTCAGAACCATGCATGAAACAAGCATACAAGTGCAGCAGTGGTACACTACTGGCATAGAAGAATTCTGCTTTAGCATTTTATCTTAATTGCAGTGTATTTTACTATTTTACTTAATTTAAAATTTCAGCTAGAGATACTGTACAGATTAATTAGATAGAGGCGCTGTACAAACATTTTATTTTTAAATATATATGTTAGTAGGCATCTGGCCAACTAACCTTCAAAAAAAAAATCATATTTTGCACTGAAGTAGAAATTACACATGTAATTGTGCTCTCCCAGAAAACAACATTGCTCATGCCAGAAATGCTCTACACGAGCATCAAACACTTCCTTGCCCTGTGTGCAACTTCTCACAATTTTATGGTTAAGCTGTCAAGCAATTTATTATTTATCATGCTGTTCAAGGTTTGTTTAATGAAAAAAAAAATAAGCAGAGTACTGTTGAGCTTAACAACCAGCAAAAATGAATAGTGTACGTCAACAGCTCCTAATTATTTATCAGTAAACTTTCATAGTCAATAACGTATTTATGTGCCCATATGCTTCAAAGAGATTGAAACTATGTAGCGGAGTACAAGAGAACTTATTTATCAGGAAATCAAAGAAATATCCATAGAACACATTTTTCACTGTTATGCAATGCTAGTTTTTCAGTTTGCCTTTGTTTTATGGAATGTGTCATGGTTTTTCAGTTTGGATATACCGTAGTACATGCTTGAACTCAAAAGATTATTCCAGGATTTTTTTTTTTTTTTTTTGTACACATGGACCCTTTTCTCTGCCTTTTTCTCTTTCCGTTATGGAATACAGAATATTTCTTTCCTCTGAGTATATATATCTTCATAGAGTAAATGTCCTTTTGTCCATTTGTTAAGCAATCCTACAGATTTTGTAATTCATAGTACAGAAGTATATTCAGGTGTGACTAGAAAGCTCTGTCATTAATTATAATCTAAGCCAATGCAGAATCAAGTTAATAAATATTATTATTCTAATAGTTGAATTCGACTCTTTACTTTCGAAATATGACTATTGAAAAAGAATAAGTATAGTCTATTTAGCATTGGGAAAATACTAAATAGTTTTTTTTTATCATTTTATGGTGATTACGGAACAGAGCACATTCCTGGCATCTTCAAAATATTATACCTCGGTTGATTCCATCACTGGGGCACCAAGATCTAGTAGGTTATTTTTCATTTCATTTTTATTAAAGGCCCCGGTACACTCTAGCATATTTTAGATTTTATTCTGGAGAATTGAACATGTATATCTTTGAAGAAAGACGAGTGCTCGTGCCATTGCACTAAACCAGCAGTGGAAATATAATGCTTGGGTTGATTTCCTCATTGGGGCATCATGATCTAGTTATCTTTCTAATTGAGAGTGTTAAATCAAGCATGAAATTTTGTTGAACACAATCATCATCATCATTTATTACGGTTACAATAAATGGCTTTTAATGTTATGGAGCAACGTTTTATTTGCAAAACATGGGGTATGGGCTTTAACTAGGCCTTACCAAAGGCCCAAACATATTAGAAGAAAAAACTTAATTTTGGTTACAGATATATGATCCAGATATCCTTTCCAGGCCCAATTAATTAAATTTGACAGGTGAATTTCGAAAACACGTCAAAAACATGGGGTATGCGCTGATTGATTGCTTTGCTATTGCTCCTTCATTGCATTCCAGCGGCCCGAACTTCCAAGTTCCAACGATAGGTGAGATTGATTGCTGCTAATTAATGCTCCTTTATTTTACATAAGTAACAGCAATAATTGATTGCTTTTTGGAATTTTAACAGCTCCATTTTTTTTTTTTTTTGACCAACTAACTATCCTCAACTTCATTTCTCCCATCGATCCTTCAGTTATTAATTGAGTGAGTATCATTAATTAAGTGGCGATGACTAATATTTGATATATTTTACAACTGATGCACACAAATATGAATACATATGCACGCAAGTGTTAATATACAATATATTAAGTATTCATACCCAATATATCAAGTATTTCGAAAAAAAAAATTGTACATCACACACTCATCTTTTACACAATGAATTTTTTCTCCATTCAATCTTGTCAATATTTCTAATGATCTGTGAGGATATTTATGAATCTAAAACCATGAAAATCTTCTACGTAATTTTTTCTTTCAAATGAGATCCATGATGACATACTTTCGAGTTGTTTATCGTGCAAGTAATCATATCTCGTCGAGCAAGTATTCATACCTCTTCATGCAAGTATTTATACTTAATATACCAAGTATTTCAGAAAGTATTAATATCAAGTATTAATATCAAGTATTGAAATTTCTTGTGGCATTAAATGATGTTTGAAACTATTAATGTCAAATATTGCAAGTATTCATGTCTCGTCATACAAGTGTGAATAGTTCATGTATCAAGTATATATATCTAACAAATTATATTATTTTTTTCTTAGGATATTAAATGATGTTTGAAACTATTAATATCAAGTATTGCAAGTATTCATACGTCGTTATAAAAGTGTGAATAGGTCATGTGTCAAGTATTTGTACCTAACATATTATATCAAATATTGACAATATTTGTACTTAACATATTCATACCTCGATTTATGAATATGAGAGATAAAATAAAGTTGATGTTCTTTTTTTAAAGAAATACTTGATATTTTAGATATGAATACTTGATATATTATATATTAATACTTGTGTTGGAAGTTGTGGTCCCCTAAATAATTAATAATTGGAGATGAATGGGAGAAAATAGTGTGTAGGAAAAAAAAATTGTCTAGCTACTACCCATTAATATTCTCCCTCCATTTAAATTTTTGTTCCAAGAAGCATAAACTTAGTTTCTGTCTATTCAACTATTTTCAAAAATCATATAATAATCGATAACATGCATTATGACAAAACTATATATAACATATATAATTTTAAATTTTAAATTAGTTTGTGATTATAAACGGTTATTAATTGTTATCAAAATCATAAGACAAAAAATAATGGACAAAATAACAAACAAAAATTGCTGGCCATAAAAAACCATATTAATCAAATTGTTATCTTGAATACAACAATATATTTTCTAAATAACTCAAACATAAAATATAACAATATACAATCCAACAATTAGTAACTAATTCATGACTAAGTAACAAGTTCTAACAAAACAAGTATAGTTTAAGCTATGACTTAACTTAAAGCCACAACCAAAAAAGAATAATTAAAGCCATGTTAAGTACTTGCTGTTAGCAACTTATTTCGTCTTAACTTTAACCAGCAACCGAACAAACCTCATAGATTCCATTGGTTAAAATATATGAAAAGGTTGGACAAAATTCTATAGAAAATCAGTGAAACAAAAAAGAATAGATAGAAGGATAAGGAGATTAATTAGTAGCATATACTGAGTTAATATATTGAAATCGTAAAAACAAAAGGTCAGATGCGTTTTGACAAATTATTAATTAGCATGGTTTAGAATAGGGCTGGCAACCAACCAAGTTAGGCGTAGTTTGTGACTTGCCCGTTTACAAATCAAGTGAGCGAACATTAGATATCCAGCTAAAATTGTGGCTTGCAGCCGGGTTATTTGCCACCCGGCTGACAACGAATCGAGCTAGAAAACAAATTAGAAAACAAATTAAAACAACAAACGACTCAAATTAAAACACTGTTTGTAATTATTACAGAGTTGCGCAAACTTTCATCCAAATATTAGAAAATGTTTTAATTAATTTATTTATTTTATTAAAATATTAGAAAATTTTTTATATATTTTTTAAATTAGATAGAATACTATATAATTTGATTTATTAGAAAGACTTAAACAAATAACCCGGATCAATATTTTTCAGATCGGATTTTTAATGGCTGTAAGAAAAATTAAAATATTTCTTTGTGTGTTATTAGAAAAAAAAATAAAAATGCTTTGAATCTGAATTATTGATTCCAGTTCAAAAGTCACTTCTAGATAAATACAGAAAATATTATGGTATTTTTATTTTTGAAAAAATAAAAAATTTAACAAAAATATCTAATTTGGATGAAAGTTTGCGCAACTTTGTAATGATTATAAACAGTGCTTTAATCTGATAGTCGTTCGCTGTTTCAAAAAGTGTGCAGAAAGTATCAAAAATCGTGCTCGGCTTAAACCGATGACAATGTCATCGGTTCTAGCTTTCTGAAACCAATAACATTGTCATCAGTTTGAGCTTATGACAATGTCATCGGTTTTGGATAGATGGTGAATTTCATAAAAAAATTGTATAAATTGTTAAATTTATTATTTGTTTTGTATATTAATAAAAATTTCGTTACTTTATTATTATGAATCCCAGCAGTGTCATAGTTTTGTTGTTTGATCTGGGCTTGAACAAAATCAAAATATTTTATGTTTGGAAGCTTAGATTAGCTCAATTTGTTGACTTAAAATCTAATAAGCTCAAATTTCTAGATGGGACCAGAAAATATCAAATATGCATGCAATTTGCCTTAACTGCTTTATTTATTTATTTTTAACATAAAAAAATGATGTACTATTTCGAAATTGCTTTAATAATTATAAATATTCAAGATATAACAGTTAGTTTGGTAGATGTTGGCATCAATATGGCCAGGTGTTGTTTATGCCATAAATGTACTATTTCGAAATTGCTCTAATAATTATAAATATTCAAGACATAACAATAAGTTAATTTGGTAGATGTTGGAACTTGGCATCAGTATGGCCAGGTGTCGTTCATGCCATAAATAATTCCCATGTTTCGAACTTTCATGATCCTTAGAAATAATTAAAATCTGTTATTTGGTTAAATTTTGAAAAAATTACTGGACATGATAAAAATATGATAGAGTGCAATTCGAACAGAGATTTTCTTAAGAAGAAATAACACCGGTTGCTTTTTCCTCAAGATATTATAAAGCTCCGTGACATGATTTTTTTTATTTATTTAATTTTTATCAAATTTTTAGATGTAGCTAGTGAAACATGATTAACATAAATTGCTACATGATTTTTACAATATTACCAAGGTTTTACAGAGTTAAATAAAAGTCATGATTGATGACCTTAACTACTCTCTGTGCATGGTAGGTGGAATTAATTATTCCTTGTCATCAAACTGCTTTCATTGAAGGACCCATAATTTAAATACAGTACTTTGTGCTCAAGAAGAAGAAGGTTATGTACCGGTCCATGATCAAATACGTCAATTAATTCCAAATTCACCAGCGACCTCATCAAACGCGAATCTCAAATCAGATGGCAGGGAAATTATGCTCACCAAAAACTCCCGGGATTTTTAATAATTGAAATTAAATAAAATAAATATGGAAATAGAGAATAGAATCTAACTTATTTCGAAAAATAATAAAGCTGGAACAAATTATCCCATCCCTACGGACGGGACCAATTATCACGTCCCTGCTAATGATAATCCTGCACCAATCTAACCACTAACTAACCCAAAATCCGGAAAAAAAAAATTATTAGGGACGGGATGGATAATCCCGTCCGTGACCAAAAAAAAATTTATCAGAGACGGGATGGGTAATCTTGTCCATGAGAAAAAAAAAAGACTTAGAAAAATTATGTTTACTAAATTATGTTTCAACTAAAAATTAAAACAATGATTTATTTTTCAACTAAAAAACAATTATTTACTTTAGTAATTTTTATTATTTTTAAAAATAAAATTTATATTTAAAATTAACATTATATACACAATTTATATTTTAAATATTATGTCTATAAATATGATGAGATTTGATTTATGTTTTAGCTACATCAAATGATTTGAAATTCTATATCGCTGATCTTGACACATTATTAATCAATAGTTAATTGCATTAAATTTGAATTTAATTGGTAGACTATCTATGTGTATGATAACATAGACATATTTTTTAATTTAATTTATTGAGAACTCCATTATTAATTTATTGAAAACTCCATTACATCAAATGACTAAATTATGTTTTTTCGAAAAACCTAAGTTTTTTTTTTTTTTGGGTTTGGTCACGGACGGGATCATCCATCCCGTCCTTGATAAATTTTTTTTTCTAGATTTTTGGTTAGTTAGTGGTTAGATTGGTGCGGGATTATTATTAGCAGGGACGTGGTAGGTTGTCCCGTCCGTAGGGATGAAATAATTTGTCCCGGCCTTATTATTTTTCAAAATAAGTCAGATTCTATCATCTATTTCGGTATTTATTTGATTTAATTTCGATTATTAAAAATCCCGGCCAAAAACTCCTCATGAGCATAGCACACGTCCAGTTTAAGGAACTGGAGAGCAATGAGATGCAATCATTATTTATTTACAATTTTATGGATCACAGCCTATAAAAGAAGGCCCAATTGTCTTCTAGTTTTAATTGCGCGTTGGATCTCTGAAGGTGTTTACGAGAAGTAATTAAGGTACGCGTAATTCGTTTCTGTGGCTTTTTGTAAAATTACGATGGGTATATATGGATAAATGAATGTGGAATGAAAGGGTTACTAATTTTTAACCTATTGCATCCTCATATGCAGATTTGAACTTGAGCAAAGAGCAAAGGAGTTGAGCATAATAGTCAAGGACTTCAGGTATGACAAACAAATTCGCTTTAATTAATTGAATAAATATAGACATGTTCTTGCTTTGTTTTTCTCTTATATTTACATAATAGGCGAAGAGTAGGTTTATATAGAGCGATAGGCATAGTATTTTCTGACGAATACCGTATATATTCAAAGAAATGATTATTAAATAATAAAGAAAAATAAAAAGAGTACCTGAGTTTTCCGATGGTATAGATGGATCCAAAAAAAAAAAGTTCAATCCAAACTTTGGAAAGAAATTTCTTTTTTCGGAGCCAAAGTGTTTGATTTTGTTTCAAAAGAAATTCAGATACTCTTTCTGTTACTAAAAAACTCAGTTCAGTTCCAAAGTTTGGATTCAATTTTTTATTTTTGGATCTATCTATGATATCGAAAAATATAAGTAGTCTTTCATTTTTATTTATTATTCAATAATATTTTTTTATTAATAAAAAATTTCCAGGATAGTGCACAATAATTTATAGGTTCATGTTTAGTTGTTAGTGGATACTTAAGTTTAAGGACAATTGTATGTTGCTTATTGCATCTTATTCTTCGTGTTTTATATTTGATCTTGCAATTTACGTTATGACTTAAATAAATCTGTCTAGATGAGAGAGAAATTGAGAAATGAATTACAGGACAGTGTGCCCTACGAAGAGAGTAAATGTGGAGTAAATTAATCGACCTGCATAGGTGATATAATTTACTGATCCGTTGTAATTCTATCTTAATCCTCTCCTTTTTTACATGCCCAAATTCATCAAAGATATTATATTTCAACTAATATTTGTTATTTTCTGTCCGTGAATATTCAATAATCTAAGTTTGGCCAAATGACAAATAGCCCATCTGATCTCATCTTCAATTTTTTTTATTTTCTTTCTTCTATGCTATCTTATTCCTACTCAAAACTTCTCCCCATCCCTTTCACCGAAATTCTCTCCTCATTGATCTCTAACAACAAATTGAATCTGAAGAATCAATTAGAATCGGCATGACTCAGCATTTCGGTGAGTCTCTTCCGATTCAAGTGTTGTCCTTCCCGCTTGAGATTTGAACAACGGTTGGGCTCTTGGTCTATCTTTATTCTTTTTTTCTATCAATTAACTAGCATTATTTATTTATTATTTTAATATCTGAATGTGAATCCCGTGGCTTCCATTTTGTTTTCTATGCTGCGTTCAAATGAAAAATTTGAAGATGCAACTACCGAGTTTATTCAAGATTTTTAAATGACCAACTGCAGTTCTGGTTACAAGGTGTCAAGCCACCATTTGTTTGTCCGTTATTTTGTTTTTTGTGTGTGTTAAAATGTGGGATCTTTGAGAAATCAATTAGGGCTTGTTCAATAGGTCATTAGGAATGGACATAGGCACAGGAATTGAATTGAATTTTATTGTTCACGTGGGAAAAAAAATTCAGTTAACTGAACTGAATTTTCATTTTCCCACAGTGTATTGGCCGAACAGGCCCTAAGTGTGTAAATTACTAGAATTAAGTACTTTTTATGATATAAAATTTATGCTTGAAAACTCTGATTAGAAAATCGGGTCTGCCCAAACTCATTTTCCCCTGGATTTGGGGTCTAATACAAAACACCAGCCACAAAATTGCAATATATCTTCCAACTCACCTTTACTTGATCCAAATCTGATCAGACCCACGATAACAGTATTTTGCTGACCTGAAATGAACAGAAATCTTATTCTGACTGACGTGACACCCAAACCTGACGACTGATACCCAAATTAATAGGAAAATAAGACTTAAAACCAAATGAGCCAACCTAATGCCTGAAATTTGATTTATCTGCAAATGACCCGGTTCAGCTAAATTCAAATTAACTCAAACATATATTATACTGATACTAGCTTTGAGGGATGTTGATATCAATAGTTTAATTATAATTATGGAGAATAAAAAACTGAGTTTTGATTTTGTTCAGTTATTTTATATCATTTGATTTTTCTTTAATATCAGATAATGGAACCGAAACCTTTGGTTGAAAATGGAAAGATAAACAGGCAAAAAAATGAGTTGAATATTCGTCAACTGGAAATCTCGGACCATGCAAAAGGGTTTGTAGAGCTCCTCAGCCAGCTCAGCACGTGCCCTTCTCTCTCCCAATCAGAATTTGAGGTAGAAATACATTACCTACTAAGATATGCACTTGTTAATTAATAGGCCTTAGAAAAGTGCTCAATACCACTGTACCTAATATTAAAATATAGGTCAAGTGGGCAATTGGTAATGTTTCTACTTTGTTCAGAGGGATGACCAAGTCTATATTAGTTGGTATGCATGTCTAAGAACATAAATGCTAATGTTAGAAAAAACCTTTGCAGTGAATCTATCCAAATTTCAAAATGTTATTTTAACCTGAGTCAACTGTAACTCATGTACATACCCAAGCTACCCGAATAGTATTAAACCATTAATAACCAAACGGAAAGCTAAGCTACTACGCGCCTTAATATAAATTCATATGTTACATACTTACAGGGAGTAACTTAAAGTGATAACAAATTACACATTCTGATCCCTGAAATTTCTCAGTTGTGATGTAGTCCTTACACGATACCTAAATCTAGGAAACCATTGCTCTCCATACTCTTCCTCAGTTCATATCATGGCTCGTATAAAATTCATTTGGCTAACTTCTTATTTTTTATTTTTTTACATACCAGAACCATGACTTAGGAAATAGTGTTTTAGTCGTGTTTACGATTAGTATTATAGGCTATAGGCCACATGACTAGGGACTTGGAGTCTAGAACGTAGAGCTTAGGACTTTGACATCTACAATCTATTGTGTAGGCATGATGTAGTTAGTTTGTTATTAGTATTAGTATTAGTATTATTACTATTGTTAGAGGTGCTATTATTATTACTTTTTTATGACTATCTATATTTCACCATGTGACTACGATGATTGGGTTTCATTTCTAGCATACCCCCAACTTGTTTGGAACTAAAGGCTTAGTTGTTGTTGTTGTTGTTGTTGTTATGTAACATATTTTCTTTTAGAAGGTAGGACTAAATCAGTACCAACCCCCCTGTAAGGACTAAAATAATAGTTTTAAACTTAATGGACAATGTAGGAAAAAGTATAGCACTTTAGTCTCTAGTGGTTTTTACTTGTTTGTATAGTTTATTTGTGTTATATTAAAAGTAGTCACATTTTTTAGTTGAGTTTTATCTCCTCTTATCCTCTTTTGGGTTGAGCTTTGCTCCTCTTTGAGTGTTTTGAGTTGAACTAGCTAGTGTCCTTGTCAATCTCCATGGTCGGGCTGGGTCATTTGGTATCAGAGCTCGAGGTTGATGATGGTGCATCATGCAACACGCAGCCGGCCTGAGTTTGAAGACCAAGACCGACGAGACGATGAGATCAACGAGTTGAGACAGCACGTCCAACAACTCCTATGGCGTATTTCTCTAGTGGAGGTCGCTGATCAAAACCAAGACTGCCGAATGAGGCATGGATCTTGGAGAAGCAAAACTTGTGAGAATCGCGATCGCCGAATGAGGCATGGTTCTTCCACAAGCACAACTCGTGAGAGTCGAGACCGCCGACCGAGGCACGAATCTGCGAGCTACACCGACTTTTCTTGTCACCACCGCCTTCACAACATCTCCAGTGACAATGTTTCTCCTTCACCTCACCTCCAGCAGAGAAACAACCATTCCAAAAGCCTCAAGAGAAACGTTTGTAAGGAATCTTTTTCTAGAGGTTCTCTTAACTCTTTTCTCTCACATTCTTTCTTACCAAAATCTGTTTTGAAAGATGACAAACGATTGAAAGAGCAAAAACCTAGCAGCAACAAAAGATTTTTATCTTTGAAGCTGTGTTCACACAAGTTTGGCAAAAATGGGTGTTGTAAGAAGAAGAATAAACCGTTTGTTATGGTAACCAAAAAGACCCATAAGGACCCGATAAAGTCAGAGAAACCTAGCTTGGGTCAGTCCAAAATAAGGAGTGTAAGATGTTTTAAGTGTGGTTGTGATGGACATAACTCAAAAACTTGTTTGGTGAAAACAATTTCTGGTTTAGACCGTAGTGTTTTTGAGGTTGAAAGCATGTCATTTGAAACTCCACCAATTTTTGATGAATATTCTGATGATGAGGATGATTTCAACAACTTAATGGGTGAACCCGAAAATGAAATAGAGTCAGTTGACAACCCTCCAAACTTTGAAGAAGACCTTATCGGTGATTTACCGGTATCCTCAACCGTGACGAGCACAAACTTGGAGGTTCGTTCTTTCTCAACAGCCCACAATTTGTTTGTCTTGAAAAATGAAGTTTCAAGGTATGAATATGAAGATCCTTTTCTAAAACCGAGAAGTGAAACAACAAATGAAAGGTACTTTAAATTTTTTAGAAGTTGCAACACTCAGTTTGATTTTAGTTTTGAGGAGATAACGGAACTAATCGTTAGACTACCCGATTGTGGTTTGCACAACTCTATTCTTGTTTCTTGTGTATTGAGAATTCATGGAAGTGAACTCCTTACACTGTACCAATATATTTTGTCATTTCCAAATCCTACCAAGAACATGATGATTGTTGAGAATATAGATTTGAGTTTGTGTAGCAAAGACCTTGACGCAAAAGTGCCGAAAGCTTTTATGAAAATATCCAAATCTAGACACACACTTTTGGGACAGCAAAACATGAAAGTAAGATGGTTTTATTTTGAGTTTAAAACACAAGAAAGTGGAGAAAACCTGCTGCACTTTAAGGGGAAAGACGATGAAACTTCAGCGGGTTATGGTGGTACCCGAAATTCCAACCCGGTAGAAGATGAGGTATGGTTTCGTAACAATATTTTTCATATGCGTTGCACCTCACATTGCAATGTATGTGAAATTATTTTTGATAGTGGGAATATTGAATTTTTGGTGTCAAAATTTTGGATTGAGAAAGTAGTGACAAAATCAGAACATTATTCTCAATCACTCAAACTTTGTTGGTTGCAAAAGAGTAATTTGGTGCAAGAAGACCAGCAGCTTTTATTGAACTTTTGCTTTGAAAATGAACACCGAAATGTGGTATGGTATGTTGAAAATTCTAGAAATGCATGTTACATTGTTTTGGAGAAACCGTGGCAACATGATGGAGAATTTATTCATAACGGTTTTAGAAATACCAATTATTTTGATAAGAACCCGAATAATTCAGAAGTGAAAAATGCCGAACTTGGTTGGCAAAATAGAGACTTTGTGAGAAAAGAATTGGATCAAAAAGACAAAATATTTTGTGTGGTTATTCTTCTTTTGAAGGATGTGTCTTTTCTCATGTGTGTGAAGAGCATAGTGGTTTTATACCGGTTTTTACACTCATGTGTTGTTGACATGTCGGTTCAGTACCGAATGAATTGTTCTTACCTCGATGATTTTAGCAAAAGTGTGAGTTGCATGAGCTGAACAAAATTTGCTATGTTCGAGTGGCAGATTGGCATTCAAACTTGTTTCAAACACGAGTTCCAAAACCCCCAACAAAGACCACATGGAGATCCCAATCAAGATGATCAATGGGTGATACATCTCGCTGTCCAAATGAGACTAACCCAACTTTTGTTTGAGTTTTTTATTTTCAGGTTGGTGGTCAGTAATATTTTTGTGTATAGCACAAAAGTTGGCGAACAATTTCAACAAATCACTGTGGTGCAAACACAACAGAAACTTCCCGACAAGAACTTGAATTTCAAACTCACAATTTTGGAATGGCAATTTGAAGTGTGCAAGATGATCAATAGGATGCAAGGAATATTTGAGCTCAACACCGACATCGCTCAAGTCCAAGCCCTTCTCTTCCCTGAAAATTTGTTTGAGCGAGGAGTAGCACAGTGGAAGCATGGTGGTTTGCTAGCATTACATGCCCATAATTTATTGCGGTCCAATTGTTCCTTAATGGTGTTTGTTCTGAAATTGTACTGCTGCAAAGAAACATAAAAAGAAGAGAAAGAACAAGAGCCGAACTCGAGGACGAGTTCTTTTCAACCGGGGGAGAATGACACCGCCCAGGTCTCCTATCAAGCCACGCAGTAACATGTATCTTGTTATCAAAATAAATGCCCCATCTGGAGGATAGTTAAGCATTTCCAAGTCAATATTATCATGGCCCAATTTAAGATGAACCTAAATCAGACCAACAATGGACCAAGCTGTCTGGACCGTTTTCTGGACATTTTGACACGGTTCAGTATTTTTATCTACAACTTTGATGTTTTATGTTTTCCCAGATTTAGAAGGCATCATGGTCAAAATGGCGTGTCAAGATAAGTGGTCTGTTTTGGACTGTGTGATATTAATTAATTAGGTGAGAGTTTTGAGTGTGTTTTTAATTATGGTCAAAGATTAATTGTTTCCAGATGTATCTAGCTATCTTTTGGGGTTTATATGAAGACAATTAAGAGTATTTTGAGAAGATAAAAAGTAGTTAAAGTTGTATTAATGTTAGGGTGACTTTTTAGAATCATTGTAAGGCTATAAGAGAAGCCATGCTTATTTTGAAAATCAGCTAATGAAATATTACGAATTTTATTCTGTTTGAGTTGAGTTTTATCTCCTCTTATCCTCTTTTGGGTTGAGCTTTGCTCCTCTTTGAGTGTTTTCAGTTGAACTAGCTAGTGTCCTTGTCAATCTCCGTGGTCGGGCCGTGTCAAATAGCATTGGGTTGTTTATACATTTTCTTGGTCTTTGATTTGCTTTTTTTCTTTTTTCTTTTCTTTTTTTGCCTTTTTGTTTCTGATGTCTTCTTATTTGAAAAAGAAAATAACAGTACTAATAGAAGGTGGTGTATAAAACCTCCCTTGTTGGCACCATCCATAATTCTCTATTTGGCTTAGAGATAATATTGAGATCTACATTGTTAAAATTGAAACTGTTAACTGTAATTTGAATAAGCACCAAAAGTGTTGATCATCCTTGTGTTTTAAGGATTTCAGTTTTTGCACCAAGGTACAAATTACACTTGAAATTGTGCACCCACAAAACAGCATTCTTCATGCCAACAATGCTGTACTCGTGCAACCATCGCTTCCATACCCTGTGTGTGCAACTTCTCACTTGAACAATTTTACGGTTCAGCTGTCAGGCATTTTATTGTTTCTCATGTTGTTCAGGGTTTATTTCATGGAAAAAAAAGAAAGAGCAGAGTGGTGCAGCAATCATGAATAGCGTACGTACATACATCAACAGCGCTTGCTATTCTATTAATAAAGTATCATAGTCAAGAACGTATTTATGTGCTCATATGCTCCAAATAGTTTGAAAACTGTGTACCAGAGTAAAAGAGAACTTATTTATCAGGTACTCAAATAAATATCCATAGAACAGATTTTCCACTGTTATTCTCTGTACTTAAAGAAATATCCATTGAACAAATTTTCACTGAAATTCTCAAACCTCTCAAAATTCCCTATGCATTCTCAAACCTCACAATGCCACTTGTTGAATTCGTTACTCGCAGTTTGGATATACTACAGTACATGCTTGGACTCAAAAAGATTATTCCTCAAGTTAATTTTTTGGTTTACAGAGGGCCCTTTTCTCTACCCTTTTCCCTTTCCCTTGTAGAATAAAGAATGTTACTTTTCTCAGAGTATCTGAATCTTCAGAAGGTATGGCAGTACTTTAACACTGCACAAACTTTTCTCCTGACCCTATTCATGCCAAAAGCAGAACAATGATATCTTAAAAGGGTAGTCCAATTTCATCAGATATGCTTAGTTTGATTTCCCAATCAGATAGATTAATTAATATCCACTCTAAATTGAAAAGTGTTCTGATAAAAAAACATTTTACTTGACATTATGGGTTTTGGATTGTAGAACCAATGATTGGTTAATATCCACACAGGATTTTACTATTCAGGTGTGAAAGAAAGCTCTTCCATTAGTATTGATCTAAACCCGAGCGGTATCAAGTTAAAATATTGTTTTTAATAGTTTAAGTCGACTATTTACTTTAGAACTATGACTATTGAAAAAGTATAATTATGGTTTATTAAACATAAGACATAAAAAATAAATTTTAATTATTTTATGGGGTTTAGGGAACAGAGCACATTCCTATGGATCTTCCATATATGATGCCCAAGTTGATTTCGTTGTTGGGGCATCAAGATCTGTAGGTTCTTACTTTTTGAGAGTGTTAAATCAAGCATGAAAGTCAGGGGTGGATCCACCTTGAGTGTATAGAAATTTTATAAAAATTTATGAGTTCGGACCAACTTTGTTATTTTTTAATATGTAAAATGATATTATCTTGTAGCTTTTATTATGTAAGAATATGTTATTTTTATTGTTTTTTATCTAGTACCCGATTAGTTCATAGGTTTGAATCCATTTCCTGCCCCTCCCTGGCAGAAATCATGCGTCCGTCCCTGATGAAACTTGTGGTGGAAATGAGAGGATTGTGCTAAGGAATACTAAATCTTTTGATGCTATTGTTCCCTTAAAAGAAAGATTGTATTGTTAACAATATCTGAAAAGTACGAGTAGGTGCTGGTGAAAAGTTGTACCTAAATCATGATAGTAAAATGAGAAGAGTTCAAATGCATTCATTTTTTGTGCTTCCATCTTGCCTCTATTTATAATATTTTAATAACTCAAAATTTAATGTTAAAAAAAAAAAAAAAACATTAGATAGAATCTACATCATTTTTTCTATGTACATGTAAAAGATTATGACATTTTAACTTTGTTTTGATTATTATCAAGAGTTTGCAAAAAATGCACTGATGTGTATAATTTTTGAACGTCAATTTTTCAACTTATTGATTAACATGAAAACCTAAACTAAAAAATGATAATTTTTATGTGCATATAGAGAAAATAACATAGATCACATCTAAGAATTTTATTTTGATATATAGATTTTATAATTATTGTTATTAGAAAATTAAAAAATCGATTTGGCTATAACACTACTGCACACTTATTATTTTTATTTTTTAAAATAATAAAAAAAATGTTAGAGCTTGTTTTCTGGGTGAGGGATAGTACCAGCACTAATTTTTCTTAACTTTTATCATCCTTCTGCTGAAATAAAAGGAAGGGTGGAAACATCAAGGAAATCATGATATATTACCATCTCTATTACTTCTTATTCTCATTTTTTTCCCAATAGTTTGTTAATCCTCAAATTTACACCATATATACGCTCATGTAATTGTATGCTTAAATAGGCGCATCATACATCTGGTCTCCAAGTAAATGAAAAGGCTGTTAAGATGAAACTTTTCAGGGTTTTGCAATGTAATATGGAACCAATCCAAATTATAATGGAAATAAAACACACAAGAGGAAAGTCGGATCTTGTTAGTGTATGTTTGTAATGTCCAAGTATATTATAATTCATTGGTACATAAAGAAAACTACCAAAAATATAAAAGAACAATAATAATATTCCTTTAGCCAATCAACCTATTAATTGCCTTACTTGTTAGATATTAGAACAAAAATATAAGAAAATCCCAACTTATAGGTAAAATCCAACTGGAAAATCTATTGATTTATGCTTTGAGCCTTTCCCATATCATCCAACCAAAAATGTTGTTTATTGTGTGCTCCAGATGGGGAGACGGGGAGGGAGGGTAAGAGTTTTTTCACTGTGCAAAGGTGAGGTGGAGCCAAATTCAGACTGACCAGACAAATTCACCTGCTCCAGACGAGAGCAATCAGAGAGGGAGCGGAGGGGAGGAAAAGAGGTAGAACACTGTTTGGAGGTAATGCTTGATAAAAGTAGAGTGCTTTTTGGAGGAAGAGAGAACAAGAACACAATTATCTTTTTCTATTAACTATTAAACAAATTTTTTTCTCTTACTTTTCAACTGAGTTACAACTCTATTTATAGCATTAGACATGACTCTTAAAATTCGTACAGCAATTAAAAACAAAACAGAATACATAACAGCACAGTAAATTCTGACCCTTGGTTACTAAAACGGCCATAACTAATTATTGGGAACTCTAAATGACTTAAAACTTGAACCACCAGAAACTAGACTCCAAGACACATCAAAATGACTCCTCATTTGCTCAGAATGATCTAGAATTGCTCTTTCAAATTCGCTCATTAATCAGCCTCAAAATCTGTCAACTGTGCAATCACGAATTTAATGGAAAATTAAGTTTATTCATCAACAATGCTCGTGTAGATTTTTGGTGAAACCGTTGACCCTCAAATCGGGATATAGATTTTACTATTCGGAGAGGAGCCGGACTGCACCTCCTTCCTTCCTCTTCCTTCTCTTTCTCTACACTGTGTTTTTGTGGAGCACACTCTTAATGTACTTTGTATAATTTCTTGGTTGCAACTGCTCGTTTACTGACCTTTAATTGTTGCATGACTCTGATCTGGCCCCAGCAAAGTATAGTCTCTGTATGTATCAAAACAAGGTTAGCTACTTGCATACATATCTCTAAGTTTAGTTTACAGATACACCTCTAAAATGATGAGTATCTTAATTTTGTAAGGTGAATGGCAAGGCAATTCTCCTTTGGCAAGATAAACTGCCAAATGTTGGGCATTTTTTCCTGCCAGAGGAGAAGAGCACTGTTATTCTTTACACCTCAACAGCCCAATTCTTCTCTAATTTTGTCATTGTATTGCATTTTCTTTTTGTGTTCTTGCTCAAAGTTTGCTGCTTTTATAGTTTATGTAAATTGATTTTGAGTTTGGATATGCTTCAGCATATGCTGTGAAGCAAATATTATGCTTTGAGGATCTTCTTTTATTCCCTTCTCTCCATTTGCCTTTATCCATAGTTCTCTACCTCTCAATATCTTCAAAAGGTAAATTTTCCTCTTAGTGAAACCCTTTTTTGTTACTTTTTACAACTAAATAACCATGACAGAATTATTACACATTGCTAGCGACTTGCGTGAGAAGGGTAATTTTGTATTCATATGTTGCTTCATCTATGGAATCCAATGGATAGGATAATTTTGTACTCACTTAAACAATTTCTGCCATGTATTTTACTATTTATCATGTTGTTGAAGGTTTGTTTCATGAAAAAAAATAAGCATTGTTGAGTTTAATAACCAGCAAAAATGAATAGCGTACGTGTAACATCCCGAAAATTTTGAGTTATTATTATTTATGCTTACTAATTTTTTGTCATAATATAATTCCATAAAAAACATATTCGGCTAATTATATTTCTATTTTTGTGTATTCTTACATCATAAATTTTGTCAGTATATATATTTTAATTTAATATTCTGTTCTTCCTCTTACTATGTTATTAGATATTAACATATAAATAAAGTAAATTCAAAAATAATCATTCTCACAATATTACACTCATCTATATTTATATATATAGTTATATACTTTTTATTACTTTATGTAACGATTTATATTCATCTGATATTCCACTAACTTCTAACCGTTACATTATATCATATATAGTATCTCCTACAACATCTTGTGGATAACTACTTCAATTAATGAGACGTGTCTCTCTGCGAACCAAAATTTCCACCCCTATCTTAATTTGAAACATGTCCGTAATCTAAACCCCCGTTCCCTATCTAAATTAAATTCCCTTTTGTTTTAGATCATAACCGTCCCCTTTTAATTAACTCCTGCTGTACCGCACTCTTTTGATTCTAAACCAAACACCTTCAATTTATTTCAGTTTTCTGCCACGCCTTCATCTCCCCATCTAAAGAAAAACAAAAAGAAAAAGAGAAATATTTTAATGAAAAGTCTGATACGGATTATCATTTTATTGTGTGCTCGATTCGAATTCCGACTACGTTGCAGTGATTCTAGATTGTCCTTGCAAGTCGATTTAAAATTCTGAATATCTTGCTATCAGGTAACCGGACTTCTCTATAATCCGTGTTTTCGTTTTGTATGGTTGATTTGAATATGGGTATTGCATATTGAATTATAATGGCATATTTAACGTGATAGCTGGTCTGAGGTTGGAATTTGATATGTGATTATAGCCTCCAACTATATGATGTGGAAGTTGGGAAGTTGGGAATATGATGTGATTATAGCCTCCAACTATATGGCATAGTTTTGTGGAATTGTGTTATGTGGAAGTTGGAAATCGCCTGTGTGACGGGATTCCAACTATATGAATATGATGTGACTTGTCTTACGGATAACCTAGACCGACATGCTATCGCCAGTTAAATATGCGTGCTTAATTTTATGTGTATTTGTGTGGATTAATCTGGCCTGTTTGAATAGTTGTTAAATTAAGCCAATTATAGAGAAGCGTGTTATTAGATAATTGGTTATTGAGCTTTGTAGCTGACTCTGTTTTGTTATTTTGTTTCTTTCTGTTGGCGACGTAGGTTCACAGACTAAGGAAAGATGTAAAAATGCTTCTATAATCATACTACAGATGGTAAAAAATCTAGAGTGTGACGTACGTCAACAGCTCCTAATTATTTATCAGTAAAGTTTCAACGTATTTATGTGCCCATATGCTTCAAAGAGTTTGAAAACTATGTAGCGGAGAACAAGAGAACTTATTTATGAGCAAATCAAAGAAATATCCATAGAACACATCTTTCACTGTTATGCAATGCTACTTGTTCAGTTTGTTATTTGCAGTTTGCCTTTGTTTTATGGAATGTGTCATGGTTTTTCAGTTTGGATATACCATAGTACATGCTTGGTCTCAAAAGATTATTCCAGGACTTTTTTTTACACATGGCCCCTTTTCTCTTCCTTTTCCCTTTCCGTTGTGAAATACAGAATATTTATTTTCTCTTAGTATATATATATCTTCATAAAGTAAATCTCCTTTTGTCCATTTATTAAGAAATCCTACAGATTTTGTAATTCATAGTACGGAAGTATATTCTGGTGTGACTAGAAAGCTCTACCATCAATTCAAGTTAACAAATATTATTTTTCTAATAGTTGAATTCGACTCTCTAATTCGAAATATGACTATTGAATAAGTATGGTCTATTCAGCATTGGGAAAATACCAAATAGTTATTTTTTATTTTTTTTTATCATTTTATGGTGATTAGGGAACAAAGCACATTCCTGGCATCTTCAAAATATTATACCTCGGTTGATTCCGTCATTGGGGCACCAAGATCTAGTAGGTTCATCTTCATTTATTTTTTTATTAAAGGGCTCCGGTACGCTCCAGTATTTTTTAGATGTTATTCTCGAGAATTGAACATGTATATCTCTAAAGAGAGACGAGTGCTCGTGCCATTGCACTAAATCCGCTGCTGAAATATAATGCTTGGGTTGATTTCGTCATTGGAGCATCAAGATCTAGTTCTCTTTCTAATTGAGTGTTAAATCAAGCATGAACTTTGGGGTGGAAATGAGAGGAATGTGCTAACGAATACTAAATCTTGAGAAATTTCGATGTATGCATTAGTATTTTCCTGAGAACCTACTTTTGTGAATTGAATGTCTCTCTTCTGACCTTGATTTTTTTAACTTCTACAATATGTCTTTTGAACTCAGAAAAGGGCAAACATGAAACAAGAATTTTCTCTTTTATAGAGAATAGGAATTAGAGCACATTCTCTTGGATCATCCAATTTTGATGCCTAAGTTGATTTTGTTGCCTGGGGCCTCAAAATCTAGTAGAATCTTTCCAGTTGAGAGTTGATGCTTGTGGTGGATTTGAGAGGACTGTTCTAAGTAAAAAAATATACGGGAGCACTGGCCTGTAATAATATTTTATACTTGAAGCATGCAAGAAGAACAAGGGCAATAGAAAAGCGAAACTAATTGTTTGGATTAACTTCTTTCAGAAAAAAACACAAAATTTTTGAAAGGTGCACATGCTAATTTTGCTCAAGACAGCTAAACAATTGCAAATGCACAATTGTGCATGCTCACACACTGAGATACATCAACTTATGTAGTTTTTACATGGATATGATAAGTTATGAAGGATCAAATACAGCATATGCCATATGAAAGCAGTATTCTATGATAGGACCATGATCAAAATGTGCACGGCTACTGGGTGCTACAAATTTTGGAATATCTTGTGTACCAAGTAGCTTTTTGTACCACTTGAGACATCATTCTGTGTTCTATAAATAAGGAACATTTATATTGAACAATTATCAAACCAAATAACCAGATGTCAAGAGCTCAAAGGAGGTGACATGCGAGAAGCATTACTGGGCGAGATCTCCTCTGGCAGAGACTAATACAATAATGCATGCTTGTATCTAGTTCTTCATGCATTTTGTTTGATTTAGTCGCTGCCAAAGGAGATTTGCCCAGCAATGTTTGTACTTTGCATCAATGGATCTATCTTGGGTGGAAGCTTAACCTTCTTAGTTGGCTATATTTGCTGTAAATTTAGGTTTACAAACAAAGAAGTATTAGTATAGAGAAACAAGCAGGCATGACCAATTCTAAAATCTCTTACAGGAATAGTTAGTTCGTAAATTGTGACTCGGTCTGTAATGGGTATTACCATTATAGCCAAAGATATCATGTTGCTATGACATTTTTTGTTTTACCAAATTATCAATTTTCTACCATATTTTTCTAACCCAAAATTTATTAATATGCAATGTAACATTTTTTCCAAAATTTATTCAAATGAGTCGTTGATGTCTAGTATCTAGTTTATAACAATCATCTTGTACAATACTCTAGGTTCTTTCATCCATATAATAAAAATTTAAGCTTTTATAATATTTGGAACCTTGCATAAAATATTGTTCTACATATGATTATTCTGCCCTGTTCTTCCTTATGAAATTCATGCTTCATTGCCAATTTGCCACAATGGCTCTATTGCAGTGTAAGCATAATGTTATTAAAAGTTGTTTGGAGTTCCAAATTCAGTTGGGGGTTAGAGCAGCTCATGCTTCTAATAGTGTCCAAATAATTAAGGAATGATGCCATAGTGTCCAAATAAACAGGAATATAAACAGAGAACATTGCCATAGTATCCAAATAAAGAAGGAATATAAACAGGCTCTTGCATTTCTAGGCACACAAGCTTCATGGTAGACCCAGTAAATGTTTTTTTTTTGTTTGAAGGTTAGTGGCTTTAATGCCTACTAACAATTTGATTGATAAAAAATGTATTTACAAAGAGTCAAATGACTCTAATTCCGAAATCTATTCTTTTATTCTCACGAAATCCTCTAAATTATTCAAAATTAATCTAATCACTCTTAATCACCCTCTAAATTCACTCCTAGTCGCCCTCTAAATTCTTAGATCTATTTTTAAACTAGATCTACTCATCTAATTCTACTTATATACACTCATAATCACTCTAATACCTTAATCCCCATCTCGTTCGACGACCGGATCCGCTTTTCCGACCGCCATCGAGCTCCAACAATTGGATCTACTCACCGTTGTGCTTTGATCGAGATGGGAGCTCTACACTCCGAACTCCGACGATACCGCGCTCTTAGCTCCACTTGGCTCGGTTTCCTCCCCTCTCTCTCATTCTCCCGCTCAAAGACTTAGAGCCGAGCCAAAGAGAGGGGAGGATGATGTTTCGGAGATGTGATCTAGAAGTAGCAAAGAGAACGAACGGATAGATGTGGAGTGGTGGTGGCTCGGAGAGGGGGAGGTGGGCTGTTGGCGGCTCTAGAGTTTGTCTAACTTGAGGAATCACTTTTGGACCCGTTAAGTGTTGCCAGTTCCAAAAAAAGGAAACAACACTTCATTAAGAAATTCGAATAATGATTTATTCTGGTAAATTTTACATGACGATTGTTTAGATTTTACAGCATGTGTTCAAAGGAAGCTATTGCAGAGTTGGGAAGCATTTGTTAATTCAGTCTTCCTACACGGATATTTATTAAAAAAACCGTGTAGCTCTCTTGCTATGAGATGTACTTTGTGAGGTTTTCCACACGGCTCTTTATTAAAAATCTGTGTAGGATTTGTATAATCATACACGGATAATTATCCGTATGTAAATGGTTGACATTCCTACACCCCATCATTGCACACGTTTCCAAATCCGTATAGCTCCTTCATTTAAAGTCCAATATACAAACTGTATTTTTGTAGTAGTGAGCATTGGGTTATTTATAAATTTTCTTGGTCTTTGCTTTTCTTTTTTCTTTTTCTTTTTTTTGCCATTTTGTTTCTGATGTCTTCTTATTTGAAAAAAAAAAATAACAGTAAACTAATAGAAGGTGGTAAATAAAAGCTTCCTTGTTGGCACCATATTTAATTCTCTAATTCTACATTGTAAAAATTGCAACTGCTAACTGTAATTTGAAATAAGCACGTAAAGCGTTGATCATCCATGTGTTTTAAGGATTTCAGTTTTGGCACCAAGGTACAAATTACACTTGAAATTGTGCATCCACAAAACAGCATTCTTCATGCCAGCAATGCTGTATTCGTACAACCATTGCTTCCACACCCTGTGTGCAACTTCTTACTTGAACAATTTTATGGTTAATCTGTCATGCATTTTATTAATTTTTCATGTTGTTCAGGGTTTGTTTCATGAAAAAAAAAAAGAAGCAGTGTGCTGCAGCAATAATGAATAACGTACATAATCAAAGAAATATCCATAGAATTACACATTTTCACTGAAATTCTCAAACCTCACAAAATCCTCTATGCATTTCACCCATGCAATGCCACTTGTTGAATTCGTTACTCACAGTTTGGATATACTATAGTACATGATTGGACTCAAAAAGATTAATTATTCCTCAAGGAATTTTTTTTTTTACAGAGGGCCCTTTTCTCTACCTTATCCCTTTCCCTTGTGGAATACAGAATGTTACTTTTCTATGAGTATCTATATCTTCATAAAGTATGGCAGTACTTTAACACTGCACAAACTTTTCTCCTGACCCTATTCATGCCAAAAGCAGAACAATGATATCTTAAAAGGGTAGTCCAATTTCATCAAATATGCTTAGTTTGATTTCCCAATCAGATAAATTGATTAATATCCACTCTATATTGAAAAGTGTTTGATCAAAAACATTTTAGTTGACATTATGGGTTTTGGATTGTAGAACCAATGATTGGCTAATATCCACAAAGAATTCTACTATTCAGGTGTGAATAGAAAGCTCTTCCATTAGTTCTGATCTAAACCAGAGCGGTATCAAGTTAAAATATTGTTTTTAATAGTTTAAGTCGACACTTTACTTTAGAACTATGACTTTTGAAAAAGTATAATTATGGTTTATTCAGCATAAGACATAATTTTTTTTTTTTTATTATTTTATGGGGATTAGGGAACAGAGCACATTCCTATGGATCTTCCATATATGATGCCCAAGTTGATTTCATTGTTGGGGCATCAAGATCTGTATGTTCTTTCTTTTTGAGAGTGTTAAATCAAGCATGAAAGTCAGGGGCGGACCCACCTTGAGTTTATAGAAATTTTATAGAAATTTATGAGTTCGGAACAACTTTGTTATTTTTTAATATGTAAAATGATATTATCTTGTAGCTTTTATTATGTAAGAATATGTTATTTTTATTTATTTTTATCTAGTACCCGATTAGTTAATGGGTTTGAATCCAATTCCTGCCCCTCCCTGGCAGAAATCATGCTTCTGTCCCTGATGAAACTTGTCGTGGAAATGAGAGGATTGTGCTAAGGAATACTGAATCTTTTGATGCTAGTGTTCCCTTACAACCAAGATTCTATTGTTAACAATATCTTAAAAGTACAAGTATTGGCTGGTGAAAAGTTGTACTTAAATCAAGATAGTAAAATGAGAAAGGTTCAAATGCATTCATTTTTTGTGCTTCCATCTTGCCTCTATTTATAATATTTTAATAACTCAACATTTAATGTTAAAAATAAAAACATTAGATAGAATCTACATTATTTTTTCTATGTACATGTAAAAGATTATGATATTTTAACTTTGTTTTGATTGTTATCAAGAGCTTGCAAAAATACACTAATGACGATAATTTCTGAACATCAATTTTTCAACTTATTTATTAACATTAAAACCTAAACTAAAATATGATAATTTTTATGTGCATCTAGAAAAAATAACATAGATCACATCTAATGATTTTATTTTGATATATAAATCTTGTAATTATTGTTATTAGAAAATTAAAAAATCGATTTGTCTATGGCACTGCTGCACACTTATTATTTTTATTTTTATAAATAATAAAAAAATGTTAGAGTTGTTTTCAGGGTGAGGGATAGTACCATCACTAATATTTCTCAACTTTTATCATACTTCTGCTGAAATAAAAGGATGGGTGGAAACTTGAAGGAAATCATGATATATTACCATCACTATAACTTTTTATTCACATTTTTTTTTCCAATAGTTTGTTTATCCTCAAATTAACACCATACACTCATGTAATTGTATGCTTAAATAGGTGCATCATACATCTGGTCTCCGAGTAAATGAAAAGGCTGTTAAGATGAAAGTTTTTAGGGTTTTACGATGTAATATGAAACCAATCCAAATTATACAATGGAAATAAGACACTTGGAAAGCAAATGTATGTTTGTAATGTCCAAGTATATTATAATTCATTGGTACATAAAGAAAACTACCAAAAATATAAAAGAACAATAATCATATTCATTTAGGCAATCAACCTATTTATTGCCTTACCTGTTAGATATTAAAACAAAAATATAAGAAAATCCCGACTTAAATGTAAAATCCAACAGGAAAATCTATTGATTTATGCTTTGAGCCTTTCCCATATCATCCAACAAAAAATATTGTTTAGAGTGTGCTCCAGACGGGGAGATGCGGAGGGAGGGGAAGAGTTTTTTCACTGTGCAGAGGTGAGGCGGAGCCAAATTCGGGCTGACCAGACAAGTTCATCTGCTCCAGACGACGGCAATCGGAGAGGGAACTGAGGGGAGGAAAAGGGGCATAACACTGTTTGGAGGGTTGCTCGTGTAGATTTTTGGTGAAACCGTTGACCCTCAAATCAGGGTGTATATTTTACTATTCGGAGGGGAGCCGGACTTCGCCTCCTTCCTTTCTCTTCCTTCCCCTTCCTCTATGCAGTGTTTTTGTGGAGCACACTCTTAATGAACTTTGTATAATTTCTTGGTTGCAACTGCTCTTTTACCTACCTTTAATTGTTGCATGACTCTGATCTGGCCCCAGCAAAGCATAGTCTCTGTATGTATCAAAACAAGGTTAACTACTTGCATACATATCTCTAAGTGCATTTTACATCTACAGCTCTAAAATGATGAGTATCTTAATTTTGAAAGGTGAATGGCAGGGCAATTCTCCTTTGGCAAGATGAACTGCCAAATGTTTGGCATTTTTTCCTGCCAGAGGAGAAGAGCACTGTTATTCTTTACACCTCAACAGCTCAATTCTTCTCTGATTGTATTGCATTTTCTTCTTGTGTTCTTGCTCAAAGTTTGCTGCTTTTATAGTGTATATGTAAATTGATTTTTAGTTTGCATATGCTTCAGCATATGCTGAAATGGAAAGATTATGCTTTCAGGATCTTCTTTTCTTCCCTTCTCTCCATTTGCCTTTATCCATAGTTCTCTACCTCTCAATATCTTCAAAAGGTAAATTTTCCTCTTAATCAAACCCTTTTTTGTTACTTTTTACAACTAAATAACCATGACAGAATTATTACACATTGCTAGCGACTCGCGTGATAAGGATAATTTTGTATTCACACATATTTCATCATCAATGGAATCCAATGGAGAAGATAATTTTGTACTCACTTAAACAATTCTGTCGTGTATTTTACTATTTATCATGTCGTTGAAGGTTTGTCTCATGAAAAAAAATAAGCAGAGTATTGCTGAGTTTAATAACCAGCAAAAATGAATAGCGTACGTCAACAGCTCCTAATTATTTATCAGTAAAGTTTCATAGTCAAGAACGTATTTATTTGCCCATATGCTTCAAAGAGTTTGAAAACTATGTAGCGGATTACAAGAGAACTTATTTATCAATAAATCAATGAAATATCCATAGAACACATTTTTCACTGTTATGCAATGCTACTTGTTCAGTTTGTTACTTGCAGTTTACCTTTGTTTTATGGAATGTGTCATGGTTTTTCAGTTTGGATATACCGTAGTACATGCTTGGACTCGAAAGATTTTTCCTGGATATTTTTTTTTTTACACATGGCCCCTTTTCTCTTCCTTTTTCCCTTTCTGTTGTGGAATACAGAATATTTCTTTTCTCTGAGAGTATATATCTTCATAAAGTAAATCTCCTTTTGTCCATTTGTTAAGCAATCCTACAGATTTTGCAATTCATAGTACGGCAATATATTCAGGTGTGACTTGAAAGCTCTTCCATCAATTCTAATGTAAGCCTATGCAGAATCAAGTTTACAAATATTATTTTCTAATAGTTGAATTCGACTCTACTTCCGAAATATGACTATTGAAAAAGAACAAGTATGGTCTATTCAGCATTGGGAAAATACCAAATAGTTTTTTTTATCATTTTATGGTGATTATGGAATAAAGCACATTCCTGGCATCTTCAAAATATAATACCTGGGTTGATTCCATCATTAGGGCACCAAAATCTAGTAGGTTATTTTTCATTTCTTTTTTATTAAAGGGCCCCGGTACACTCCAGCATCTATTAGATGTTATTCTACAGCATTGAACATGTGTATCTCCGAAGAGAGACAAATGCTCGTGCCGCTGCATTAAACCCGTAGTGGAAATATAACGCTTGGGTTGAGTCATTGGGGCATCAAGATCTAATTATCTTTCTAATTGAGAGTGTTAAATCAAGCATGACCTTTCGGGTGGAAATGAGAGGAATGTGCTAAGGAATATTAAATCTTCAGATATTTCGATGTATGTACTAGTATTTCCTGAGAACCTACTTTTGTCAATTTAATGTCTCTCTTCTGACCTTGATTTTTTTTTCACTTCTACAATATGGCTTTTGAACTTAGAAAAGGGCAAACATTAAACAAGAATTTTCTCTTTTATCAGGAATAGGAATTAGAGCACATTCTCTTGGATCTTCCAATTTTGATGCCTAAGTTGATTTCGTTGCCAGGGGCCTCAAAATCTAGTAGGTTCTTTCCAGTTGAGAGTTGATGCTTGTGGTGGATTTGAGAGAACTGTTCTAAGTAAAAAATGTATGGGAGCACTAGCCGGTAATAATATTTTATACGTGAAGCATGCAAGAAGAACAAATTATGTGGAATAACTTCTTTCAGAAAAAAACACAAAAAAAATTAAAGGTGCACATGCTAATTTTGCTCAAGACAGCTAAACAATTGCAAATGCACAATTGTGCATGCTCACACACAGTGATACATCAACTTACATAGTTTTTACATGGATATGATAAGTTATGAAGGATCAAATACAGCATATGCCATATGAAAGCAGTATCCTATGACAGGACCATGATCAAAATGTGAACGGCTACTGGGTGCTACAAATTTTGGAATATCTTGTGTACCAAGTAGCTTTTTGTACCACTAGAGACAACAGGAGACATCATTCCGAGTTCTATAAATAAGGAACATCTATATTAAACAACTATCAAACCAAATAACCAGATGTCAAGAGCTCAAAGGAGGTGACATGCGAGAAGCATTACTGGGCGACATCTCCTCTGGCAGAGAATAGTACAATAATGCATGCTTGTATCTACTGCTTCATGCATTTTGTTTGATTAAGTCGCTGCCAAAGGAGATTTGCCCAGCAATGTTTGTACTTTGCATCAATGGATCTATCTTGGGTGGAAGCTTAACCAGCTTAGTTGGATATATATGCTGTAAATTTAGGTTTACAAACGAAGAAGTATTAGTATAGAGAAACAAGCCGGTATGACCAATTCTAAAACCTCTTACAGGAATAGTTAGTTCGTAAATTATAACTATGTCTGCAATGGGTGTTACCATTATAGCCAAAGATATCATGTAGTTATTCCATTTTTTTGTTTTACCTAATTATCAATTTTCTACCATATTTTTCTAACCCAAAATTTATTCATATGGAATGTAACAATTATTCCTCATTGATGTCTAGTATCTAGTTTATAACAATCATCTGGAACAACCGTACAATACTCTAGGTTCTTTCATCCATTTGATATATAAAATTTAACCCTGTATAATAATTCAAAACTTCCATAAAATATAGTTCTACATATGATTATTCTACGCTGTTCTTCCTTATGAAATTCATGCTTCGTTGCCAATTTCCCACAATGGCACTATTGCAGTGTAAGCAGAATGTTATTAAAAATTGTTTGGAGTTCTTGAAAATAGAAGATGAAGATTGTGGTAATATGAACGCCTTATTTCCAAATTCACTTGGGGGTTAGAGCATCTCATGCTGCTAATAGTGTCCAAATAAAAGAATAATGCCATAGTGTCCAAATAAACATGAATATAAACAGAGAACAATGGCATAGTGTCCAAATAAAGAAGGAATATAAACAGGCTCTTGCATTTCTAGGCACACAAGCTTCATGCTAGAGCCGTTAAGTGTTGCTAGTCCCAAAAAAAAAATGAAACATCACTTTACTAAGAAATTTTAATAATGATTTATTCTGGTAAATTTTACATGACCATTGTTAATTGGGATATTACAGCATGTGTTCGAAGGAAGAAGAGTCAGGAAACATTCGTTAACTCAGTTCACAACTGTTAGGTTAGCTATTGGCTAATGGCACAAATAGCATTGGGTTGTTTTTACATTTTCTTGGTATTTTTTTTTTTTTTGGCCTTTTTGTTTCTGATGTCTTCTTATTGTTGAAAGCTGATCCAAAATTAGCTTTCAATATTTAGAGTTTTGTTGAGAGTTGCTCTAAAATTAGCTCTTTATATTTAGAGTTCTATCTAGGAGCGTGTAGGTGTTAGTGGGTTCTATAATTAGGCATGTAGATAATGTTTGTAATAGCAGGATAGGTGTGGTAATATTTCTATTTTGGAGACTGCTTGTAATAGGAGGATAGATAGTGGGTATTAAGTTTAGAATTGTGTAGTGGGTGCTTACTTATTTTAGGAATGTTGTATATATTATTATAAATATCACATAACTCTATATAATTGAGTAAGAAAGAAAGGAAATAAAGCAATGTTTCTCTTCAGAAAAATATTCTTCTCTCTTCAATCTTTTGCATGCTAGTAGAAAGCAGTGCAGTAGTATTGCTGAATTTATCCCAACACTTATTTGAAAAAATGAAAATGACAGTAAACTAATAGAAGGTGGTGTATAAAAGCTCCCTTGTTGGCACCATCTCTAGTTCTTTATTTGACTTAGAGATAAAATTGAGATCTACATAGTAAAAGTTGCAACTGCTAACTGTAATTTGAATAAGAACCTAAAGAGTTGATCATCCTTGTGTTTTAAGGATTTCAGTTTTTGCACCAAGGTACAAATTACACTTGAAATTGTGCGCCCACAAAACAGCATTCTTCATGCCAGCAATGCTGTACTCGTGCAACCATCGCTTCCATACCCTGTGTGAAACTTCTCACTTGATCAATTTTACGGTTAAGTTGTCAACTTGTATTAATTTTTCATGTTTTTCAGGGCTTGTTCATGAAAAAAAAAAAGGAGCAGAGTGCTGCAGCAATCATGAATAGTGTACGCAATCAAAGAAATATCCATAAAACACTTTTTTCACTGTTATTCTCAGTACTTAAAGAAATATCCAAAGAACACATTTTCACTGAAATTCTCAAACCTCACAAAATCCTATATGCATTTCACCCATATAATGCCACTTGTTGAATTTGTTACTTGCAGTTTGGATATACTATAGTACATGCTTGGACTCAAAAGATTATTCCTCAAGAAAAAAAATTTGTTTACAGAGGGCCCTTTTCTCTACCTTTTTCCCATTCCCTTGTGGAATACAGAATGTTACTTTTCTCTGAGTATCTAGTATGGCAGTACTTTAACACTGCACGAATTTTTCTCCTGACCCTATTCTTGCCAAAAGCAGAACAATGATATCTTAAAAGGGTAGTCCAATTTCATCAGATATGCTTAGTTTGATTAATTAATATCAACTCTAAATTGAAAAGTGTTTCATCAAAAACATTTTACATGACATTATGGGATATTGGATTGTAGAACCAATGATTGGTTAATATCCACACAGGATTCTACTATTCAGGTGTGAATAGAAAGCTCTTCTATTAGTTTGATCTAAACCTGAGCGGTATCAAGCTAAAATATTGTTTTTAATAGTTTAAGTCGACTCTTTACTTTAGAACGATGACTATTGAAAAAGTATACTTATGGTTTATTAAGCATAAGACAAATAAAAAATAAATTTTGATTATTTTATGGGGATTAGGGAACAGAGCACATTCCTATGGATCTTCCATATATGATGCCCAAGTTGATTTCATTATTGGGGCATCAAGATCTGTAGGTTCTTTCTTCTTGAGAGTGTTAAATCAAGCATGAAACATGTGGTGGAAACAAGAGGATTGCGCTAAGGAATACTAAATATTTTGATGCTATCATTCCCTTCATTTCTAGAGGGTCTGACCTTTATATTAAAATGAAGGGAACAATATCACCTAAATAGCTCAAACGGGAGGATTGTGCTAAGGAATTAATATTAAATGTAAATAGATCAAACTCTTTATGTAGCTGATATAACCTGTGCAGTGACCCAAATGATCTGTATCGACGCTGCTTTCTTTATCAAAATATTTGACATCAATTTACCAGTACCTACAGATCCAACGACATTTACTGTTCACAAGTTTGTTTCTATTCCATCAGCTCTGACCTAATTCTTCTTGTACATATATATTATTATTTCTATTTGTAATATACTTAAATATTTTGTTCTTGAAAACCAAATTTTTTATTGTTATAAGAAAGTTTGCTTTTTAACTTTCAAGCAACGTCAACCTTGAAGAAAAAAAACCTATGCTGTTTATTTCACTTTCTAAGAACTTTTCACGCATCTTAGAATGTGCACCATCTATTATGCCAATAATGTATACTTATATTATTGATGCACACTTCTATTTTTTTTTCCAGTTAAAATATAATTGTTGACAGCTATCATACGGTTTTGATCACGGGTGGGGTTTTTGTACAAATGGCTTTGGACAAAGTCTCATCCAAAGCCAGATTTAAACCGTCCGATCTGCATCAAAATTCATATAGACATTTAGATTCAATGAATCATTTAAGTTTATTAAGTTTTAAATATGTTTGCATGAATCTCAATGCAAATCGAATGTTTAAATTTGACTTTGGTTGAGGCTTTGTCCCTTTGAACCAAACCCAATCCCTTTGATCACCAAGTCAAAATGTGAATTGACAGATGTCAACAAATGACTTGAGGTTGTGGCACTACTGCACACTTATTATTTTTAATGTTTAGAGTGTGCTCTAGACAGGGAGATGCGGAGGGAGGGGAAGAGTTTTTTCACTATGCAGAGGGGACGCGGAGCCAAATTCGGGCTAACCAAACAAGTTCACTTGCTCCAGACGAGGGCAATCGGAGAGGTAACGGAGGGGAGGAAAAGGGGCAGAACACTGTTTGGAGGTGATGCTCGTGTAGATTTTTGGTGAAACCGTTGACCCTCAAATTGGGGTGTAGATTTTACTATTCGGAGGGGAGCCGGACTTCGCCTCCTTCCTTTCTCTTCCTTCTCTTCCTCTATGCAGTGTTTTTGTGGAGCACACTCTTAATGAACTTTGTATAATTTCTTGGTTGCAACTGCTCGTTTGCCGACCTTTAATTGTTGCATGACTCTGATCTGGCCCCAGCAAAGCATAGTCTCTGTATGTATCAAAACAAGGTTAGCTACTTGCATACATATCTCTAAGTGCATTTTACATCTACACCTCTAAATGATGAGTATCTTAATTTTGAAAGGTGAATGGCAGGGCAATTCTCCTTTGGCAAGATAACCTGCCAAATGTTTGGCATTGTTTCCTGCCAGAGGAGAAGAGCACTGTTATTCTTTACACCTCAACAGCTCAAATCTTCTCTGATTGTATCGCATTTTCTTTTTGTGTTCTTGCTCAAAGTTTGCTGCTTTTATAGTGTATATGTAAATTGATTTTTAGTTTGGATATGCTTCAGCATATGCAGTAATGCAAAGATTATGCTTTCAGGATCTTCTTTTCTTCCCTTCTCTCCATTTGCCTTTATCCATAGTTCTCTAGCTCTCAATATCTTCAAAAGGTAAATTTTCCTCTTAGTGAAACCCTTTTTTGTTACTTTTTACAACAAAATAACCATGACAGAATTATTACACATTGCTAGCGACTCGCGTGAGAAGGGTAATTTTGTATTCATATATTGCATCATCTATGGAATCCAATGGATAGGATAATTTTGTACTCACTTAAACAATTTCTGCCATGTATTTTACTATTTATCATGCTGTTGAAGGTTTGTTTCATGAAAAAAAATAAGCATTGTTGAGTTTAATAACCAGCAAAAATGAATAGCGTACGTGTAACATCCGAAAATTTTGAGTTATTATTATTTAAGCTTACTAATTTTTTTTCATAATATAATTCCATAAAAAACATATTCGGCAAATTATATTTCTATTTTTGTGTATTCTTACATCATAAATTTTGTCAGTATATATATTTTAATTTAATATTATGTTCTTCCTCTTACTATGTTATTAAATATTAACATATAAATAAAGTAAATTCGAAATTAATCATTCTCACAATATTACACTCATCTATATTAATTTATATATCTATTTATATACTTTTTATTACTTTATGTATCGATTTATAATCATCTGATATTGCACTAACTTCTAACCGTTACATTAATTATATCATATATAGTATCTCCTACAACATCTTGTGGATAACTACTTCAATTAATGAGACGTGTCTCTCTGCGAACCAAAATTTCCACCCCGATCTTAATTTGAAACATGTCCGTAATCTAAATCCCCGTTGCTTATTTAAATTAAATTCCCTTTTGTTTTAGATCATAACCGTCCCCTTTTAATTAACTCCTGCCGTACCGCACTCTTTTGATTCCAATCCAAACACCTTCAATTTATTTAAGTTTTCTGCCACGCCTTCATCTCACCATCTAAAGAAAAACAAAAAGAAAAAGAGATATTTTAATGAAAATTCTAATACGGATTATCATTTGATTGTGTGCTCGATTCAAATTCCAATTACGTCACAGTGATTCTAGATTGTCCTTGCAAGTCAATTTGAAATTCTGAATATCTTGCTATCAGGTAACCGGACTTCTCTATAATCCGTGTTTTTGTTTTGTATGGTTGATTTGAATATAGGTATTGCATATTGAATTATAATGGCATATTTAACGGGATAGTAGGTCGGAGGTTGGAATTTGAAATGTGATGGTAGCCTTCCACTATTGGATGGATTTTCCAGCATATTGGCAGGCTTCTAATGATGGATGGATTTCCCATTGGATTGGTGGTTTTGTGGAATTGTGTTATGTGGAAGTTGGGAATCGCCTGTGTGATGGGATTCCAACTATATGAATATGATGTGACTTGTTTTACCGATAACCTAGACCGACATGCTATTGCCGGTTAAATATGCGTGCATAATTTTATATATATTTTTGTGGATTAATCCGGCCTGTTTGAATGGTTGTTAAATTAAGGCAATTATAGAGAATCGTGTTGTTAGATAACCGGTTACTGAGCTTTATAACTGACTCCGTTTTGTTATTTTATTTCTTTCTGTTGGCGACGTAGTTTCATGGACCAAAGAAAGATGTGAAGATACTTATATAATCATGCTCCGGATGGTAAAAAATCTAGAGTGTGATGTACGTCAACATCTCCTAATTAGTTATCAGTAAAATTTAATAGTCAAGAACGTATTTATGTGCCCATATGCTTCAAAGAGTTTGAAAACTAGTAGCAGAGAACAAGAGAACTTATTTATGAGGAAATCAAAGAAATATCCATAGAACACATTTTTCACTGTTATGCAATGCTACTTGCAGTTTGCCTTTGTTTTATGGAATGTGTCATGGTTTTTTCAGTTTGGATATACCATAGTACATGCTTGGACTCAAAATATTATTCCAGGACTTTTTTTTTTTTTAACACATGGCCCCTTTTCTCTTCCTTTCTCCCTTTCTGTTGTGGAATACAGAATATTTCTTTTCTCTGAGTATATATATCTTTGTTAAGCAATCCTACAGATTTTGTAATTCATAGTACGGAAGTATATTCAGGTGTGACTACCATCAATTCTAATCTAAGCCTGTGAGGAATCAAGTTAACAACTATTATTTTTCTAATAGTTGAATTCGACTCTCTAATTCGAAATGACTATTGAAAAAGAATAAGTATGGTCTATTTAGCATTGGGAAAATACCAAATAGTTTTTTTTATCATTTTATAGTGATTGGGAACAGAGCACATTCCTGGCGATCTTCAAAATATAATACCTGGGTTGATTTCGTCATTGGGGCACCAAGATCTAGTAGGTTATTTTGCATTTCTTTTTTATTAAAGGGCTACACACCAGCATATTTTAGATGTTATTCTTAAGAATTGAACTTGTGTATCTCCGAAGAGGGACGAATGCTCGTGCTGCTACATTAAACCCGTAGTGGAAATATAATGCTTGGGTTGATTTCCTCATTGGGGCATGAAGATCTAGTTATCTTTCTAATTGAGAGGGTTAAATGAAGAATCAAATTTTGTTGAACACAATCATCATCATCATTTATTACGGTTACAATAAATGGCTCTTAATGTTACGGAGCAATGTTTTATTTGCAAAACATGGGGTATGGGTTTTAGCAATGTTTTATCGGCAATGTTTTATATAACAGTTAGTTTGCTAGATGTTGACATTAATATGGCCAGGTGTTGTTCATGCCATAAATGATTCCAAATTTCGAACTTTCATGTATCCTTAGAAATGATTAAAATCTGGTATTTGTATAAATCATGAAAAAAATTAGTGGATATGATAAAATATGATAGATTGCAATTTGAACAGAGATTTTCTTCAGAAGAAATAACACGGGTTGCTTTTTCCTCAAGAGATTATAAAGCTCCGTGCCATGATTTTTATTTTTATTTAATTTTTATCAAAATTTTAGATGTAGTGAAACATGATTAACATAAATTGCTACATGATTTTTACAGTATTACCTAGGTTTCACAGAGTTAAATAAAAGTCATGATTGATGACCTTAACTCTCTGTGGTAGGTGGAATTAATTATTCCTTGTCATCAAACTGCCCCTCTGACCCAATGCTTTGTCGTGCTAGGCTTTTTTATGGGTTTTGATTTTTGTTATGTACCAGTTTTGCTGGTACGCTATTAGGAGATTTATCAGTAACCGAGACTAATGCTCTGATACCATGTTAGTTTTATGAATATCTGAGGAGAGAATGTTATATGAGCAAAAAGTATATTATTGATATGTTTCTATCGCTATATATATGACAAGATTTCTAAGTTACTGTTACAGTAACCGTACCAATGTAGTGTATTACCTAATAAATGCAAGGAGACACTGTAATTTTTTGATCTAATTCTAACTCTCTATTTCTAGATCTATGATGATGATCAATTTGAGATCTTAGATTCTATTTCTCAACAGTTCTTTATTATTACGAATCCCAGCAGTGTCATAGAATTGTTGTTTGATCTGGGCTTGAACAAAATAAAAAAAAATTTCGTTTGGATGTTTTTGGTATTTTATGTTTGGAAGCTTCAATTAGCTCAATTAATTGACTTACAATCTAATAATTAAGCTCAAATATGCAGGCAATTTGCCTTAACTTAACTGCACTATTATATATATATATATATATATATATATATATATATATATATATATATATATATTTACAAAATAATGGTGTACTATTTCGAAATTGCTCTAATAATTATAAATATTCAAGACATAACAGTTAGTTTGGTAGATGTTGGCATCAGTATGGCCAGGTGTTGTTCATGCCATAAATGATTCCCAAGTTTCGAACTTTCATGTATCCTTAGAAATGATTAAAAATTACTGGATATGATAAAAATATGATAGATTGCAATTCGAACAGAGATTTTCTTGAGAAGAAATAACACCGGTTGCTTAATTTGTCCTCAAGAGATTATAAAGCTCCGTGATATGACTTTTTTATTTATTTAATTTTTTTCAAAATATTAGATGTAGTGAAACATGACCTTAACTACTCTCTGTGCATGTTAGGTAGAGAAGGAAAAACGTGACACGCCGTGACGTGACGTGACAATCACGTCGTGATTTGGTCACGTGACGTGACGTGACGTGATTAATTATTATTTTCACGTGACGTGACGTGACGTGGCGTGACTAGAATAGCAGCAGACGATCACGTCACGCGAATGGTCACGTCACGCATAGTCACGCCGTGATCACACGTGACGTAAATACACATGACGTGATCACACGTGACGTGACATAAACGTGAATTAGTCGCGCCAAACTTTTTTTATATTTTAATTTATATTGTTAAAAATTCAGAAAATAAAAATAAAAAATATGAAAAATTCTAAAAAATATGAAACTAGTAAATAATGTTGTTAAAAATTCAAATTATAAATATTCATTAAGCTAAATTAATACTCCCAATCCTGATTGTACATATTGTACCCATAATCTTCGTAATTGTGCATATTGTACTCATATTGTACCCATAATCTTCATAAATGAATAATCACAATCCGTATTGTTCTTGTTCTTGTTCTTCGTTGGGTTGGCTAACCACCTCAGCTTCCTAACTGAGACCAGAACTAGAAGTGCCTGCCACTTCGCTCGGTTCTGGTGGCATGTGCATCCACGACTTGTCCTGAAGCCTTCCTTCCTGACGTGACTATACGTGACCATGTGACGTGACGTAACATATAATTTTTATAAAATGCAGTCACGTCATGCGAACAATCACGTCACGTAATAGGCACACGTGAAGTGACAGCACGTGACGTGTACGTGACATGACTCATCATGCCGTGATAAATTTGGAATTAATTATTCCTTGTCATCAAACTGCTTTTATTGCATTTAACAAAAGCAAATCATGAATAAGATATGTACTGGATCATATACGTCAATTCATTCCAAATTTACCAGCGACCTCATCAAATGCGAATCTCAAAGCTAATCAGATGGCAGGAAAATTATGCTCACCAAAAACTCCTCATGAGCATAGCACACGCTAGCCTCACTTATATAGAGTAATATATAGGAGCAAAGCTAGGGTATGATGTGCTCACCAAGAAAATTTGGTGAGCACAACTTCAAAAGTCTATCGAATTGACTTCAAATGATGAATATAAACCGTTGAAATCTATTTACTTCAAGAGTGATGCATGTAGATACAAACTTTTTAAAGTTTTGAATTCATTTCGTACAAGATCAAGAGATAAAAAAAAAATGATAAAAAATGAATACATAAAACAAATTATAAAATAATTTATAAAACATTCATTTTTTTAACCGCTTGATCATGTATTAAATGAATTCGAAACTATGAAAAAAATTCATGTACATGCATCACTCGTGAAGTGGATGGATTTCAACGGTTTGGATTCGTCGTTTGAAGCCAATCAAATAAACTTTTGGAGTTGTGCTCACCTAACTCTGTTGGTGAGCACATCACACCCTAGATTTGCTTAATATATAGTTCAATGCAACGGACAACGTCCAGTTTAAAGAACTGGAGAGTAATGAGATGCAATCATTTTTTATTTACAATTTTATGGATCACAGCCTATAAAAAGAAGGCCCAATTGTCTTCTAGTTTTAATTGTGCGTTGGATCTTTGAAGGTGTTTACGAGAAGGTACGCGTAATTCGTTTCTGTGGCTTTTTGTAAAATTACAATCGGTATATATGGATAAATGAATGTGGAATGAAAGGTTTACTAACCTTTAACCTATTGCATCCTCATATGCAGGTTTGAACTTGAGCAAAGAGCAAAGGAGTTGAGCATAATATATAGTCAAGGACTGCAGGTATGACAAGCAAATTCGCTTTAATTAATTTTAATCTTGGTCCAACAGCCTTAATGCTTTCTCCTCAGATCTAGAGGCTGTTGACATATATAGCACTTTCCTATATATAATATCTAAAGAAATTGATATATAATTGATAAATAACAAAAAAAACATCATGCTGTCATGCTATATACCAACTAAAGCATGGTGCTAATTTGCTTATTTCCCTTGCTGGTCTTCTCAAGCATGGAATTGGAATGTATCATGCAGTAGATGTTCCAGGCTATAACACCTAAACTAATAATTACACATAATAGTTTTATCTACTAGCTAGCTATACTTCTCTCTAATTTCTTGACTTAAATAACCCTAATCATTGAGTTTTAGCTCTACGTATTTATACCTCTGCAATTTGTTGACTTATATAGTTAACTAAATCGTTGAATTTTAGCTCTACATATCTGTATAATCAGTCACATCCTGGCATTTTAGATATATATATACAAACTACCAAATATGATGGAGTTTGATATTATTGCCGATATTCCTAGTCTTCAAATTTGTCTCAAGCTAACGATGCAATGCCAAAAATGTTATATTTTAACTAATACTAAAAGCTAGGGCTGCACAAAAAAAACGTTCTTCGTGATTCGACTCGAGTTTGATTCAAAAAAGTTTGTAAAAAATTCGATTCGAAATTGAGTTCGTTCAAAATTAATTCAAACCAAACTCAAACTGGACCTGGTTCGTTCAAAATAGGTTCGCGAACTATTCTAGTTTGAATATCAAAATAACGTGAACCGTTGATTTCCGCTGATAACTTATGTTCGCTGATGACTTAAAGTAGAGTGCTATCAGGTCGGGTAGGATCTGGATACTATTATATTTGGACCTGTATTCTAAAAGTGTCCGGGTCCGAATTTCAATCCATATACTTATTAGTTTCAAATTGGGTCGTTTTTTGGATTGAACGAAATCATTATCCTAAAATTTTTATTTACCTTGGATCGGATGGTGATCAGCCTGCTGTGACTCGTTTAGTTGTATGAATTGGGAAACTTGTAATTAATGCATGAACAATATTATATGGATTGATCATCTATTAACATCTTTCTTTCTTTGACAGAGGACATAAGAATGTGGCCTAATTGCATATTTCCTGCGGTAACGCACGGATAGAATGAAGTTCCAACCGAATCATAAAAAAGGGATTTCCGACAAAAAAATATTTTGAATGTAATTGACATAAAGGGCTTTCAGACAACAAAAAAAATTTTTTGTCTAAACTCCCTCTTTGCCATTGTTACCAACAGAAATCATATGCAAATAAAGAATCATCAAAGCCCAAGATCCTATACCTTGCACCTCTATTTACTAAATCCAGCATATCTGTAAACCTAACTTTTTCATCCGTGTAATTCACATCTCTTTGTTCAATCTGCACCAGTGTCTCGCCTTTACCATGGCTTCGTTAGATGCGCCTCTACCAGCAGAGACTAAGCTTCAAGTGTTTGTCATACCCTCTTTTGCGACCGGCCACCTCTTACCTATGACAGACTTTGCCTGCCTACTTGCGACCCACCCGAATGTCGAACCCACCATCATGACCACCCTGGCTAATGCGGCATTAATAAGTTCAACCTTACATCGCTCGTTTGAGATGGGTCACCTGGTGAAACTCCTAACCTACCCGTTTCCTTCTGTGGGGCTCCCTCCCGGCATAGAAAACCTCACTACGGCTCCTGCATCTGACGAATGGCGCATTTACAAAGCCCATGATATGTGTCAACCTGCACATGAATCAATCCTCAAGGCCCACAAACCAGACGCTGTCATAGCTGATATACCCTTTTGGTGGGTGACCGACATTGCTGCCGTGCTCTCAATACCGTGCATCACCTTTCATCCAGTTGGTGTGTTTCCTCAAGTTGTCATGAACAATCTTTTCAATATCCGATCTGATATAATTGTATGTGATGTTTTTAGTGCAAAGATGATAAGTGTGCCAGGCCTCCCGGGTCCTGAGATAAATATACCAGTTTCTGAGCTACCGACTTTCCTCATAGAAGATAATTTTTTGTCTGATATTTGGATGAAAATTAGAAAGGCTCAGCTTGAAGGTTTTGGTGTTGTTGTCAATACATTTTACGAGCTCGAGCCTGAATACTGCAAGATCTATAAAAAGGTGGATGCCAAAAGGGCTTACTTTGTGGGTCCTGTTGCGCTCTCATCAGGTGGAGATGATCAGGGGATTGTAAAGCGTGGCAGTGATGGTGATGTGGCATGTCTTAACTGGCTAGATGGCAAGGAAATGGGTTCGGTGGTTTTTGTTTGTTTCGGGAGCTGGTGCCACTTCACTTGTGCACAGTTGCGTGAACTGTCACATGGTTTAGAGGATTCAGGGAAGAATTTCTTATGGGTTGTAAGAGGAGGTGAGGATGCAACATTAGAGTGGATGCCTGAAAAATGGGAAGAAAGGATTGGGTTGAGAGGACTAGTTGTCAGGAGGTGGGCCCCACAAGTGGCAATCCTACAACACAAGGCAGTCGGTGCGTTCTTAACACATTGTGGGTGGAACTCGCTTCTGGAAGCCACATCATCTGGGGTCCCGGTACTGACGTGGCCTCTAGTGTTCGAGCAATTCATAAACGAGAGCTTGCCCGTGGAGGTAAAGGGATTGGGGGTCAGGGTATGGGATGGTGGCAACCGAGGCATGAAGCAAGGGGAGCAAGAAGTGGTGCCAAGAGAGGCGATTGCCAACACGGTATCTAAATTCATGGAACATGGAGGGAACGGCGACGAAGTTCGTGGTAAGGCACGAAAGATGGCAGTGATGGCCAAGGCCGCAATGGCAGTTGGCGGGACTTCTCGGAATGATCTCAACCATTTGATTGATGATCTGATGAACGAAAGGAAGGTGAATGCATGTTTGGGAAAAAAGAATCATATGTAGATGATGCTTATGTTTAATAAATTTTATAATCATTCACTTTTTTAACTTCAAATTCGTAAGATAGCTTGTTATGCACCTGTGGGCATCTTTGGCATTATTTTAGTTTATTTATTTATCTTGATGTTGATACGAAGCACTTGCACAAATATTAGCTTAACTAGATCTCGGAACCCATTTCAAGTGTTGCATATTGTGCATTCGAGCAGACCATCAACGAGCCGATCTTTTAAATATCTCATCTTATCTTGCAACGAAGTAGATCAAGCTAAAACTCGTTAATAATGAGCCGAGTCAAAATCGAACAATATGAACTTCTTCCAAACTGAACTCCAAACTACTCAAGCAGGCAACTAACTACTCTCTAGTAGTCGAATTAGGAATGCCTAACACTAAGTATTTGGCATTTTATACCACGCCTGGATGATAAATGTCAATCCATACCAGAAGTACCAGCACAGCTTAACCAACCAATGATTAATGTACATCATGTTTCAATAAAGAATCTTCCCATATATATTAATAAAGCCGTTGATTGCTTCCCTTCAATCCAGAGCCTCATTAATACCTCCACTTATAGTCACCATATGAAGAGCATTGAATTCACAAAATCAAACTCCCTACGTATATTAGAATTGGATGTATTACCTAATGAGAAATCTATCTTTACACCCCAAAAGTTGAAAAAGTTCAAAGCTACGTCGGATTAAGACAACAAATTTATAACATTCCGTGTAGCGGACCGAAAAGTAACTAATTAAACATGTTTTTCTATAGAGAACCTTCACAAACAATTTTATAGAAAATCTGCTGAGATTTTTATTTATATCCAAAATTAAATACAAATTGTCAAATATGCCCACAGAAGCTGTGTATTTATAAAAATATCCAAACCGGTCAATTATTGGCAGGTCATTAATTTTTAATAGAAACTGGCCAATAATTGGCCGTTTCTGATTTTATTTTTATTTTTTTGTAAAATGATGTAATTTATTTATTTTTTTGTATTAAAATATTAGAAATATTCTTTTTATTTCTTTGAAATTAGAAAAATCTATATAATTTGATTTATTAGAAATACTACAACAAATAATCTGGATCAATATTTTTCAGACCGAATTTTTCGCGGCTGTTAGAAAAATTAAAATATTTCTTTGTGTTATTGGAAAAAATAAAAATACTTTGAATCTGAGTTATTCATCCCGGTTCAAAAAGTCATTTCTAGATAAACACAAAAAATATTTGAATTTTTCTATTTTTGAAAAATTGAAAATAATTGCGCAAGTGTGTCAGACACAATTGAATTTTTTTTTAAACTATGCTCTGTCATTTTTCTTTTCAGAAATTGAGATAATTTTTTTATTAAAATATTATAAATTTTTTTATATGTATCTTTGAAATTTGATAGAATAATATATAATTTAATTTATTAAAAAAACTGAAACAAATAATCTGATGCATATTTGCAAAAGTGCATCCACTAGTGCCGATTCTGTATACATTTTGGGTTAGAAAGGTACATATAGAAGGAAAATTGATAATTTTTAAAACAAAAATGTCATAGCTACATGATATATTTGGCTATAATGGTAAAACCCACTGCAGACAGAGTCACAATTTGCAAACTTATTATTCCTCTAGGAGCTTTTAGAGATTGCAGTACCTGCTTGTTTCTTTGTACGATGATCTTTGCTTGTGGTCGAAACTTTCAAGTTGAACTGAAGAAAATGCTTGTAAACCTATATTTACATCATATATGTCTATATATATCCATCTAAGCAACAAATATTCCCCTTTAGATAGATCCATATATTGATGCAGAGAACAAACATTGCTGGGCAAATCTCCTTTGGCAGTGACCTATTAAAACAAAATGCATGAAGCAGTAGATGCAAGCATGCATTATTGTACTAGTCTCTGCCGGAGGAGATCTCGCCCAGTAATCACTACAGTAGAAACGGATTTCAGCGACCGGTATCAGAGACCGGTGTGTTCGTCGGTCTCTGATACCCATTTTTCTTAAAATAAATTATAAATTACAAAAAGCTAAGGATCGGAGACCAGCATATCGGAGACAAGTATCAGAGACCGGCGAAAATTGTGGTCGCTGAAGCTAAATTTTTATTTAAAAAATATATATATTCGGCAATAACCTTTCAGAGACCAGCGCCCATGACTATCAGAGACCATATTTTCCGGTCTCTGAAAGTTTTTGCTAAAAAAAAACCCCACGAACCCTTTCTTCTTCTTCTCTGCCGCGCGCGCCTTCCCAATTTTTAGGTTTAGAAATTTCAATCCACCATTCCGCCGCGCCTGGTGTGATCTCGCTGCCGTTTTGCTACCACCCAACTCTCTCTCTCGGTATCTCTCTATTACTCTCTCTCTCTCTTTCGTTTTTATTTTTAATTTTTTTAGTTTTTAATTTGTAGTTGTTTTTTTTGGTATTTTTTTGAACTTTCAGTTATAATTTTAGTTATAGTTTTAGTTATCATTTTCTTTGTTGTTATAGTTTCGTTTTTTTGTTTTTTTGTATTATTTCTGTTTTTTGTTACTGTTTTTTATTTTATTTTTCTGTTTTTTATTTTCATTTTTTACTCCGTTTTTTTCTGTTTTTTTCCTTTTTCTTTTTGCTGTTTTTTATTTCTGTTTTTGTTTTCGCTTTTCTTTTTTCTGTTTTTTATTTATGTTTTTTTTATTTCTATTTTTTATTTATGTTTTTTTGCTGTTTTTTATTTCTGTTTTTAATCTGTTTTTATTTCTGTTTTTTTTTTCGTTTTTCTTTTTTCTGTTTTTTATTTCTGTTTTTTAATTTCTGTTTTTTATTTTTATTTTCTGTTTTTTGCTGTTTTTTATTTCTGTTTTTAATCTGTTTTTATTTCTGTTTTTTTTTCGTTTCTTTTTTCTGTTTTTTTTTTCCTGTTTTTCTGATTTCTGTTTTTTTTTTTATTTCGGGTTTTATATTTATTTTTTCCTAATAAATTTTGACAACCAACAATAAATTAAAGGTTTGGTTTAGTTTAGTTTGTTGAGCATAATTACCAATAACTAGTTTGTTTAACAAAAGTAGCAATGACAACTCTTTATTTAGTATAATTTAGCTAGTTTGCATAATTTAGGTTTAACCCTTTAGTTAAACCCTTAATTTAGGTAGTTTGTATAATTTAGTTAGTTTGCAAATTGACAACCCTTTAATTTCAATTGATGACTCTTAATTTCACTTTTAATTTCAATGCTATATGCAAACTAGCATAATGACACTCTTTGGTTAAACCCTTAATTTCAATTTGCAAAGACAACCCTTTAAGTATTTAATAGGGGTATCATTCTTTCTACCTCATTGCTACTTGCTCGAGCCGTAAGTATTTAATTGGAATTGAATTTAATTAAATTGAATTGTGATTGAATTGTGATTGAATTGTTATTGAATTGGGTTGAAGTGGGATTGAATTTGGATTCAATTGGGATTGAATTTGGATTGAATTGGGATTGAATTAAATTGTTGTTAAATTGGTATTAAAAGGAATCGGTATCTGCCCGAATTGGTATTGCATTAGCATTGTTATTGAATTGGCATTGAATCGAATTGGTGTTGAATGTGTATTGAATTTAACCGGTATTGAATGTGTACTCAATTTAAGTATTGAATTAGTTAATTAGTGATTGCTTATTGAATTTGAGTATTGAATAGGTATTGAATTGTTATTGAATAGCTTAGTGATTGAAACTTGCTCGTTTAATTAGAAATAGCGACGATGATGGCGAGGATCTCGGCAGATATGGTACTTCTTAGATTTTCTTGATTTGGCATGCATATTTATCTATGTTATAGTTTAGGTTCAGATATTTATGTTACCATATTTATGTGAATTTGATATTTAGTATACAGATGTTGATTGAATATTTATAGTTGGTATAATTATGTTCTTGTTCTATGTGATTGTTTATTCGTTTTTAATATTGATTATATATGGGAATATCGATTCGATTGTACGTCTGATAACAATTCCGAAATGACGAAATATCAATAATAAATAAAACCAATAGAATCGGAACCAATAATTAAAAAAAAAAAACAACAGAAACAAATTAATTAAAAAAAAACAAAATTGATTATCAGCGACCGGTACAGAAAGTATGAGAGACCGGTTTTTTGTGTATCAGAGACCAGAACTGTGGTCTTTGATACTCAGGTTATCAGAGACCGGTTTTTGGGTATCAAAGACCGGAAATTTTGGTTGCTGTTAACTAAACATGACGTCATCGTGATTTTTCAAAGACCAAAGTTCTGTGGTCTCTGAAACTGTATTAGCTACCGGGATGACGTCATTCAGTGACCGGTAACGTCACCCGAGAGCTATCAGAGACCACACTTTCAGAGACCGGTACATCAGCAACCAAAATTCACCATCAGCGACCAAGTGGACTATCAGAGACCGGCGAAATCACCATCAGCGACCAAATGCACCAGTCTCTGATGCCCTTCTCTGCTGTAGTGAATGCTTCTTGCATTCACCTCCTATGAGCTGTTGACATCTGGTTATTTGGTTTGATAGTTGTTCAAAAGAAATGTTCCTTATTTATAGAAGTCAAAATGATGTCTCCTCTCCGGCATTTTTATTAATCGAAATAAAATAAAATAAATATCGAAAAAGGGATAGGATCTGTTTTTTTTTTAAAACTAATAAGGCCGGAGTAATTATCAACGTCCCTAGAGACGGAACAAAAATATACGTCCCTCTTAATCATCGCATGCTAACTTAATTCAAACGAAAACCAAACGATCGGAAAAAATAAATTAAGGACGGTGTGGATGTAAACGTCCTTCAAGAACGGTTTAGAAACTAGCGTCCTAATGGACCGCACAAAAAATAAAAAAGTTGCTATTGAGGGGCTATTTTAAGAGGTTCTCAATTTCAATTACCTTTTAATATAATACATTGAAACCTCTTATATATAACGTGTGAACCAAATCAAATTTTAAAAAAGTATTTATTTCATTTTGAGTCCCATTAGTGCTCATGGCATATGACGTCATGTCAATATATTTATGTTAAATATATTTTCATGATATCTAAATTAGAATTATGCATAGCCTTATCATTGATACCTCTGTTCGGGTCCAATTAATTAAATTTGACAGGTGAATTTCGTCCTTTCATTTTAATTTTTGATTTGACACGTCAAAAACACAGTACTGCGCTGATTGATTGCTTTGCTATTGCTCCTTCATTGCATTCCAGCGGCCCGAACTTCCAAGTTCCAACGGTAGGTGAGATCAGTGTTGTAAATAACAATATGCGCGGTCGTCGGACGGATGGGGTACCGTCAAGCGATTAATTGGTATGCGGCCAATTAATCGGAATTATGTGAACAATTTAACATTTTTATTAAATTTATATATATATATCATAATTTATTAAAAATAATTTATTTAACTCATTAAATTAATCATATCAACTTCTTAATTAATGAAATTATCATTCAGAAGATGTCCATAATCCATATAAGACAAAACATAGCATGTTTAATTAGAAGCATAATACACAAATTTAGAACTACAAATATCATACACAAAATTTAGAACTACAAATATCATGCACAAATTAGAGCTCACTTTGTAACGGAGATGGATCTTCAATTAATTATCTTGTTTGAAATTGAATGCATGTGTCTTGGTCTCCAGTCCACTTCCTTGTTGTTTCATTTCACAGTTCACGGTATAGGAGATGAAGAGAGAGGAGCAAGGGACAGAATGATTGAATTAAAATTAAAGAGAAACTCTAACTAAAATGGTTTGGCGGGAAGGCCAAGGGTTAGGTCTCGTAGAAAGTTCCAGATTCTGTGAGATATTTATGATTTTATATTAATATTTTATTCAGATTGGGCCAATATGAATAATAGGGCCCAAATCATGAATTATGGTTCAGATGAAAATATCGATTAAACGGAATCAGACCGATTAATCGGCCGATTAAACGGAAAACGGCCGATTAATCGGAAAACCGACCGACTAAACGTTCGAGACCGCAAACATAGTTTCGTTAACCGTGTGCAGAACAGTTTGACCGCCGTTTCCGATTAATCGGCCGGTTAATCGGCCGTTTTAGCTGTTTTTTACAACATTGGGTGAGATTGATTGCTGCTAATTAATGCTCCTTTATTGTACAAAAGTAACAGCAATAATTGATTGCTTTTTGGAATTTTAACAGTTACATTTATTTTTTTTACCAACTAACTATTGGTTATTAATTGAGTATTCATACCCAAGATACTTCAGTTATTAATTGAGTAAGTATCATTAATTAACATTTGACAAATTTTACAACTGGTGCATACAAATATGGATACATATGCACGCAGGTGTTAATATATAATATATCAAGTATTCATACTCAAGATATTAAGTATTTCGAAAAAAAAAATTGTACATCACACACTCATCTTTTACACTTTTTTAACGATGAATTTTTTCTCCATTAAATCGTGTCAATATTTCTAATGATCTGTGAGGATATTTATGAATCTAAAACCACGAAAGTCTTCTACTTAATTTTCTCTTTCAAATGAGATCCATAATGACATACTTTCGAGTTGTTTATCGTGCAAGTAATCATATATCGTCGAGCAAATATTCATACCTCATCATGCAAGTATTTATACTTAATATACCAAGTATTTTAGAAAGTATTAATAGCAAGTATTAATACCAAGTATTAAAATTTCTTGTGGCATTAGATGATGTTTGAAAGTATTAATATCAAATATTGCAAGTATTCATGTCTCGTCATACAAGTGTGAATAGTTCATGTATCAAGTATATGTATCTAACAAATTATATTCTTTTTTTTCTTGGGATATTAAATAATGTTTGAAAGTATTAATATCAAATATTGCAAGTATTCATATGTCATTATAAAAGTGTGAATAGTTCATGTGTCAAGTATTTGTACCAACATATTATATCAAATATTGACAATATTTGTACTTAACATAATCATACCTCGATTTATGAATATGAGAGATAAAATAAAGTTGATGTTCTTTTTTTAAAGAAATACTTGATATTTTAGATATGAATACTTGATATATTATATATTAATACATGTGTTGGAAGTTGTGGTTCCCTAAATAATTAATAATTGGAGATGAATGGGGGAAAATAGTGTGTAGGAAAAAAAAAATTGTCTACTACCCATTAATATTCTACCTCCATTTAAATTTTTGTTCCAAGAAGCATAAACTTAGTTTCTGTCTATTCAACTATTTTCAAAAATCATATAATAATCGATAACATGCATTATGACAAAACTATATATAGCATATATAATTTTAAATTTTAAATTAGTTTGTGATTATAAACGGTTAATTATTAATTGTTATCAAAATCATAAGACAAAAAATAATGGACAAAATAACAAAAAAAAATTGCTGGCCATAAAAATACACCATATTAATCAAATTGTTATCTTGAATACAACAATATATTTTCTAAATAACTCAAACATAAAATATAACAATATACAATTCAACAATTAGTAACTAATTCATGACTCAAGTAACAAGTTCTAACAAAACAAGTATAGTTTAAGCTATGACTTAACTTAAAGCCACAACCAAAAAAGAATAATTAAAGCCATGTTAAGTACTTGAAGTTAGCAACTTATTTCGTCTTAACTTTAACCAGCAACCGAACAAACCTCATAGATTCCATTGGTTAAAATATATGAAAAGGTTGGACAAAATTCTATAGAAAATCAGTGAAACAAAAAAGAATAGATAGAAGGATAAGGAGATTAATTAGTAGCATATACTGAGTTAATATATTGAAAACGTAAAAACAAAAGGTCAGATGCGTTTCGACAAATTAGCATTGTTTAGAATAGGGCTGGCAACCAATCAAGCTAGGCATAGTTTGTGACTTGCCCGTTTACAAATCAAGTGAGCGAACATTAGATATCCAGCTAAAATTGTGGCTTGCAGCCGGGCTTATTTGCCACCCGGCTGACAACAAAACGAGCTAGAAAACAAAGGAGCCACAAGGCGCAGACTCTTTTTTTACCCCTAGTTTAGAATGAATACAAATTAACGGGGTTGTTAATGTAATTAAATTAAGGACCCAAATTTTGGGTTGGTGAATTTCAAACTACATATAAATTTCACACTAAGATTTCAAGTTACTATTCGTAGGTAAATTTTTATTAATATACAAAATAAATAATAAATTTAATAATCTATATAATTTTTTTTATTAAATTCACAATCTATCCAAACCAATGTCATCGGTTTCAGAAGTTAGAACCGATGACAATGTCATCGGTTTAAGCCAAGCATGATTTTTGATGTTTTCTGCATACTTTTTGAAATAACAAACGACTCAGATTAAAACACTGTTTGTAATTATTACAGAGTTGCGCAAACTTTCATCCAAATATTAGAAAATGTTATAATTTATTTATTTATTTTATTAAAATATTAGAAATATTTTTATATATTTTTTAAATTAGATAGAATACCATATAATTTGATTTATTAGAAAGACTTAAACAAATAACCCGGATCAATATTTTTTAGATCAGATTTTTAATGGCTGTAAGAAAAATTAAAATATTTCTTTGTGTGTTATTAGAAAAAAAATAAAAATGCTTTGAATCTGAATTATGGATCCCAGTTCAAAAGTATAACGCCACGTAATTTAAGAAATATAATTAGTGGAACGACTCAATTTAAATTTCAGTTTATAAATTAAAAATATGCTACAACAAATTTATCTAAATTTATTTGTTATCAATTTTAATAATGAAATATATTAATTTAATAAGTTATTTAAGATAACCCTGTTGAACAAAATTACTAAAGCTCCGATTAGTATTGTATTAAGCAGACCACAATTCATATAATTTTAATTACTCTAATTAAAACATAACTTCCAAATAACCACCTTTCAAATGACGTCTTCTCATTGCAGATAGCAATTCTCCCATTTAAAAGCTGCTATTATAATTAATTTACCCAATCTGTGCTCTCGCTGTATCTCTCTCTCTCCGCTTTCTTCACAGTAATTAGAATGAAAACCTTCTTGGATCCATTTTTCCTTCGAAGCACCCAGAGGAGACCCAAGCCGCACGCATCCTTTATGAAAAATAATGAAATCCTGAAATTAAGGTATCCCAATTTAACTTATATTTAATTTGTGGTTCTATTGATTTATTTGATAACGATTCTAATAATTATATTTATCTTCTGGAAATTATCTACTTGATAAGATTTCTTATATTTATTATTTATTTAAGAATTCAAATTTCTGAAAATTATTTATTTAATAATATTTCTTTTATTTGATAAAATCTCCACATCATGTAATCCGTGGAATTTAAGAATGGTTTCCATTGTCATAAACTTATAGAATTTCATAAATCTGTCTGTTAAACAATAATAAAATATTTTAAATATATTTGTAGTTTGACTGGTTTTATTTCTTTCGAAATCGGCAAGAAAAAGAATGTCTTTTAAATATGTTTCAATTTTCCCTTGTTATCTTTTAGATTACTTATTAAGTAAACAAGATTTAATCATCTCATGTGACAGATGTTATTTTCAGATACTGAGTTACTATAATTTGTTTGATTCATAACTTAAAGTTTTACAATATAAATTATTAACCGAATAATGCTTGTGCTATTGAGTAATTTCAATTAATTTGAGTCTCACCAAAGTCCGATAATTGCATAAATATTACTTCAGTTTTTTTTTAATTAGTTTGATTATCTTCGGTTAGTTTATTAAATGGTAAAATTTCACCGAAGACCCCAGGAGTTATTCACCGATGACCCCGAAGTTATTTTTATTATAAAGGAGCCTAGTTATAATCTTAATAGATATAATTCATTCAATGAGAAATGTGTAAAAAAATAATAATTAGGAATCGTGTTTCGTAGTCTAGCTCCGATTGGTGAAGGACAAGTGCAGAGACAACAATGAACTGCTCCACGACAACAGGTACGGGTTTTCTGGACATTGTCAAATTGTTACTTACCATTTTGTATGCATTTTATTTATTTATGGAATTGTGCATGTTGAAATTGAACGATCCCTTTGGCTTGTTTAGAAACTTAATAGGATTATTCACACTACTACAAAAAACGTCTTCCTACACTGTACCTTATACATGGATTTTCTAAATTTTATAAAAAAACGTGTATAAAATCGGATTTTTCCAGTGCTCAAGGAATTCTACACAGATAATAACACCCCAATCAGTGTCCGTGTGGAAATTAAGGAACCCTACACGGATATTTCAGTAAATATCCGTGTATAAAACGTGAGAGAGCTACACGGTTTTTTACTGAAATATCTGTGTAGGATTATGTTATGTACACGGTTATTTATATAATAAGCCGTGTGTAAATATAGAGAGAGCTACATGGATTAATATTTAAAAATCCGTGTAGGAAGGGTCATTTAGGGTTATAATGAACACTTGCAGCGTCGTTTTGGTCAATTAATATCACTCTCTCTCCTCTGGATTGGCTTGGATCTGATTATTGCGCAGCTGGGTTCCGAGATTGCTGATTTTCTTCTGATTTTCTCCTCTTTGTTGCTCAAGTAAGTAATTGATCTATTTATTTCTTTAATTTTCTATTAATTTCTTGTTATTGCATATTTAGGGTTTAGGGTTTCATTGATGCATAATTAGTGTTAATAATTAGTGTATTGTTGTCCAATAACCAACCTATTAATATGATTTTAGGTCCATGCCCATTCAAAATTAATCCAATAGGGATTAATTTTGAATAGTCCCCGGTTTGGGACTGCTCTTTGAATATTGTGTCTTATTTAGGATGTGAACACATGTTAGCGGGGTTTAATTAGTATTTGAAGAAATGTTCGACAGTACTTCTCCTTATTACTCCTACGAGTATGTGGTCTTTACGCATACTTGGGGAGTTAAGGGGAAATGCTGCCGAATTTTTCTCAAATACTAATTAAATTCCGCTAACATGTGTTCACATATGACGCACAATATTCAAAAGGTGGGTTAGGATTGTAAACCGGCCCTTTGTAAGCCAATAATTAAGTCGTCCAAAGCTATATGTCGACCATGCACCATGATTAATTAATTGAAATTATTTTTTAAATTTAATTTACAGATGGATCGAAGTTGGATGTATGAATTGCGACGAGATAGTGAAGAATATTTGGTTCGCGTTGAAGAGTTTTTACAATTTGCGGAGAGTTATAGAGTGGAGAAAAGAGATGCCAACATTTTGTGTCCTTGTAGGGATTGTAAAAATTGTGTAGGATTTGGAGACTCGGAAGTAATTAGAGCTTATTTGATTTGTCGGGGATTTAAGGAAAGATATACATGTTGGTTCATGCATGGCGAGAAAATTGGAGAAAGTAGTGGTACCAATAGAAATTGTGAAGATAATGATGATAATGTAGAAATTTTTGATAATTATGAACTTGATTGCAACGATGATAATGATTATGAGAATCTCGAAAATTTTGATAATTTTGATAATGTTGGATTCAAATGTAATGACGATGACGAGATGACAGTGAATATTGATGAAAATGTAGAATACGAGTACGATAACAATTTAGAGAAAATGTTGCGTGATGTGGGAGATGAAATTGGTAATAAATATTATGGTAAATTTGAGTATTTGAAGAATGAATCCAAAAAGCCGTTGTATCCTGGGTGTACGAAATTTACGAAATTGTCAGCTGTGTTGAAATTATTGAAATTAAAAGCAGAACATGGTTGGAGCGATAAGAGTTTCACGTCCTTATTACAGCTTTTACGAGAAATGCTCCCGGATAACAACGAGTTACCCTGTACAATTTATCGGGCCAAAAAATTGATCTATCCAGTGGGTTTGAAGATCGAAAAGATACATGCATGTCCAAATGACTGTGTATTATATCGTAAAGAGTACGAGGCCATGCATACATGTCCTAAATGCGGTGTTTCACAGTATAAACGTAAGGGCGGTGACACTGATGAATTTAATGATGAAGGAAAAAAGAGCCGGCATCCGGCAATGGTGCTGTGGTACTTGCCGATAATTCCGAGATTCAAACGGCCTTTTGCAAATACCAAAGATGCCAAATTATTGCGCTGGCATGAAGTAGAGCGTAAAAAGGACGGATAACTAAGACACCCGGCTGATTCTCCCCAATTGAGGAACATCGATAGACACTTCAAAAAATTTAGTTCCGACCCGAGAAACCTCAAGATTGTGGTAAGCACAGACGGAATGAGTCCGTTGGAAGCATGAGCAATCGGCACAGTACTTGGACAGTTCGGTTATCTATCTACAATCTTCCTCCATGGTTGTGCATGAAACGCAAGTATATAATGATGTCATTACTGATCCAAGGACCCAGACAACTCGGAAATGACATAGATGTGTAACTCGCACCATTAGTCGAGGACCTCCAAAAATTATGGAAGGATGGCGTCTCGATGTGGGATGCGTACAGTAAAGAGGTATTTAAATTGCGGGCCATGGTATTTTGCACCGTAAATGATTTCCCTGCATACGGGAATTTGTCGGGTTACAGGACTAAAGGGGCAAAAGCGTGCCCTATCTGTGAAGATGACACGCAGGTGCTGAGATTGAAGCATTCTAAAAAGAATGTTTTTATGGGCCATCGTAGGTTTCTCCCTGTGAATCACCCATACCGTAAGCAGAAAAAGGTATTCAATAGAAAAAATGAGCTCGGAGTGGCACGTCGTCCATTGGACGGGAAGAGTGTCTTTAAGCGGGTTGAAAGCCTTGATGTTGTCTTCAGAAAATGTGCCAAAGCACCACCGAAAAATATTTGGAAAAAGAAGTCCATATTTTGGGAGCTACCGTACTGGGAATTTTTAGAAGTGAGACACTGCCTTGATGTCATGCATATTGAAAAAAATGTGTGTGACAGTTTGATTGGCACATTGCTGAACATCCCGACCAAGACTAAAGACGGTATTAAAACTCGAAAAGACATGGTGGAAATGGGAATACGACAAAAGCTTGCACCGCAGGATAAAGGAAAGCGGGCATACCTACCCCCCGCAATGTGCACAATGTCGAAGATCAAGAAAAAAAACTTTTGTAAATGCCTTCACAGTATTAAAATCCCATCAGGGTATTCTTCGAATATTAAGAAGCTGGTGTCAATGAAGGACCTAAAATTGATTGGTATGAAATCCCACGACTGTCATGTTTTAATGACACATATGATTCCCGTTGCAATTCGGGGTATTTTACCAAAGGCTGTACGGCAAACCATTACGAAGTTTTGTTTTTTCTTCAATTCAATTAATTCGAAGGTGATAGACCCACTAAAATTGGACGCTTTGCAAAAGGAGGTCATCGTTACTCTTTGCCATCTTGAGATGTATTTTCCACCATCTTTTTTCGATGATATGGTTCACCTTGTTGTTCACCTTGTGAGAGAAATTAAGATTTGTGGTCATGTTTTCCTGCGGTATATGTATCCATTTGAGAGATACATGGGCATTTTGAAAAAATACGTAAGGAACCAACATCGGCCCGAAGGTAGCATTGTCGAAGGATATTCCACGGAAGAGGTGGTCGAGTTTTGCACGAATTACCTGACCGGTGTGTGTCCTATTGGTATTCCACAATCTCGATACGAGGGACGGCTCCAAGGAGTTGGGACAATCGGTTTGAAAGCCATAGTTGCTGACCAAGTTGAACTAGAAAAGGCACATTTTATTGTACTACAGCACATTGCAGATGTCGCTCCCTATATAGATGAGCACATGACAATCCTTCGTTAAGGGAACTACACAAGAAGTCAGAAGTGGATTAATAACGAGCACAATTGTTCTTTTGTAGGGTGGCTGAAAGAAAAAGTGAAATCACACTCCGTAAATGAAACTGTTAGGCTGCTGGGCCAAGAACCCCAAACTGTGGTCAGAACATTCCAAGGATACGAGATTAACGGATATACAATTTACACTAAATTCCAAAGTGATAAGAGCGCGACGCAAAATAGCGGGGTGACGTTGGTGGCGGCCACTCAAGAATTCAGTAGATCCGGGGATGCCCGGCCTGTAATAGCATCAAAGTCATATTACGGTGTTATTGAAGAAATCTGGGAGCTCATTTACAGCCCTCGCCTAAGCATTCCCTTGTTTCGGTGTCGATGGGTCGAAGACCGGGGTGTTAAGGTTGATAACAATGGGTTCACACTTGTTGATTTCAAGAAAGTCGGGTATGTTGATGATCTGTTTATACTCGCCAAGCAAGCCACACAGGTCTTCTATGTCATTGACCCGAGTGATGCTAGGTGGAGCATTGTGCTCTCGGGGAAAAGAAGGATTGTTGGGGTCGAAGACGTCGTCGACGAAGAAGAGTACGACCAGTTCGAAAAGATACCTCCATTTTGTGCCGACATGCCAACTGAGGCACCAACAATTGAAGAACAAGACGAATCAAACTACATGAGATCCGACCACAACGAATGATTATGGGCCGATGTTCAAAAAGTGAAAAAAAAAGAGAAAAAGAAAGAAAAAAGCCAATGTGTAATATTTTTATTTTAAACTTGAGACCTTTAATATTTTTTTTGATGTAATATTTTTTAATGTAATATTTTTTAATGTAACTTGAGACCTTTAATATTTTTTAATGTAATATTTATATTTAAAATTGTTACATTTTATTTTTAAATAAGTTAATATATATATATATATATATTTTAAACATTAGTTAGATTGAAAAAAATATAGATTTTGAAAATTAATAAGATAATTAAAAAAATATAGATTACATAAAAATACGTTCAATTTAAAAAATTTCAAATACATTTTAAAACTTAATTTCATATAGATTTTAAAAATTAATTTGAAATACATTCAATTTCAAATATTATACATTTTTTCTTCAGAAGTTATATATATATTTATTTCACCTTCCTACACTATTTTTAAAACTAAAATCCGTGTACCATAACTATCCTACACGGTTTTTTAGTTAATATCCGTGTAACTCGCCTCTATTCCTACAGGGATATTAACTTAAAAACCGTGTAGCTCCCCTCAATTCCTACACGGATTTGTAAGATATTATCCGTGTAGGATTAGTTATTGCACACGTATTTTAATACTTATCCGTGTAGGATTCCTAGTTCCACTTGAAAACCAAACGTTGAAGCCAAATTTTCACAAGTCCGATCGAGTTCTCTTCTTCCTCCTGCTCTCTTCTTCCTACATGGTTTTTAAAACCAAAATCCGTGTACAATAACTATCCTACACGGTTTTTTAGTTAATATCCGTGTAACTCTCCTCTATTCCTACACGGATATTAACTTAAAAACCGTGTATCTCCCCTCAATTCCTACACGGATTTGTAAGATATTATCCGTGTAGGATTAGTTATTGCACACGGATTTTAATACTTATCCGTGTAGGATTCCTAGTTCCACTTGAAAACCAAACGTTGGAGCCAAATTTTCACAAGTCCGATCGAGTTCTCTTCTTCTTCCTGCTCTCTGATTTTGAAACCTCCTTCACCTCTGGTCCGCCGTCCTCCCTCTACGCCGCCTCTCCTGGTGCTTGTCTTCCTCCATTGGTAATAGATTTCTCCTCTTTCTATCTCTTTTATTTTTCAAATCACCAATGGTACCTCAAAAAACCCCAATTCGGTTTTGTTAGGGTTTTGTGTGCTTCTCTATTGCTGCCTCTCTCTCTCACTCTCCACTGCTGCCATTACTGCCTCTCTTGCTTTCTGTCTTGCTGCCTCTAAGGTAACTAATTGGGTTTATTGAATAATTAGAGTTAGTGTGAAATAATTTGGGTTAAGTTATTGTGAAATTATTGTGCCAAAATACAAATATTGTTGGGTTTATTGAATAATTAGGGTTTAAGTAACTAATTGGGTTTATTTTGTACCAATTTAAATTTATTTGGTAGAGTAACAAAAATTAGGTTTATTTTGTACCAAAATGCAAATGTTGGGTTTATTGAATTAGGGTTTATTGAAAATTTTGAAATTGTTTTAGACCAAATTGGAATATTGTTACGATTTATTGGAAAAAATTAGGTCAAATTTTAGACCTAATTGGTAATAGAACCAAGTTCGGATTTTGGTAATTGAATCAAAATAATAGTTTGGCAATTTTAAGGAAATTTTGTACCAAAATGCAAATTATTGTACCAAAATTCGGGGGTAACTAATAGGGTTTGGCAATTATGTTTGGTAATTTAAAATTGATTTGGAATGTTAATATTAACTTTCTAATTTTTTTTTTCAGAATCATGTCACATTCGGGTGATCACTTCGACAATCCTGAAGGTGAGGACATGCGAGGTTCATCACAGTTAGCCTTGTCACAAAGAGGGAAGCGAGGTCCGACCAAGTGCAAAAACACGACAGAGGCGAAGGAATTTGTCATCGAGTTCACTGAAGAAGGCCATCCGACGGGGCCAAACCGATTGCCGTACTCAAATTGGGTGAACAACCTCGTGAAGGAGAAGGCGGACATTAGGATAGATAACTGGAAGAAGGTTAAAAAGGAAGATAAGGAAGAATGGTGGCAGCAGATTAAGGTAATCGGATTATATTTAAATATTTCAATTTGATTGTTGTTAATCAGGCTCTGACACTGATAATTGTTTGATGTCAATCAGGTTCAATGGAACATCAAGGATGACACACCGAAGCATAACACCTTGAAGAGGAAGAACACCTTGAAGATAATGAACGCGGGGTGGAAGCAACATAAGAGCACCCTCGTGACGGAATGGATGAATAAAGGGAGGTGTTCGGTCGGGTACTATCAAAGTGTGACTCAACCAATATGGGACGAGTTTGTTGCTTTGAAGCAAACACCCGAGTTCAAGGTAACTAAATTTATAAAGTTTTAACTCTTTTTTTCTCGATCGGTTGTTATATTTTAACTAACGGTTTGATTTGCTTTTATTCTTGAAGGAAAAAAACGAAAGGGGCAGGAGGACTGTTGCTAAGAACTTGTACCCGCACCATTTAGGATCAGGCGGGTACGAGGGTAAGTCAAAGGAATGGAAGTCCGTGCTTGAGTCAAACAAAGATTCTGACTCACCCGTGGTAAAGATCGCCAATCCCCGGGGCACGAATTGGCTCCTGGCAAGGTCTGAGGTCACATTGGGTGTCCGGACCTGTTCCAAGGAGAATGACTCGTTGACTCAAACGCTTGACAATCCGGAGCACCCGGGTTAGGTAAGGGGTGTAGGCGTCTACAAGGGTTTCAGGAATGTTTTCCGTTCAGAGAAACCCAAGTGAAGATCGCGCGCTAAAGTCACCGACGAAGAGAGAGATGCACGGCTCTGCCAGGAAATCCAACAAGAATACGAGACAAGACTGGCAGAGAGGTGTTGGGTTACGGGCCGTCCAAACCGTTGATTAGCTTAATATGCGGAAAGAACGTAAAACAAAAATTTTACTTCTATATTAAGCCAAGGATTAAACGAGGTATGTCAAGAATACTTTCCAAGGGGATCAACCTTCAGTATTCTTTGGCATCAAAACCCGATTTAATCCTTTTACAGATCTACTCCAAAATTGATTTCTAAAACTTTAATCTATCTACAAATTAAATAGATTAATATAACATATTTATACCTTGATCCAAATTCCAATTGGATTGCAGCAGACCGAGAAGACCGAATCTGAGGAACGTCTCGCTTCGAAGTATCAGACGTCTGATACCTCTATTGGTTATCCACCAGGACTAACCAGAGAGCGGTTTATTTCTTTTGCCAGAAATACCGTAAACCGCAGAATTCTGCAAAAACACTATTCACCGAGAAAAAGACAAAATAAATATATTTACGACTCGCAGTTATTCAAATAGAAATACTGCAACTTTCGCAAAAATATATTATTTCTGAATCCCGTAAACAACCGTAACCGAGAAAGAGAGAAAATAGATTTATCGATTCGATCAGACTGATCAGATCAGATATGAGTGAATTGGTTATTTTCTCTCTACCCCTACCCCTCTATTTATAGGCAAATGAGGAGGTTCGCCCGATTATCAAAATACCCTTAAAGTTTGGCATATTTACAATTATGCCATTCTTAATGGTGGTTTGGTAAAATGGTAAAATCAAATACCATTTGAGAATACCATTTAAGAATACCATTTGAGAATACCATTTGAGAATACCATTTGATTAATATATATATATATATCATATATATATTTGGATTTTTAATTTATTTAATTAAGGTTTTAATTTTGTCAATATTCAAAACCATAATTAATATTTAAAATCTAAATCAAATATATATAATTATTCTAAACAATTATATTTCTCGGGGTCCGATTTCGGTACGATTTTATACAACGTATCGAGTACGCTTATAAATTAACCGTTGTTTCTTGCTTGTCATCTTGTATGACATTTATAATTTAATTATATCACATATAATTAATTATAACCATCTTAATATTAATTATAATCAATTTATAATTAATCAGTAAGATTCTCCGACTAGCTCCTATACGGTGTGACCCAATAGGATCTGTGTTATGTTGGTAAATAGAATTAAAACCATTTTAACTTCTATAATCATAGGAGGCATCTGACATCTGCACTATGACCATCCAATTACACAGATGATGCTGTGCTATACAATACCATGATCCAGTAAACTATTTTAGTCGTGTTAATTCTTATGTCTCACAGTATCAGATCAGTTTCAAGGTAGGTGTGTGTCATCCTTGCAAACATAATCTTTTCTCGATCTTGAGCAGATTATCAAATATAATTACTCTTGTAATTATACTGCATGCAGATAATCCTACTCTATCAAGGGGCCCAGTGATACCGTAACTCGTATAGAGATACGAGGGACAATAGTACTTTTGGTAAACCATCACTACCTCAGCTAAGCTATGTATACCGAAAAGCTACCGTTATGACTGCGTTTTACCGACAGCGTTAAGTAACAATCACACATACACATCTCTTAGTAGGAAAGATGAATACCTCATACTTTAGAACTTAACACTGAATGAAAACATTAATGACACGTACACAATTTCATTTAATGTTTCATTCGAGGCTGTCAAATACCATGTTCCTAGAACATGTATCTATGTGATTAAAATGACATCTCATATCAATGGTCTGTAAAACTTGACCATCTTTTAATCCACATTCTAACCTTGTAACGGTAAATTAGTGTTCCTGCTAATTACCTCGGTTAGAGACTTTTAAGAGTATTTATCATCTATATTATGAAGTTCTGCAATTTGAAGTCATGAACCCGAAATGATTCATAAATTCAATAATACTCAAGGAACAAAATGACAGTTTATTAATCACTCAATTCATGAACAAAGCTTTATGATAATTTATCGTATTATTGACTTCTAGATTATTACAAACTAACAAGAGGATGGCGGAGATGGAAGCAAGGATGGAAGCAAGGATTGTAAACCGCGTGACATCCCATCAGTTTACACACCCATCCGAGCAAGGACCCCCCATTTCGCCGGGAATTCGGCGAAGCAGTCAAGCATCCGGGACCTGGGAGGACGAGTTCGATAATCTCAAGGTAATACCTGCTATTAATAATCTAAATGCAATTAATGTTGGTTCGTAAAATTGGTATCAAATATGGTTATCTTAGTAATAATTGCAGGTGGCCACCAAATGCGACTTGATCATTTGGAGCGGTGCGGTGCCTATCACCGTTGCCAAGGGTCTCGTAATTCTGGGGCAAACATTGGTGCACCATGCTCCGGTCGGGCGCGGCTATGCATGTGTGGAGATCGACTCTGTTGTGTCAGAATGGCGTAGGATACCTCTTCCTGTCCCGACCGAGGACATGCTAATTTTGGATGACATCCGTGAGTTATTTATCCAATGGCCCAAGAATCAGATCATTCTTGATCAGGTAATCTCTAAATTATCAATATCTCTTGTTACATTCAAAACCGCTCTTTTTAAATACTCGAAATTTTTAAAATTTGATGCATGCGTAGGAGGCCAATTTATCACCGGTACGGGGGGAGAGTGGGATGGTCCGCACGACTGATGTCGTACAAGAGACTGATGCTGGAGTCCAGCCTGAGGCGCCAGACCACTGTCTGATCAGCCCAGAAGAATACAATGCTTTGCCTCTCGATTGTCAGCGTCTTCATGACCGCTTGATGAAGGCACCCGAAGGCATGACCAGCATCATGATCGAGACGCCACCCGGCATGTTCCTGCATGACGGCTGGCCATGCATGCTCTCTTTCGACGACTTCAAGGACTTTCTATATGCCAAGGGTCGTGATAGATGGCTCGATAGCTCATTCCTTACCATTTTTGCCATGTAAGTGACCTTACTTTATTTATATATTGTATATCACTCAAATATATATTCAAAATGTAAAGCATTTTCAGGAAGCTGCTCCGAACTTGCAAATCATGGTCGCTCGAAAATAAGGTAAACAACACTGCAATTCTAGACCCCGGCAAACTCAATTTCACCGTGCTAGAAGGTCAGGGTCAGCAGTGTGTCGACTATATGTGCCATGCGATGCACCGTTGCTCCGCGGATGGCAAGAAATTTATTCTTCTGCCATACCACCAGAGGTACGATTCTAACCTTCAATTTTTCTCAATGTTTTCAATTCAATAATTATAAAAAAGAAATTAAATTTGATTATAATTGTGTTAATATTTCTCATGCCACAGGACACACTGGTGTTTGTTTATCATCATTCCGACTGCAAATAGGGCTTTTATCATGGATTCTGCAAGGCCAAAAGACATCACACCTGAAGAGAGCAGAGAGATCTGTCCCTTTTTGACACAGTAAGCAATAATTTTTCACTAGGTTTGATTTTTTTTTTTCAATTGTAATTAAATTGTGGATCGAAATTGCTAATTACAGTCGCTTAATTTTGTAAGGGCTTGGACCAAATATGTTGCAGAGGGAGGATTGCAAGGAAGAGCTAAAGGAACCGTGAAAGATAAATTCAAAATTGAGTGGTTACCGGTGAGCACACATGCAATAATTTTTTAACTTAAATATTATAGTTCCAAAAATTATTTTCATTGTAACATAGCCTGAAAAAATATAAATTTCAGTGCGCGCGACAGAAGGCGTCTTGGGAGTGCGCTTATTACACGATGATTTTCATGTTTATTTGGATAGAAAGGAATCAATTTTCCTTTCCAAATAACGTAAGTAATTCACATTAATTTTCATTTAAAAAATATCAATAATTCGATCTGTTTCTCGTTACTAACTTAAATTATAATTGCAGTATAGCCAGAGCCAAGCCTCTTTCTCACCCGAACAAATCGACGAAATTAGAGCGATGTGGGCAAGGTGGTTTGTATCCGAATTTTGTAAAGAACAATATGGATTTGTATAACTTAATTAATGTAATTATCAATTTTGAATTGTTATGTTATGTTTTGGCAATTTATATTCTGTTTTGGGCAAAAAAAAACATTCTGTTTATATATAATTTAATGACTAGCAAAAGTGGAGGCTAGTCAGAAACAAAAGAAAATCCAAAAAAAAAAATGAAAAATCCTACACGGATATTTAAAAAAAATCCGTGTAAAATGTGATAACAATAAAAAATCTATAGAGCTAGATGACCCTATTTACACACGGATATTAACATAAAACCGTGTAGGAATGGTAATCCCTACACGGATATTATGTTAGTAATCCGTGTAGCTAGGGAGGAGAGCTACATGGTTTTTAGTTAATATCCGTGTATAAACAGGATTCCTACACGGATATTCTATTACAAATCTGTATAGCTCTCTGGTGGTGTGTGCACTTTTGGAGGTTTTCCACACGGCTCTTTATTAAAAAATCCGTGTAGGATTTGTGTAATCGTACACGGCTAAATTATCTGTGTGTAAATGCTGGACTTTTCTACACCCCAGTATTGCACACGTTTCCAAATCCGTGTAGCTCTCCAGTTAAAGTCCGTGTACAAACTGTATTTTTGTAGTAATGTCATATCAATCATGAGACTTGTGAGTAGGATGTGTTAAGCATAGCATTGTGTAGTGTTAAATGAAATGAACGTAAAATGTAACGGATAAGTTAAAGGAAATGAGCCCACATGCGTTGAACGCATGTTGGAATGTATACATTGGGTCTGGGTTCGACTAGACCCCTCGATAACGTGACTGTAGGCGAAAGCGGTCCTGTCACGGGTCAAGATCTAGTGTAGGGTGGACTCCCCATCTAGTGAGACAGCTTCTCACTGTTGGTTGGACTTCCTAGTGAGTTGGCGGCCTCCCATTGTTGGTTGGACTTTCCAATGAGTTGGCGGCTTTCCAATATTGGTTGGACTTTCCATTGGAATGACAAATAAATGGATAAACGGAAAACTTGAAAGATAATTAAAGAAGTGTGTGTGTGTGTGTTTTAAATATTCATAGCATGTGAGGATATAATTTTAATATCATGTTTGTATTAATAAGTGAATTTGACAAACTCTGGGACTGGAACTAAATCCCGTACTGAGAGACTGTTTGATCTCTCACCCGTTCCACTTTTATGTGAGTTCCAGGAAAATTATGAAGCCGACGTGGAGCACGAATAGGTGGGATGCAGATTGGGAAATCAATGAGCAGATGACTCAAGTATCTTTTTAATTTCTTTAGTTAAACTTAAATTCTCTCTTTAAAAGTGGATCCATTGACTAACATGGCCATTAACGGTTTGTTTGCCATGTTTGTCTTGATCTCATGTGGAATGTTGTGACAGTGTCATCGGTTTGGATAGATTGTGAATTTCATAAAAAAATTGTATAAATTGTTAAATTTATTATTTGTTTTGTATATTAATAAAAATTTCGGTACTTTATTATTATGAATCCCAGCAGTGTCATAGTTTTGTTGTTTGATCTGGGCTTGAACAAAATCAAAATATTTTATGTTTGGAAGCTTAAATTAGCTCAATTTGTTGACTTAAAATCTCTAAGCTCAAATTTCTAGATGGGACCAGAAAATATCAAATATGCATGCAATTTGCCTTAACTGCTTTATTTATTTATTTTTAACATAAAAAATGATGTACTATTTCGAAATTGCTCTAATAATTATAAATATTCAAGATATAACAGTTAGTTTGGTAGATGTTGGCATCAATATGGCCAAGTGTTGTTTATGCCATAAATGTACTATTTCGAAATTGCTCTAATAATTATAAATATTCAAGACATAACAATAAGTTTGGTAGATGTTGGAACTTGGCATCAGTATGGCCAGGTGTCGTTCATGCCATAAATCATTCCCATGTTTCGAACTTTCATGTATCCTTAGAAATAATTAAAATCTGTTATTTGGTTAAATTTTGAAAAAATTACTGGACATGATAAAAATATGATAGAGTGCAATTCGAACAGAGATTTTCTTAAGAAGAAATAGCACCGGTTGCTTTTTCCTCAAGATATTATAAAGCTCCGTGACATGATTTTTTTTATTTATTTAATTTTTATCAAATTTTTAGATGTAGTGAAACATGATTAACATAAATTGCTACATGATTTTTACAATATTACCAAGGTTTTACAGAGTTAAATAAAAGTCATGATTGATGACCTTAACTACTCTCTGTGCATGGTAGGTGGAATTAATTATTCCTTGTCATCAAACTGCTTTCATTGAAGGACCCATAATTTAAATACAGTACTTTGTGCTCAAGAAGAAGAAGGTTATGTACTGGTCCATCAAATACGTCAATTAATTCCAAATTCACCAGCGACCTCATCAAACGCGAATCTCAAATCAGATGGCAGGGAAATTATGCTCACCAAAAACTCCCGGGATTTTTAATAATCAAAATTAAATAAAATAAATATCGAAATAGAGGATAGAATCTGACTTATTTCGAAAAATAATAAAGCTGGAACAAATTATCCCGTCCCTACGGACGGGACAAATTATCACGTCCCTGCTAATGATAATTCTGCACCAATCTAACCACTAACTAACCCAAAATCCGGAAAAAAAAAATTATCAGTGACAGGATGGATAATCCCGTCCGAGACCAAAAAAAAAATTATCAGAGACGGGATGGATAATCATGTCCATGACAAAAAAAAAAAACTTAGAAAAATTATGTTTACTAAATTATGTTTCAACTAAAAATTAAAACAATGATTTATTTTTCAACTAAAAAACAATTATTTACTTTAGTAATTTTTATTATTTTTAAAAATAAAATTTATATTTAAAATTTAACATTATAGACACAATTTATATTTTAAATATTATATCTATAAATATGATAAGATTTGATTTATCTTTTAGCTACATCAAATGATTTGAAATTCTATATCGCTGATCTTGACACATTATTAATTAATAGTTAATTGCATTAAATTTGAATTAATTGGTGGACTATCTATGTGTCTGATAACATAGACATATTTTTTAATTTAATTTATTGAGAACTCCATTACATCAAATGACTAAATTATGTTTTTTTGAAAAACCTAAGTTTTTTTTTTTGGGTTTGGTCACGGACGGGATCATCCATCCCGTCCCTGATAATTTTTTTTTCTGGATTTTGGTTTAGTTAGTGGTTAGATTGGTGTGGGATTATCATTAGCAGAGACGTGGTAGTTTGTCCCGTCCGTAGGGATGGAATAATTTATCCCGGCCTTATTATTTTTCAAAATAAGTCAGATTCTATCATCTATTTCGATATTTATTTTATTTAATTTCGATTATTAAAAATCCCGGCCAAAAACTCCTCATGAGCATAGCACACGTCCAGTTTAAGGAACTGGAGAGCAATGAGATGCAATCATTATTTATTTACAATTTTATGGATCACAGCCTATAAAAGAAGGCCCAATTGTCTTCTAGTTTTAATTGCGCGTTGGATCTCTGAAGGTGTTTACGAGAAGTAATTAAGGTACGCGTAATTCGTTTCTGTGGCTTTTTGTAAAATTACGATGGGTATATATGGATAAATGAATGTGGAATGAAAGGGTTACTAATTTTTAACCTATTGCATCCTCATATGCAGATTTGAACTTGAGCAAAGAGCAAAGGAGTTGAGCATAATAGTCAAGGACTTCAGGTATGACAAGCAAATTCGCTTTAATTAATTGAATAAATATAGACATGTTCTTGCTTTGTTTTTCTCTTAATAGGCGAAGAGTAGGTTTATATAGAGCGATAGGTATAGTATTTTCTGACGAATACCGTATATTGGGGAATTTCTTATTCATAGAAATGATTATTAAATAATAAAGGAAAATAAAAAGAGTGCCTGAGTTTTTCGATGGTACAGATGGATCCAAAAAAAAAAAAAGTTCAATCCAAACTTTGGAAAGAAAATTCTTTTTTCGGAGCCAAAGTGTTTTATTTTGTTTCGAAAGAAATTCCACCACCCATTTGTTTCTAAAAAAAATTCAAATACTCTTTCTGTTACTAAAAAACTCATGCAGTTCAGTTCCAAAGTTTGGTTTCAAATTTTTTTTTGGATCTATCTATGATATAGAAAAATATAAGCTAGTTTAATTGTTAGGTTCATGTTTAGTTGTTAGTGGATACTAAAGTTTAAGGACGATTGTAATGTTGCTTATTCCATCTTATTCTTCGTGTTTTATATTTCATTTGGCAATTTAAGTTATGATTTAAATTAATCCATCTGGATGAGAGAGAAATTGAGAAATGAATCTCTATCTATATAAGATAGTGTGCCCTATAAGGAGAGTAAATGTGGAGTAAATTAATCGACCTGCGTAGGTAATAAACTTACTTTATCGTAATTTTATCTTACTCTCCTTTTTTACATCTCGTTTGGTAACTTATTAGTGTAGAGTAGGAGCCATACTACCAAACATGTCCAAATTCATCAGATATATTATCTTTCAACTAATATTTTGTTGTTTTCAGTCCGTGAATATTCAACAACAAGAACAATAAATTCATAATATACTGACCAATGATATTTACAAAAGAAATCAAAATCAAATATAAATTTTAGTTAAGCGAACATTACCTATTTGTAATGACAATAATTAGGCATCTCTGTCTTTTAAACAAAGTAAAATAATAATTATTATAAATACTTTAACAAAATATGTTTTTGAAAATAGTCATTGTCAAAAGAAAATATCCACAAAAATGAATGATGAAAATTTTGATCTAGGTCCAGCAGGCTTAATGCTTTCTCCTCAGACCTAGAGGCTGTTGACACATATATATATATATATATTGCACTTTCTTATATATAATATCCAAAGAAATTGATATATAATTGATAAATAACAAAAAACATCTTGCTGTCATGCTATATACCAACTAAAGCATGGTGCAAATTTGCTTGTTTCCCTTGCTGTTCTCAAGCATGCAATTGGAATGTATCATGCAGTAGATTTTCCAGGCTGTAACACCTAAACTAATAATTAATTTAAACCAAACTCAAATTGGACCTGCTTCATTAGAAATAGATTCGTGAACTATTCTAGTTCGAATCTCAAAGTAACGTGAACCGTTGATTTCCGCTGATGACTTAAAGTTATCGGGTTAGGTAGGATCTGGATACTATTATATTTGGACCAGTACCCTAAAAGTGTTCGGGTCCGAATTTCGATCCATATACTTATTAGTTTCAAATCAGGTTGGTTCGAGATCCGAATACCTATCTACCCGTAGATATTTTGGGTCCAAATTTTCGATCCATAACTTGTTTGTGCATTATCGGGTCCGGTTCGGATATGGGACAGGTCCAAATTCAGAGCGGATACATATCACAACTCACAAGCATTTGAGAAACCCTTTACGTTTAAATAAAATTAAAATTTCTTAAACATCTCACATAATATATCATTATATATAAATTAAAATATGTTTCAAAATATTGAAGATGAGATAATTTTAGAAAGTAAAATATTAGACATGGTGATTTCATTTTATGGTTCCAGCCATAAGTCACAACTCTTAGTTCTTAAACTCCAGCTGACTTTCACCTCCTGCTCTCAGCAACTAGGATCACTCTTCCTTATCGTAAAAAAGTTTGTAAAAAATTAGAAATTGAGTTCGTAAAAAATTCGATTTGAAAATGAGTTCATTCGAAATTAATTTAAACCAAACCTAATTTGAAATTAATTGAAGCTCAAATTGGAGGTAAGTTTGATTTGGTTTGGTTCGTTTGCAGCCCTACCGAAAGCTTTCGTCAGTCGTTACTTCTCTCTCTCATGTCAAAAATAATAAAACAGATACATATATATGGTCCAAGAGGGCAACGGATCAGTAATCTTCACCTTGTTTCTCTCTAAAACTCAGAAGTAATGAAATATACAATGGTAATTGCGAAAAAAGAAAGGGCTAGTAAAAGTTATTTCGCAACTGAGAAAATTCAAAATCAATAAGTAGTACCTCTCAGCCGAACAAATAAAATAATGAAAAAATTGGAACTCCCATTAGTCTTTTCCAATTTCCCATGTTGTTCTCGCTTTAACTATTTTAATTTTATTCTGAGATTAAAACAAAAACAAGGACTCTCGTCACTAAAATACTTCCAATTTCCAAATCAGCAATGGCAGACCTGTTCCTATCAGCTCTGGTCCCAATGGTGATGGAGAAATCAGCAAACAAACTGGTGGAGAAGATCAGTGATATGTGGGGTATTGCTGACCAGCGCGAGAGGCTACACGACAAACTTTTCATGGTCCAGGACGTACTTACAGATGCAGAGGAGCGAGCCGATGCTAATCCGGCCGTGAAATCCTGGCTGGCTAAGCTGAAATCAGCTGCCTATGTGGCCAATGATGTTCTTGATGAGTTCCTTTATGAGGAGCTACGCAGGGATGCCGTGAGACAGGGCCACAAGGTGGGGACCTCAGGTGGCTTTTTCTCCCTTGAAAATTCAATTTTGTTTCGGTACAAGATGAGTGGGAAGTTGAAAGAGGTTGTTGGTAGGATTGATGAGCTGGTCACTCAGATGGAAACGTTCAAATTTGTTCAAGGCCGGCAAGGGCGTGTTGTTCATCATGTTGGAACCCATTCTTATGTAATTGAGTCGGAGGTTGTAGGGAGGAGGGACGACAAGGAAATCTTGGTGAAATTGTTGACTGAGGTGCATCTAACTAAGAATTTGATGGTCTTGCCAGTAGTTGGCATGGGTGGACTCGGCAAAACCACTCTTGCCCAGCTGGTCTACAATGACCCTAGGGTAAAAGAGAACTTCGAATTACTCGTATGGGTTTGTGTGCCTGAGAATTTTGATGTTGGAGCTCTCCTAAAATTGATAATTGATACTGTGATTCGAAAGAACAGCGAAGTTCCCTGTGACAACATGGAGTTGCTCCAGAGTTGTTTACGTCAGGAGATTTGCGGAAAGCGATATCTTCTTGTATTAGATGATGTTTGGAATGAAGATGAGAAAATATGGGAACAACTGAGAACTCTTTTGAAATGCGATGATTTAGGGAGTGCCATACTAGTTACCACTAGGAGTGGCAGGGTGGCTAATATAATGGGCACGGTAGAGAGTTATAATTTGGGATGCTTATGTGAGGAGGATTCATGGAGCCTGTTTCACAGAAAGGCATTTAGCAGGGGGGTAAAGGAATGCCAAGAGCTAGTTGAGATTGGTAGAAAGATGGTTCAGAATTGTCAGGGATTGCCATTGGCTATTAATGCACTAGGTAGCTTAATGAGTTATAAGTCTGAGGTCCGAGAGTGGCTGGCTATACTTGAAGAAAGCAAGCTATGGGAACAAAGACATGTTAAAGAAGAGGTTTTGCCAGTATTGAGGCTAAGCTATGACCACTTGCCTTCATACATGAAACAGTGTTTTGCTTTTTGTGCAGTATATCCCAAGGATTATGAGATGGATAAGGAGAAGTTGATCCAATTTTGGATGGCAAATGGATTTATTCCATCTGATGGGTCAAGTAGCCCTAAAATGACAGGCAACGATATTTTTGATGAGTTGGCTTGGAGGTCATTTTTTCAGGAAGTTAGGCAAGTTTGTCCCACCTATGGGGGGTTGATAAACTACTTTGGTTCAACGGAAGAAGGGTGTTGCTCTGAAACGAAGTGCAAAATGCATGATCTTATGCACGACCTTGCTCAAAACATCATGGGTGATAAATGTAAATCCATACTAGAAGTACCAGCACAGCTTAACCAACCAATGATTAATGTCCATCATGTTTCAATAATGAATTTTCCCGTACATATTAATAAAGCCGTGGATTGCTTCCCTTCAATCCGGAGCCTCATTAAGACCTCCACTTATAGTCACTATATGAAGAGCATTGAATTCACAAGATCAAACTCCCTACGTATATTAGAATTGCATGTATTACCTATTGAGAAATCTATCTTTATCCCTCAAAAGTTGAAACACATGAGATATCTGGATCTTTCAATTCCTGAAATTACATCATTTCCAGAAGAGATTAGTACTCTTTATCTCTTGCAGACCTTAAAGATCTCCTGTTGTTGGTCTCTTGAAATGTTACCAGAAGGTATGCGATATATGAGAAGCCTTCGTCATCTCTATATTAGTCACTGTAGTAATTTAAGAAACATGCCAGAAGGTTTAGGACAACTAAATTGGTTGCAAACACTGACAATTTACATTGTTGGCACCGATGACGGTAATGGCATTAGGGAGCTAAAAAACTTGAATAATCTGCATGGCCAATTGCATCTCTACAATCTAAGGAAAATTAAGCATGTTGTAGATGCAAGGGAAGCAAATTTGATGGCTAAACGAAATCTGGATGATCTGGCATTATGTTGGGGAATGCCAGACGGTTATGAAAGATCTGATGGAAATATACCAGAATCCAATGCTATGGAGGTTGTGCACTGTGATCCTTTTGAAGTGTTGGATGCTCTTAAACCTTGCAACAAGTTAAAGGCTCTGAAAATAAAAGAATATAGAGGTGATATGCTTCCAGTGTGGATGACAGAGTTCCATATGCTAGAAAATCTAATTGAGTTGTATATAATTCAATGTAGAGAGTGCACGAATGTGCCACCAGTGGAAAAGCTACGTTTTCTTCGAATTCTCGTATTACAACATTTGGATAACTGGATGCATCTTTGCAATAGTGCATCCACTAGTGCCGGAGGTGGTGAAGATGTCCAAGTACCTTTTCAATCATTAAAAAAGTTGGAATTGTCTGAAATGCCAGAGTTATGCAGCTGGTGTGAAGGTGAAGTTGGCAATAAGTCAGCACTGATTTTTCCCAAGCTCACAACACTAAAAGTCAGAAACTGCCCTAAGCTGACTACAATGCCAGTTGTACCTTCACTCACGAGCATGACTGTTGAAGGAAACAAAAACTTATCATGCTTTGCAACAGGATTAACTACATTGCTTGACCTCTCACTTGAAGGCCATGGTGGAAATGAAGCTCTTTCTTTTCATCCATGGGAATCTCTCAATAAATTATTTTTGGGAAATTACAACTGTATTGTACCAGTAGATGCAAAGGAGGGGGAGGTGAATATCACTCCGACAAAATCTCGGAGTCTGAAATTCTCAAGAGTTTCAAATATTCCATCAAATATGTCGTTCTGGAAGTGTTTTACATTTCTCGAAAATCTGGAATTTACAAACTGTGACAACCTTATTTATTGGCCAGAGGAAATGTTTAGAAGTTTGAAATGCCTAAGAACTATTTTTGTGCTTTATTGCCCGAACTTTCTTGGATCAGAACTAGAGTCACCAGTTGGGAGTTCAATAACAGAAGATTTCTTACCATTACTTGAAGGTCTATATATCTGGTATTGTCCAAATCTAGTTGAAATTCCCAAATGCTCAACATCTACTCGAGTACTGGATATTCGTGGATGTCCAAAACTTCAATGCTTACGACAATGGTTGGGAGGCATGATTGCTCTCAAAGTCTTGTGGATTATACAATGTGAAAGCCTGAACTCCTTACCACAGAGCATAGGTGGCCTCGCCAATCTGGAAATGCTCACCATTGAAGGCTGCCCCAACTTGGCATATCTTCCAGAAGGAATGGAAGGGCTTAAAGCACTTGAGAAACTTGAGATCCAGGAGTGCCCAAAAATAAGGGTTCTTCCTGAAGGTCTGTTACAGCAGCTAAAGAACCTCAATAAACTATGGATTGAAGGTTGTCCCCGCTTGGAGAGGCATTTCAGAAGGTATGGGAAGTATCGGTCCCTAATTTCTAAGATTCAGGTTACTAAATTTGGAGAAGATAGAGGATCCAACATATTAAAGGATTTAGCACTGTCGGTTCCATCATGCAAAATCACTTGCTTTTCAGGACGATCTTAATTACCATCTGAGGTATATTACGTACATCTACACTATATTACTTTAAATTCATTAAAATATTTTTCTTTCACTTAAAGAGAGCAATCTAGTAGCATAAGAAATTATAAATGTAGAAAAAGTAGGCTTCCAAGGTTATACTTATACATGCATATATCAACTTTGGATATCAACTATTACAAATATTGTTCAACGGAAGTGTTGTCAGTATGGTTGTTTTTTTTTCAATTATATTCGATGAAGTCAAAGAGATAATTTTGATGTATTGTGGTCCTCCAATTAAAATATGAAATGTAAGAATGAGCACTAACAATGCAATAGACAATAAATTGTTGACATATGATTGACTTTTGTATGATTTACGTCTTTTTTTATGACAACAAAATATAATTTTATAGTCATTACTATTGCATAAAGAATTATGTATGCTCTTAGGAAAGGAATTCATCATTACCTGACATTTTGAAGTTCACTTAATGCACCCTTACAGGGGTTCAGCATAATCATGCATTACAATATGGCAGTAGATGCATTCCAGGAGGTGTATTTTCTTAAGTGAAACATGTTGCTTGCTGTTTTGGCTATCTTAATCTGAGATGATCTACAACAGAAATTAAGAAGTCAACTACAGGTAAAAATTGCAAATCTGAAATGTAGATTTTTCGGCATATTGTAGCCACACTTATTATTTTGGCATGAGTTTTTATTGTACTTTATACAGAATTTTGAATTTAGTTGGTGATCGTGGTGGATGTTGCCTAAAACAACCAAGCTTAACATTAATATATAAAACTTTTGAGGTCCTTCACATAACACATTAATTGTTTAACCTCCCAAGTCTTGAACAGAGGTTCTGATTGAGATACATACATAACTACGTACTTCCTATTTTATTTTTTTTTGCCGTTTCTCTAGTGTGGTCAGCAGGCAACAAGTTATAAGCTCCAAGTGCAAAAGTGTGTACAGAGAGAGAATAGAAGAGCAATGTATGTGCCGGAGGCTGTAAAAAAAAGAAGGAGACTGGGAGTGGTGTTGCTGGCCATCTAATTTGACTTGTGACCGTGGGTCTTGCAGCAGCTTTTCGTCTACTAGCCTAATTAAATCATTTTGACATAGGTTTAATCTCTTGCTACTTGTACCATAGAACAAGATTGAGATGTCTTGTCCATATGTTAGATTATTGTAGTATTTTTCTCAATCCTTGCTTTCAATCTATTTTTGTTGCATTAATTGATAATGTTTTGTGGTACGGTATTGGTGTTGGTACGGGTCTATTTGCAATGGCATGCCAGCCATTGCATGAAATGCCGGACTCAGTAATATTTTTTAGTATTATGGGCTACCAGAAAGAACTAACATGTTGGTCTTGTAAGAAAATGTTTTCATAATTTGCCTATCAACTGATTACAGTACCACTTAGCTTTTAGTTTCTGATTATCTGATAATTTGTTATTTTTAAATGCTGCCCACACAGATCAAAGAAGATATCAGACATTCTGCAGTTGAAGAGCAATATCTTAAGCAGGTCAATCTGCAAACTTATGGAAATATTGAAGTGCCCATGTTCATATTTATGCTTGGTTAAAGATAAAAACTTGTATTTGTGAAATATTATATTTGTGATATATTATGCCCCGTTGATTAGGATGAAGCATCTTCTGGATAATGAAAGGCCATGGCAAACTGCAAGTTAAACTTTGACTGTTAAAAAGTAAGAGTTAAATTGTTGTGTTTGCTTTGCCGATTTTATTTTTTACTGATACATGTGTCAGTCGTCAGATACTGATATTACTATTATTTCTGCAATGATATTCCGTTGTTAAATAAGTGATACTATTAATTAGCAATATTTTGGGTCATTATTAAAGCTTCCACTATGTAATAACCATATTGTATATTTGAATGTGCAGTTTGTAGGATCCCCTTGGAGCTGACAAGTCCTTAATTATTCCAATTTTCTCAAAAGTAAGTTGTGATCGCTACATCCATCTGTTAATTGAAGGTGCTATTTCCTTTTATATCATTTTCCATTACAAATAAATATTACACTAGACGGTGTTCTTAATTAATAATTAACTTCCAAATTCTAAAGAATTCTAGGAGCAGAGATGAATTCTGCCAACCAAATTTGAACTACCGACAATTATTTCTGCCTTGATTATGTGATTTGGTTAATCATGCATGCAGAGCATCTCCATGGAATTCTGACGGACATGCTTTTGTGGGCCTCCGGGCATTTGTAGAGATCCTACACAATTGTATGATTATCCGCTTGTGTGAAAATGTTTTTGTAATTTACCAGCCGATAGGGTACAACTAATCTTCACCTGATGATGCTACTAATAAGCATTAGATATTATCTGATAATTTATTTTTAAAATATAGGCTAACACATATGAAGAACAATCTTAAACGCATTGACATGACTTCAGTGTGGAATAATCTCTTAAGCTGGTTTCAGTGACGCTCATGCAAGTTATATTTATTAGATTGCATGGTCAGTCTACAAATTTTCTTTTGTTATAAATTTAATGTTGATGCCCATCTAGAAAGTTATAAGTTATTTTTATGTTTAGTTAAATATTACAACTTATATTAGTGATTTATTATGCAATTCTGTTTTCCTACATGCACCTTTGATTAGAAGTACAAGTATTGAATTCAAGTGGAGCATCTTCTGGACAATAAAAAAAACAGAGCGAATCCAAGTTGCACTCTGACTTTTCAAAAGTAAGCATTAGCAATTGTTGACTAAATCACCAGAATTAAATTATTGTTTTTGGCGAGTTTTTCAGAGGTAGTCAAATACTGAAAAAACTGTATTATTTTTGCAGTAAAATACTACAGGTCAATTATTTGGGCAGAAATTAATATATTTCATTATTCTATCTAATCGGGTTGACACTAATATCATTAATTTCATAATTCGGTTTCTGAAAATTCTGAAAAAGGGTGTGACTGATAGGTTTGAACTGAAAATTTGTTATATGAGCATACAACAGTTAATTTTTCAGTTAAGAAACTGAATAACATATAAACCCGAATTCCAGAAACCGTGAGATCGAGAGAGAGAGAAAACAGAGAAGAAAAAGGGGGCTATTAGCTAGGTGGTGCTTGCAAATCGTCTTGTTTGTATGGATACTGGTAGAGACATGGTTGCAATTGCTACGCACATCTGACACGCAATTGAGGTGAAGAAAGATTACGTCTAGCATTGAGGAGAGCTTCTACGCTGCTTCTTCAAACCAGTTGTACGTACTTTCCTGTCTTGAATTTAATTTTTTACACATGGATCCTTGTTCAGGTAGGGATTGACTGATTAATCTAAACTTAATTGAAACCCTACATCCTACCTGAATTACCAACATAATATTCCGTTGTTAAGTAAGCGATACTCAGAATTAGCAATATTTCGGGTCATTCTAAGAGCGTCTTCTTTGTAAGAAACTATGTACAAGTCCCTTGGATTAATTTGATTTCCATAAGACAAACCAGGGCAAACTGCATATATAAGCATTATTTACTAAGTAATTGGTTAATCATGCAGAGCATTTTGGCCATGCACTTCATCTCCCATGAATGTTGAAAGACATGCATGCTTCTGTGGGCTTCCGGGCAATTGTAGAAATCCTGCACGATTCTTTTTAATTGTACGAATGCCCGCTAGATGACCAAAGCATGAAAAGCTGTGGATATGCTTTGGCATTCTCTCACACAGTCCTAAATTCTAGCTGTTGTTTAAAACATCATCAAGTTAAAATAGGAACATGGTACCTTTTGTTTTCCATTGGACATCGAGATCTCACGGTGCACCAATTCTTTCTTTCTTTGTTTGTTTTTTTTTTTTTTTTCAATCCTCTGTACTTGTTGTTGCTTCTTTTCATCAGCAGTGATTTGTTCTGTATACTATTAACAATTTATCCTTTATTTTGCTTTTTTTTTTCTTTGAATCCTCTGTACTTTATGTTGCTCGGACACTTCAAATGTAAAATTTAGTTTGCAATTACAAATTCATATAGAAATTACGTCGAATGGTTAGGAATGACTATTTAGACTTTGAATGTAAAAATATTATTCCGTACTACATATCAATTTGCACTATGCATAGTACCATAGCCTCACTCTTACATGAGTCTCAATTTAAGGAAAACAAAAAGTATGTTTAATAAAATCGTAAAAATGAATTATATTCAACGTAAGTCAATAACTCGCTCATTTTTCAAATAATTAAATAAATATTAGAAAACAAGTATGTTTAATATAAATATCATTAATATACAAATCATCATAATTTATAGGTTACAATACGAGAAAGGTAGGAAAAATAATACTAAAGAGGACGCAAGTAATAATTAAATCCTAATAATTTAACCCATTATAATTTAATCATCATAATTTAACCCATCTTAAGTTTGTAGAAGAAAATTACACACATTAAAGAAATTGATCTATATATACATGTTGTTAGTACATTTGCATAGCTTTTTTTTTTTTTTTTTTTGCTAGTAATAGTTTTTAATATTGTTAGCTACATCTTAGATGAGAAGGCCAGTGTTTTAAAATTCGGCTATATACGGCATATATACGGCTGCATATTCGCATTTAGTGTCGGGCTGCATAACAAAATAGCTATTCAAACTGCATATTGAGTTCTAGACCCGAATCCATAACACATTAAATGAGTTCCAGACCCGCCAGGTAGGTGTTCTCTCCAAACGCCCCACTCAGAGGTCTTTTATAACCTTTCCACTTGTTGCCTTATTGTATTTAAGTACTGTTGTACTAAATAGAGACTACAAATCGGAATGCTGAGGTGCTGGGTAGCTGCTAGCTGGCTGGGGCACTAGCTAGGTTGTTGCTGTAAGGATTCACAAGGGCTGTGAGATGATTGGCCTGTGACCATCATATTTCTTTTACTGTGAGGATAATTGGGCTTTTTATATTTACAAATTATAAACGATTTTAACACATGAGATGATTGGACTATTTGTGTTTGCAAATTATTATACATATGCAAATGTAATACATCCCTAATATTAAATGCCCATATCGATTTTTTAATATTAAATTGTTTTATTTTAATATACATATCAAATGTTAAATATTCAATTAAAAATATGCATTATATAAGTCTACATAAAAACCTGCATCTGCGACCACATATTGTATATGCAGTATGTGGTGACCTTCTGCATACTGCATAAAATTAAACCACATTTTAGAACACCAGAGAAGGTAGAGGAAAAAGTTCAAAGCTACACCGGATTAAGACAAAAAAAATTTATAACCTTCCGTGTAGCGAACAGAAAAGCAACTAAACATGTGTTTCTATAGAGAACCTTCACAAACCATTTTATAGAAAATCCCCTGAGATTTTTATTTATATCCAAAATTAAATACAAATTGCCCAATATACCCACAGAAGCTGCGTATCTATAAAAATGCCCAAACAGGCAAATTATTGGCCGGTCCTTAAGTTCTAATAGAAACTGGCCAATAATAGGCCGGTTCTTATTTTAAATTTTTTATTTTTTTTAGAAAATGAAGTAATTTATTTATTTTTTGTATTAAAATGTTAGAAAATATTCTTTTTGTTTATTTGAAATTAGAAAATACTATATAATTTGATTTATTAGAAACACTACAACAAATAATCCGGATCAATATTTTTCAGACCGAATTTTTCGCGGTTGTTAGAAAAATTAAAATATTTCTTTGTGTGTTATTGGAAAAAATAAAAATGCTTTGAATCTGAGTTATTGATCCCGGTTCAAAAGTCATTTCTAGGTAAATACAAAAAATATTTGAATTCTTCCATTTCTGAAAAAAAATGAAAATAATTCCGCAAGTATATCAGACACAATTGAATTTTTTTAAAACTATGTTCTCTAATTTTTCTCTTTGGAAATTGAGATAATTTTTTATTTTTATGAAAATATTAGAAATTTTTTTATATGTATCTTTGAAATTTAATAGAATAATATATAATTTAATTTATTAGAAAAACTGAAACAAATAAGCTGATGTATATTTGCAAAAGTGCATCCACTAGTGCCGATTATGTATACATTTTGGGTTAGAAAAGTACATACAGAAGGAAAATTGATAATTTTCTGTAACGTCATGACTTTTGAGTAAAAATAAATAGAATTTAGTGTTTGAATTTTGAGGACAAAATTCTTTTTAAAGGGGAAGAATGTAGCGCCATGTATTTTGAAGTACGGTCTAATTTAAAATTTGATTTTAAAAATAATATAATCAATTATATATATAGTTTATATATTTTTTTCTTCTTTCTTCATTATATATATTAATGTAATATATTATCCAAAATAATATTCTTTAATATATAAAATGAATACGTTCCGATTGATATTTAGATAAATTAATTAAGTTATGCATATAACTTATATTAGCATATATTTAAACGGACCAATTTAACATATGGTTCCTTATCTATGTCGGAATTGGCCAGTGCAAAGAGACTCATTGATGCTGGTAAAAATAGTAACTCGATCCCCCAAACACTACAGCAGAGAAGGGCATCAGAGACCGGTGAATTTGGTCGATGATGGTGATTTCTCCAATCTCTGATAGTCCACTTGGTCGCTGATAGTGAATTTTGGTCGCTGATATACCGGTCTCTGAAAGTGTGGTCTCTGATAGCTCTCGGGTGACGTCACCGATCGCTGAATGACGTCATCCCGGTAGCAGATACAGTTTCAGAGACCACAGAACTTTGGTCTCTGAAAAATCACGATGACGTCATGTTTAGTTAACAGAGACCAAAATTTCCGGTCTCTGATACCCAAAAACCGGTCGCTGATAATGATCAATTTTGTTGTTTTTTTTTAATTAATTTGTTTCTTCTTCTTTTTTTTTAATTATTGGTTCCGATTCTGTTGGTTTTATTTATTATTGATATTTCTTCGTTTCGGAATTGTTATCAGACGTACAATCGCTTCGATATTTCCATATATAATTAATATTAAAAACGAATAAACAATCACATAGAACAAGAACATAAATATACCAACTATATATAAATATCCAATCAACATCTGTATACTAAATATCCAATCCACATAAATATGGTAACATAAATATCTAAACCTAAACTATAACATTGATAAATATGCATGCCAAATCAAGAAAATCTAAGAAGTACCATCTCTGCTGAGATCCTCGCCATCATCATCGCCATTTATAATTAAACAAGCAAGTTTCAATCACTAAGCTATTCAATAACAATTCAATACCTATTCAATACTCAAATTCAATAAGCAATCACTAATTAACCCACCTTCTTGGCATCCAAAAATTCTCAGCTTACTGTCAATTAGTCCATAAGAAACTAAGAATATGGCACTGTTCCAATTTTGACAATATTGAACAACAGTTAGAATGTTGCAGGAAGACCTTACTATTCTTTGATCAAATTGAGGAAAGAAGGTCATTGCAGGGCTTTGAAAGGCGGTTTAGACTAATGGTGCGGGAGCGGGCTTACCAATTAGCTTGCATAATTGAATCTCGATGGAGGCATAGATCACACTGCAAGTGGCTTAAATCTGGAGATAAAAACACTCGTTATTTTCAAGCCATTGCTTCCTCAAAGCATAGAAGGAATAAGATAAGTTTTATCGTTAAGGAAGACCAAACCATAACTGATGAAATGGAAATTTTGAATGCATTCAGGGATCAAATGGAATCGTTGTTGGGTAAGGAGAATGTGGTTTGGAGGTTCAGTCCAGGGGCTTTATATCCGGAAAATATTCCTGACTTAAGTTCCTTACAAGATCCTTTCACTCAGTGCGAAATTGAAGTGGCCGTACGGCAATTGGCTAGGAATAAGGCTTTTGGGCCAGATGGAGTTCCAAATGAATTCCTTCAGTTGCACTGGTCAACAATAAAAGAGGAGGTGTGCAGAATTTTACGGGATTTTTATGATCACTCATTGGATCTCTCCTGCATTAATCAAGCAAATATTATAATGATTCCGAAGAAGGACATCTCGGTCAAGGTTAGTGACTACTGGCCTTTTAGTGTGATGAATGCTGTGCCTAAGTTAATTTCCAAATTGTTGGCAAATAGATTGCGTGGTTTACTACCAAATTTAATCTCTAACAAGCAAACTGCCTTTGTACATGGCCGGCAAATTACGGAAAATTTCAACTCAACACGGGAAATTCTCCATCATATTTCGATTAGTGGGAGACCGGCTTGTTTCATTAAAATTGATTTCGCAAAGGCATTTGATTCGGTGAATGGGCATTTTCTTACGAGCATTATGGAAGCACGGGGTTTTCCTCACCGGTGGATTCGGTGGATTCAGAATTTACTTCAAACGGTATCATCAAGAATTGTTATGAATGGGGAATATTCAGATTTTTTCTTTCACAAGAAGGGTCTAAGGCAAGGGGACCCTTTGTCCCCCATGCTTTTTGATATTGTAGTAGATATACTGACCAGAATGATTGATGTCCTTAATCGGGAGGTTGAAGCACGCCTTTCTCGCAAGATTGACAATGCGGTGATAATCCACCAATACGCGGATGATACTGCTTTAATTGCTAATGCAGAACCATGCACGATTATTACATTGAAGATTCTACTTAGGTTATTCACTGCTATTTCGGGCCTGGATATTAATTATGATAAGAGTACTTGGATACCACTAAACATTGAGGATGATAAGTTGCCGGTAATAACATCGGTACTAGGCTGCTCTCTTTCAAATTTCCCGATTAACTATTTGGGGTTGCCTTTGACTTTAAAACGTCCCGGTAAAGAATTATTCTTCCCTTTAATTGAAAGGATTGAATCTAAATTAGAAGGCTGGAAAGGTCGACTAATGTCAAGGGGAGGCCGCTTGCAACTCATGAATTCGATGCTAAGCTCCATACCGATCTACTTCATGTCATCCTTTCTTTTACCAATTTGGGTTATTAAGAGAATTGACAAAATTTGGAGGGATTTCCTATGGGGCAAATCAGATCAAAGAAGGGGGATTTCTTTGATAAATTGGAAGTTGGTGTGTCTTCCGAAGAAATATGGAGGATTGGGTGCTGCGCTAATCTCAGTATTCGAAATAAAGCGTTGTTACTTAGGTGGTGGTGGCGCCTCTAAAGATACTCAGAATCTCTATGGACCCAAACTGTGCTACCTCTGTACAATTTAGCGCGATCTCCCAACACACATAGAATTCTGATGAAGAAGGGATCTTTCTTCTGGTTACAATTATTAAAAATTAGACCGACATTTGATAGGTGTATTTCTTGGAAGGTGGTAAGTGGTGCATCTGTCTCTTATTGGTTTGATGCGTGGACATATCTGACAATGGCATCCCAAAGACAACCGGAATATTCAACAAGGAAATACTCTCTACAATTGGCGCTGGAGTCTGGCATTTGCCAGTTTCATGCACCGCAGGGACATGGTGAGGATCAGATAGTGTGGAGGCCCTCAAATAATGGGGAATACTCCGGAAAATCTTTTTACCACATTGAAATATCTCCAGGAACCGCTACATGGCCTCATCGGTTTATCTGGCATTTAAAAATTACACCAACTGTTAAAGTGTTTGCATATCTCTTGTTATAAGGAAGGATCCTTACACGTGAGGTTATGTTTAATCGTGGAATACATTGCAACCCAAGGTGTGAATTATGCCCGCGGTGCTCCATGGAAACTGATGCACATCTGTTCATCCACTGTATTTTTGCTCAAAGGGTGTGGACAAAGATAAGTTCCTTACTGGGAATTAGACTTCTACACACAGCAGAAACGATACAGGCCACAATGGACAAATCATGGAGGGCTTGCCAGTAGAGATATAACAAGAAAGAGTGGGCTTTATACTTTTTTGCGGTTTGCTGGTTCCTATGGAGAGGAAGAAACAAGAAGATATTTGAGGTGGGAATTATTAACCCAGAACATATAGCTATCAGTGCCAGGAATGACGCTCTCCTCTGGAGGAAGTTTTGTTGAATTGTTTTTCTTTTTGTTGTTTCTTATTTTTATAGTGAGATAATGCTCTGGATGTAATGGTGTTTACTGTTGTATTTCAACCTGATAGTCACTATCGGGGTTTTAAAAAAAAATAATAATTGAATCCACAAATTGAGTACACATTCAATACCGGTTAAATTCAATACACATTCAACACCAATTCGATTCAATGCCAATTCAATAACAATACTAATGCAATACTAATTCGGGCAGATATCGATTCCTTTTAATACCAATTTAACAACAATTTAATTCAATCCCAATTGAATCCAAATTCAATCCCACTTCAACCCAATTCAATAACAATTCAATCACAATTTAATTTAATTAAATTCAATTCCAATTAAATACTTACGGCTCGAGCGAGTAGCAATGATGTTCTCCACCTAAATTGAGATTGAATTAAAACAAATTAAAAACAGAAATAAAAAAATAAAACAAAATTAAAAACAGAAATAAAAAACAGCAAAAAACAGAAAATAAAAATAAAAAACAAAAATAAAAAAAACAGAAAAAAGAAAAGAAAAAAGAAAAACGAAAAAAAAACTGATTAAAAACAGAAATAAAAATATAAAAAAAGAAAAACAGAAAAAAAAAATGAAAAACTGCAAAAAAGGGGAAAAACAGACAAAAAAAAAAAGAAATCACAAAAACAGAAATAACAAAAACAGAAAAAAAAACGAAAAAAAAACAGAAAAAAAGGAAAAAAAAAACAGAGAAAAACCGTAAACAAAACAAAAAAAACCGAAATAATGCAAAAAAAAAAAAAACTAAAAAAGAAACTAAAAACTAAAAATTAAAAACTAAACTAAAAATGAAAGACAATCAGTGTAAGGACAACATCATACCGACAGAGAAGATAGGCGACGGCTGAACGGCGGGACGGCGGCAGAATCGGCGGAGTCGGCAGAATCGGCAAAAAAACCTAAAATTTGTACGCGGCAGAGAAAAGAAAACGGAAGGGTTTCGCGGTTTTCAGCGAAAAGTTTGAGCGACCGGGTTAGTTTCGTCTCTGATAAAAATGTTTCAGAGACCACTAATTTTGTCTCTGATAGTAATTGTCGCCGGTCTCTGAAAGTGTTTCAGAGACTACTAATTTCGTCTTTGATAGTATTGTCGCCGGTCTCTGAAGGTGTTTCAGAGATCACTAATGGCGCCAGTCGCTGATAGTCGTCGCTGAAAAAGCTGGTCGTTTTTTTTAGCTGATTTTTTTTTTTTTTTGAAGAAAAAAGAAAATCAGCAACTAAGTAAAGCGCCGGTCGCTGATATTCAAATATGCTATAGTATAACCGTCCGAAATTAAAATAACTGCTTCAATTAGCGTTCCTTGGAGCGGATCCCAACAAATAAATAGGATAACCGTATCTCTCCGCCTTCTTCAGAGAGTTATAAGAAAAGAAAAAAAAAAACCACTAAAAATTCCTTAGAAGACCCCGTACATACAAATCAAGGTATTCTAATTCTTTATTCCTTTTATGTTTAAGAAGTAAATTTTAAACAATTTCTTATATATGATTTATAAAGATTCTAATAACTATATTGTTTTTTTTCTGAAAATCATTTGTTTGATCAGTTTATTTTATATATCTATTTTTTTTATATAATCTCTAAGTTATATCCATTTGGTAAGAATTCTAATAGTTATATATTTTCTGAAAATTACTTAATTGTAAATGTTCTATAATTATTATTTGGTGTAATCCAAGTAATCGACGGATTTCAAGACGATTTCGGTAGTAAGAAAATTCTGAAATTTGCATCAAAGTATTTGTTAAATGATAATCAAATATATCTTTAGATCTTATAAACCCAATTAACTTTGAATAGTCTCCGAAGTCCTACCAGTCTTAAATCAATCCCAACAATATCACCGAAATTATAAAGTCTTTTGGACTAATATGGTATTCAAATCGATCTAGGATCAGGATTGAATAGGAATAGCGGCATGAAAGATTAGTTATTATTAGTTTATTATGACAAATTTTCACCGAAGATCCTAAGAGTTTATTCACCAATAACTCTAAAACTATTTTTATTATAAAGATTGTATTATTTTATTTAAGATAATTTTTCACCGATAACTCTAATGATTTATTCGCCAATGCCCAAAACTATTTTATTTACAAAATAAGAATAATCCAAAAACTTATCCATAGTTTAATTATATTTGAACAAATTCAATCATATATGATCGTATAATCACAAAGAATGGAATGTAAGTCTGTTTAAATTTTAGGAATTGTATTCGCCCAAAAATAATTTCAATTATACCTTCTGATCATACATAGCAGTAAAATATATTTTGTTTACATCTTATGAATAATATTCAGATTGTACATACTTCACAAAGATCAGTCTAGCAATAGATAAATAGAAATTAACATGTATAAATATTAAAGGCAAAGACTTTTATAGAGATAAGGACCTATTTGTAAAATGAACATATTTTTATTTTCAAAGTTCAAACAGTCGATCCGAACGGTTCATCTTGTTTTCCATATTAATATGTGCTTGGAGACCAAATTTTACATTTTTCTGAATTTTTTTACTATTTATTAAGATGGGTACAAAAAATATCAAATTCAGACCATTGAATTTTGTACCCATCTTAATAAATAGTTAAAAAATTTAGAAAAATGTAAAATTTGGTCTCCAAGCACATATTAATATGGAGAACAAGATGAACGTTCGGATCGACTGTTTGAACTTTGAAAATAAAAATATGTTCATTTTACAAATAGGTCCTTGTGTCCATAGAAGACACTCTCAATATTAAATTAGTAACTGTGTTACATGTTTTTGGTCTGAGTTCTGAAATAAGAAGTAACGTAGAGGCAAGAATGAACTACCCCACGATAACAGGTACGGGTTTCCTGAAAATTGTCAAATTGTTACTTACCATTTTGTATGCATTTTATTTATTTATTTATGGAATTGTACATACAAAATGGTAAGTAGGATGTGTTGCGCATGGTGTTGTGTAGTGTTAAATGAAACGAACGTGGAATGTAACGAATGAATTAAACAAACTCCGAGACAGGAACTAAATCCCGTACTGAGAGACTGTTCAATCTCTCACCTGTTTTACTTTTCTGTGGGTTCCAGGAAATGATGACGCCAGCAAGGAGCATTAACAGGAGAGATGCGGATCAGGAAATCAATGAGTAAACGGCTCAAGTATCTTTTTAATTTCTTTAATTAAATTTAAGTTCTCTCTTTTAGAAGTCACTAACATAGTAATTATCGATTTGTTTGTCATGTTTGTCTTGATCTCATGTTAAATGTGTATTGTGTACTTGAACTATTAGACTTTGTTTATATGTTGCATGAGTTTTTATTACTGATAATGTATGTGATGTACACACGCCTTACGTATTAATACGTGGCGGATTGTCTCAGGGTGTGACAACTAAGTATGGTATCAGAGCATTCGTTCCTCATACTGTATTTGGGTCCTTGTTTTGTTTGTTATCAATGAGATATCTGAATGCTTATTCATTTCCAATTAATTTTGATCAAATTGACTATCTCATCCAATATCTGTATCTCATGGATTTATTTTAATTATTGTTTATTTTATCTCGTATCATCCGTTTTTAAATGTTATTTCCTTGGAAAATATATATATATTTTTAATATCATTCTATCTTAACCTGATTCAGACCAGTTTGATACGATTCGACACTAAGTCATTCTCAATTGAATGAGATTTTCTATATATGACTTTAATGTTACTTATCGATTATCATTGCCTAACTTGGTTTCGTTACTTCAATCATCTCATTTTGATATTGTTTAATTCATAGTATAATTTGACTTATTTTCACTGAATCTATCAATCTATCAATTACTTTGAAGTTGTTCATTACCGATTAAATATACCTATAACTAATTTAATCTTGTCTGACTTTGCTTAAATCTTTATTTACTAATAATTAATATCATCAAATTTTTGGTAAGTATATTATTGATTTATTAATTCTTAGGAATAATTTTATATTTTAATCAGAGTTGCACAGCAGAAAGTAGTGCACTTATTTACAACTTTATTTTTGAATTTTACAGACAAAATTCTTTTTGAAGGAGGGAAAAATGTAATATTTCGAAAAATTAAGGTTTTTTTTTAGTAATTATTATTTGTTTACAAGACATTTTCATAATATAATAAATATTATAGTTTTGTTTGACATATCTTATTTATATCTAGTATGTCTTTTCAAAACAAAATTTCTAAATAAATATAATTTTTTTTTAGAAACAGAATGAAATAATAAAATTTCTTTTTATGTTTTATTCTTAAAACTTAGATTTAATTTGCTCGTACAAATTTCTATATTTACATCATTTCCTTAAATATGAATTTGATAAAGTCTATTTCTATTTATACTTTATTTCTAAATTATGAAGAAATTAATGAGACGCGTCCCTTGCTGCCCAAATTCCCGCCCCCTCCCTAACTGACCTTCTAAATCACCTTTATATATTAAATTCCCTGCTGTATAGATAATTTTGAATCATAACCGCCCTTTAAGTTATTCCCTGCCGTAACCTCCCCCTCTCTGTTCTGATATAGATTATCAAATTCATATGATTGATTAAATGCATATGTATTTGCTGAACCTATTAAATATATTGTAAATAAAAGTTACTCTCGTTGGCTCTCTATCTCCTCTTTTTTTTGTTTGGATCTGATCCCCTCTATTTTGATAAATAGAGAGATATATAAAGGAAATCTTCTGTTGAAGTTTTGATATCAAATTATCAAATGTCCAATTCGAAATCCAACTACATCACAGTGATTATGAATTATTGTTGCAAACCGATTTAAAATTATGAATATCTTGCTATCAGGTAACCAGACTTCTCTATAATCTGTGTTTTCATTTTGTATGGTTGATTTGAATATGGGTATTGCATATTGAATTATAATGACATATTTAATAGGATAGTGGGTCTGAGTTTGAAATTTGATATGTAATTGTAGCCTCCTATTGTTGGATGGATTTTTCAGCGGGCTAATGGCCTTCCAATGTTGGATGGATTTCCCATTGGATTGACGGTTTTGTGTAATTGTCTTATGTGGAAGTTGGGAATTGCTTGTGTGATGGGATTCCAACTATATGAATATGATGTGACTTGTTTTACGGATAATCTAGACCGACGTGCTCTCCCAGTTAAATATGCGTGCATAATTTTATGTGTATTTTTGTGGATTAATCCGTCATGTTTTAAATAACCGGTTAAATTAAGTCAATTATAGAGAAGCGCGTCGTTAAATAACCGGTTACTGAGCTTTGTAGCCGACTCCATTTGTTATTCTGTTTTCTTTCTGTTGGCAACGTAGGTTGATGGACCAAGAAAACGTGCGATAATAATGTTATAATCACGCTCCAGATGGTCAAAATCTAAAGTGACATATATATTTCTTACTTGACCTGTTCTAAAGATTATTCTATTTCTTTCTAACCATAAAAACCATAACACAGCCCCTCTAATCAATTCTACTAAATTAGAATCTTTTAGAAGTATGCAACTGTCAATTTCCCACAATTCCTGCATATTGGTACAATAAAATATAAAGCCATTATAATGAGCAATTCATGACCATATCTTATTGGCTGAAGAACACACTACGACACTAGTAGAAAAAGTACTTTTTGTATCGGTTATTTACGCACATTAGTATCGAACCAAGAGATGACACTGATCCAGGCGATACAAATACCTAAACTAATCTGTATCGCATAAAGAACTGATACTGAAAGTAAGAATCTGTATCGGTTGTTTAATAGAACGGATATAGATAGTAGTATCTATATTGGTTGTTTTGCAATTAGGCGATACAGATAGTACTATCTGTATCCGTTCTATTAAACAACCGATACTGTTTTTTTTTTTTGCTGCTGCTGAATGTGTATCGGTTCTATTAAACAACCGATACATTTTTTTTTTTTTTAGCTGCTGCTGCTAAATGTAATGTAGGTATTGATTATTAAGATCGGAAAACACTCAAATATCACATTTATGTTTGCTGAGATAATACCAAATTTTGAATTAATTTTAGAAATGAAGATGCTTTAAGTTAATTTCTATATTTCCTGTTACAGATGTATATAATTTTATTCTAATTTCATTGAATTAAGTAGATGCTTACATAATAAAAAAAATTAATGATAAAAAGGAGCAGCAGGAAATAAATTTTTATTTCTGAAACAAACAATTACAGACAGTACTAAAACAAAAGGCATGCAAGGATGTAACTTCTCTTTGCACCCTCCTCTGATATGACAAGTCAGATTGTGAAAGTATTGAATAAAATTAAAATATAAATGTACTGATTGAGCTAATTAAGCAGTGACCGAGCTCTCGATGGCGACCTTGGCTGAGCAAATTAGATTGTCTGATTTCTCAGTATCTTCATGCCATAGTTTTCGCAATGCCTCCTTTAAGTTGTGCATGCTTTCAATTGCATAATCTGCGCCTTTTGCTCTTTGTGATGTGCCAATTAACCTGCACCATTCATTTTTGAATTAGTGCAAAAAGTATATATAACTAACAACTTGCATGATACACATGACAATATTAATTGGTAGCTACATTTTAATTTAATAGAAAGGGACATATCTCAAGAATAAAAAATTGAAAGCAAGAGAGGAATGTGAAACACGGGAACAACTGGAAACACCAGAATAAGTTTCAGGATAGCAACTTTATTTAATTCAATATTATTAAATTTGTGGCTTTTAGAAATAAAAAAGAGGAAAATTACCAGTACAGTGTGAAGGCCAATGCGCTTCCCAGATTGTAGGTTGCGTATACTATCATCAAAGAAAATCTGTAACAAAATAGAATTAAATAATTATATAATCTTTGCAGACTAAGTTAGATTTTCTATTTTCTTCATCAAATTAAGCAATTAATCGGCTAGGCTGCATTTACCGTTCTTTGAGGATTGATATTAGAAATTTTGAGTGCATGCTCTATTGCATGATTGCATCGATATTGGGTTTGCATAAGATCGGAGTCTTGGGAGTTCTTCACTAGGTCTGAAGTAGAATACTTGGGGAAATATATACCTTATGGCAAATACATGGGGAAATATATACCTCGCCAATTTTGTTGGCTTGAGTGCCCCTTCTCCTCATAATTTCCACCTCGACCGCGGCCAATTTTGTATAATTTCTTGGTTGCAACTGCTCTTTTACCTACCTTTAATTGTTGCATGACTCTGATCTGGCCCCAGAAAAGCATAGTCTCTGTATGTATCAAAACATGGTTAACTACTTGCATACATATCTCTAAGTGCATTTTACATCTACACCTCTAAAATGATGAGTATCTTAATTTTGAAAGGTGAATGGCAGGGCAATTCTCCTTTGGCAAGATGAACTGCCAAATGTTTGGCATTTTTTCCTGCCAGAGGAGAAGAGCACTGTTATTCTTTACACCTCAACAGCTCAATTCTTCTCTGATTATATTGCATTTTCTTCTTGTGTTCTTGCTCAAAGTTTGCTGCTTTTATAGTGTATATGTAAATTGATTTTTATTTTGGATATGCTTCAGCTATGCTGTAATGGAAAGATTATGCTTTCAGCACTACAGCAAAACTGAGTATCAGCGACCGGCGAATACACCGGTCTATAATGCCTTTTTTTTTTTTTTTAAATAATATTACATAAAAATCAGGCGACCAGGTTATCAGCGACCGGTATCAGCCACCGGCGATGACACCGGTCGCTGAAGCTAATTTTTTTTTAAAAAAAATTAAAAAAATTATGCCAAAAAACCTTTCAGCGACCGGCACCGTGACCATCAGCGACCATATTGTACCGGTCGCTGAAAGTTTTTCCTGAAAACCCCCCGCCAAACCCTTTCTTCTTCCCTGACGCGCGTTTTTCGAAATTAGGTTTAGACAGAAAAACATGGCTCCCGCCGACAACGACGAAATCCATCCCGCCTGGTGAAATCGATCCCGCCGACGACGAAATCCATCCCGCTCTAGGCAAGTATCTCTCTGTCTCTTTCTCTCTCTCCGTTATTTTTTGTTTTTTTGTTGCTGGTGCTAAAATATAACCAACGGAGGGTTTTTTGTCCTAATTTCTAGTAGCTACTGATTCCGGTGGGTGGCTGGCCTGTGCTCGTGGACCTCGGCGCTGTCGCGAGACAAGGTGCGAGAAGGCAACCTTGGTACCGACGAGCGTCACAACTCGGGTTTATGTTATTTCTGTCTCTTTACTTAATTTCTGTAATTTTTGTAATCTCTGTGATTTTTGTGATTTCTCGATGTGTGACAAGGAGCTGAGCTCCCCATTGTACCATTCGTAGAACTTGAATTGTTAAATGCGAGTTCGGGTTTATGTTATTTTCCGACTCAATTGAATTGCTTGTCTTGTCTTGTGTGTGCTTGCTTGAACGGTGGGGGTGCTTGATGCACAAAAACGATAGAGAAATTGGAAAAATAATGGAAAAAAGAGATTTGATTTTTTGAGAAAATACATCAAAGACCCTAAAAACTCTAAAATTATAAAAAAAAGTCCAAAAGTCCATGAAGGAAGACTCGGATCGTGAATCTGAACCCGTAACATGGGCGAAACGAATCATAGATTGTTTCAGATCCGGTTTTGGGCTGTGGAGTTCCTGTCAAAAATTCAGCCCGATCCGACGGACGGATCAAAAGTTATGCCCATTTTCGTGAGACATGCGCAGGATCATATTGCATCAAATTGTTTGGTACAATTCGTTTCGATTGGGTTGGGGAGAAATATATGAACATAATGGGTATATCAATTTGTTTGGTACATTTCGTACCAATTGGTGAAAAGAAAAAAAAACAATTTTTTTTTTTAAATTACCCTTCTGCGACCGGTATTGATTATCAGCGACCAATTTTTTGGTCTCTGATAACTTTACATGACGTCACCAAAATTCAACAGCGACAAAAAAAAATTGGTCGCTGATGAGGTATCTGTGACTGGGATGACGTCATTCAACGACCGGTAACGTCATCAAGCAAGCATCAGCGACCACCTTTTCAGCGACCCGAATTTGGCATCAGCGACCAAATCGACTATCAGAGACCGGTGACATACTTATCAGCAACCGATTCACCGGTCGCTGATGGATCTTTCTGCTGTAGTGCAGGATCTTCTTTTCTTCCCTTCTCTCCATTTGCCTTTATCCCTAGTTCTCTACCTCTCAATATCTTCAAAAGGTAAATTTTCCTCTTAATCAAACCCTTTTTTGTTACTTTTTACAACTAAATAGCCATGACAGAATTATTACTCATTGCTAGCGACTCGCGTGAGAAGGATAATTTTGTATTCACACATATTTCATCATCAATGGAATCCAATGGAGAAGATAATTTTGTACTCACTTAAACAATTCTATCGTGTATTTTACTATTTATCATGTTGTTGAAGGTTTGTTTCATGAAAAAAAATAAGCAGAGTATTGCTGAGTTTAATAACCAGCAAAAATGAATAGCGTACGTCAACAGCTCCTAATTATTTATCAGTAAAGTTTCATCATCAAGAACGTATTTATTAGCCCATATGCTTCAAAGAGTTTGAAAACTATGTAGCGGATTACAAGAGAACTTATTTATCAATAAATCAATGAAATATCCATAGAACACATTTTTCACTGTTATGCAATGCTACTTAATTGTTCAGTTTGTTACTTGCAGTTTATCTTTGTTTTATGGAATGTGTCATGGTTTTTCAGTTTGGATATACCGTAGTACATGCTTGGACTCGAAAGATTATTCCAGGATTTTTTTTTTTTTACACATGGCCCCTTTTCTCTTCCTTTTTCCCTTTCTGTTGTGGAATACAGAATATTTCTTTTCTCTGAGAGTATATATCTTCATAAAGTAAATCTCCTTTTGTCCATTTGTTAAGCAATCCTACAGATTTTGTAATTCATAGTACGGAAATATATTCAGGTGTGACTTGAAAGCTCTTCCATCAATTCTAATCTAAGCCTATGCAGAATCAAGTTTACAAATATTATTTTCTAATAGTTGAATTCGACTCTACTTCCGAAATATGACTATTGAAAAAGAACATGTATGGTCTATTCAGCATTGGGAAAATACCAAATAGTTTTTTTTTATCATTTTATGGTGATTATGGAATAAAGCACATTCCTGGCATCTTCAAAATATAATACCTGGGTTGATTCCATCATTAGGGCACCAAAATCTAGTAGGTTATTTTTCATTTCTTTTTTATTAAAGGCCCCCGGTACACTCCAGCATCTATTAGATGTTATTCTACAGCATTGAACATGTGCATCTCCAAAGAGAGACGAATGCTCGTGCCGCTGCATTAAACCCGTAGTGGAAATATAACGCTTGGGTTGAGTCATTGGGGCATCAAGATCTAGTTATCTTTCTAATTGAGAGTGTTAAATCAAGCATGACCTTTCGGGTGGAAATGAGAGGAATGTGCTAAGGAATATTAAATCTTCAGATATTTCGATGTATGTACTAGTATTTCCTGAGAACCTACTTTTGTCAATTTAATGTCTCTCTTCTGACCTTGATTTTTTTTTTCACTTCTACAATATGGATTTGGAACTTAGAAAAGGGCAAACATTAAACAAGAATTTTCTCTTTTATCAGGAATAGGAATTAGAGCACATTCTCTTGGATCTTCCAATTTTGATGCCTAAGTTGATTTTGTTGCACTAGTACAAAAAACTCTTTCACTGACCCTTAGTCACTGACTGTTTTATTGTGTAACAGTCGGTGTAGAGACTACATGGCAAAATCATAAATATGAATAATTTCAACACTGACTGTTCACTTTTAAAAACCGTCGGTAAACCAACACTGACTGTTTTTTTAATTGAAGCGTCAGTGTTGTTCGACCTTTCACCGACTGTTTTTTTAATTTAACAGTCAGTGTTGAGAAGTAACTTTCACCGACTGTTTTATTAGAGTAAGGGTCAGTGTTGTTCTAACTTTCACCGACTGTTTTTTTAATTTAACAGTCAGTGTTGAGAAGTAACTTTCACCGACTGTTTTTTTAGAGTAAGGGTCAGTGTTGTTCGAACTTTCACCGACTGTTTTTCTAATTTAACAGTCAGTGTTGAGAAGTAACTTTCACCGACTGTTTTTTTAGAGTAAGAGTCAGTGTTGTTCGAATTTTCACCGACTGTTTTTTTAATTTAACAGTCAGTGTTGAGCAGTCACCAACACTGACTGTTTTTTTAAGGGAAGCGTCAGTGTTGTCCTAACTTTCACCGACTGTTTTTTTAATATAACAGTCAGTGACTCTATTAATTTTACTTTCTTACTACTTTATTAATTATAAAAAAAATACAAGTATAAGAGAAACTACAAAATTCAGCAAACCGAGGGTAATAAAATAGACTAAAATTTTTATTTCGTTAATTAATTAAGAAATTCTGCAGCATTGTGAAATTAAAAATAAAAATAAAAGAATTGTAAAACTTATAAAAAAATTTTCTACATTTGTATAATTTTATAAAGACAACAATAAAACATAATACAAAAAATTATGGAATTGTAACAATCACATCTTCCCGTTTAATGAAAATGAAAAAGACTATCCATTCACACCTTATAGTTTAATTAAATGATGACACATTAAATTATATAGCACTACATGCATGTTGCATATATGACTCTATATCTTCTATGCATGAATATGAAATATAAACTCTTGTTTCGTGAGTTAATGAAGATGTTCGGAAATATGTCGTCTGTGGGTTGATCGGAACCGTTTATGTTAAAGAGCACTGCATTTATTGTCTTGCATCCAAATTTGATCAAAATTTGTTTTTATTTACCCATCCATCTAGTTGACCGAAAATTGAAACATCGTGTGGCTATAAACATTTCGTGTTGGATCGAACCTCATACATAATAAAACTTCTGATCTTTTATGTTGATTGCGTTCAATATTCTCTCTTGATCATTTTAAAACAGATTTAGAATGATTTCACTACAGATTGACCGTTGATTTCCCGTTTGAAAATAAACGATCCGATTTCAAACTTCTTTTTATATTGATTTTATTGTTAATTTTTTTGTAATTTTGGATTCACCGACTGTTTTTATTTCAGAACCGTCAGTGTTAACATCTTTACTGACTGTTTTTATTTTAAAATCGTCGGTGATGATATGCTGTAGTGACTGTTTTCGAAGCCGTCAGTGTTGGTAAAAAATTTAATTTCCGAAAATTTTCGCTCCCCCCATTCTCTTAGGATCAGCCGCGCAAAAAATTTCATTTTTCCCTCCGCCAAACCCTTCTATTTCGCCAAACCCTTATAATTTCATTTTTCCCTCTACCAAATCCTTCTATTTTGCCAAACCCTTATAATTTCATTTCAGAAAAGTAAATTTCATTTCTTTCCAAACTCTCGAGTCTCTCGCCGCTCAGCTGTTTCTCTCTTCCACTTCCCTTTTCGCCTCTGCCACCAGTCCGCTACTCGCGACTTCGCCCTTTTACTCAAGTAGGCCGTTTTTTGTTTCTTCCACTTCGCTTTGTGCTCCGAGCACACCTCAGCCTTGCATCCGAGCACACCTCCGAGCACGACTCCGCCTTGCCGTCTATCTCCATCTCTGAGGATTGAGCAGCGAGCACCTACCGGTTTGACACACTCTCTCTAGATATGTTATTTTGGTTAAATAGTTGCTCAATTTTTTGAAATAATAATAAATTTAAATTTTGTGAAGTTTAGGGTTTATGTGAATTAAGGGTACAATAAACATGGTACAACAAATACCAAGCCAAATAAAAGATAAGAGTCAATTTTTTACAAAAATAAACGGCAATAAGCCAAATTCAAATTTTGGACGGTTGACTGCCTCATGTGGCCCTGGCAATAAGTTCTGGTTCTTTTTGTTTGTGCGTGGATACAAAGCACCCATTATCCTTAAAACCTAGAACAACAAAAACGAATTTGCATAATTGAAAGGCTTAACGATTTGGGAATTTTTGTGATTTGAAGAGTCGGTTTTCACACTAACTGAGGTTGAGAACTGATTTCTTTGGGATATGGTTGAGTTTTACACCTTACTGTCAAGCATATGTATCTTCTGCAGTACATATTGGTGCAGCTATTTTGATATCTCTTTACATGGATTTGAACCTTGATGCCAATGCTTTCAACTGGCAAAGCATTAAAATTTTATACAATGCATATCTATGATGAACAGGGATGCAAAGTAGCAACAGTATGCATGACAGTATACAGTTTTTCATAGTTTTGAATTTTTGAAATATAACATGCCACAATTCTTGTAGGAAACTCCAATTGTATTGATTCCTTTTTTCTTATGTACCAGATTCACCAAATACCAGATTTTATGTATTTACGAATACAAATGTAAAATCTGAAAAATCTGAAATATCTAAAAATGGTCAATAGATCAGAATGGGAAAAGCTCCATTGGGCATTGAAAAGGGCAGGGAGAGAGGATCAACTTGAACACGCAGTGGATGAAACAACTTGGCATCCTCACTCTCTCACACAATGTCAACGGTGCTTCAAAGAAGAAGAAGATTAATTCAATGAGAAGGGAAGGTTTGAAATGTCGAGTGAAGAGCAAGGTCTGATATGACCATTTGAAATTATAAAGGCAACTGGTATGACTGTCTTTTATATAGGAAAAGGCAACAGACATAAGATTAACAAAATATCGTTTTGAGATAAAATAAATTGCCCTTAAAATGTGAACAAATATTTGCGGGCACTATGCATGACTGTCTTGACATAGGTGAAGAAATTTTGAGAGATCTAAGAGGAATCACCATGGCAACAAACAGGTGCATTCTCAAGTAAATTTTTTTTCTTATATATCTTCGTAGTGTCTACATATTATTGAATATTATTTTCTTTGTTCAACCAAAGGACATACGGGCTCCTTTTTGACTGGTTATATCCGTCTCACATGCCACTGCTTTTGAAAGGTGATTTTATTTAACTAATTTTTATAAATTATATATTGTGATTTTTATAAATTATATATTGTGATTCTGTAAGGTGATTTTATTTAACTAATTTTTCAAGGGAAATTGTCCAGGTTACAGCACCTCTGTTGAAGTTCATGGTAGAGTTTCCTCTGAACAAGGCTCAAAGGCTGACATTTGATTGCTCTTCTTCAAATGAATCCTCAATTTGTATTCATGCAGTGTGATTTACTGACAAAAAAATATACGCCGACGCAACTTCATGTAATAACACGACAGTGGTGTGCATTTTTCTTGGACAACTTCTAAATTATTTATAAGAAATGCAATGTTGTTAACTTCATATATATATTTTGTAAGTGTGTTATGTAAATTTTGTTATAGTATATTTTTTTGTGAATGAAATATAAGTAGTGTTTATATTGTATTGTCTTTTGTTTGTGTTGCTCAAATTATTTGCATGATATTTTATTTAATTTAGATGAATGCTGAATAGTAATATATTGCTAGCAAAAATATGGAGGCTAGTCTTGATACAAATAGAACCATGCCAAAATTTTATGCAAACACCGACTGTTTTTATCACTAATTATTGACTGTTTTTTAGAACTACACCGACTGTTTTTTAAAGAAAACAGTCGGTGTAGGTGCCCAACACCGACTGTTTTTTTAAGAAAACAGTCGGTGTAGGTGCCCAACACCGACGGTTTTTTTAAGAAAACAGTCGGTGTAGGTGCCCAACACCGACGGTTTTTTTTAAGAAAACAGTCGGTGTAGGTGCCCAACACCGACGGTTTTTTAAAGAAAACAGTCGGTGTAGGTGCCCAACACCGATGGTTTATTTGAACAGTCAGTGTTGAATGTCTACACTGACTGTTATTTACCAGCCAGTAAAGAATACCTATACTGGCGGCGCCATCACTGACGCCTCAATAACAGTCGGTATAGGGATTTTTTAACAGTCAGTAAAAGTGTTTTTTGTACTAGTGTTGCCAGGGGCCTCAAAATCTAGTAGGTTCTTTCCAGTTGAGAGTTGATGCTTGTGGTGGATTTGAGAGAACTGTTCTAAGTAAAAAATGTATGGGAGCACTAGCCGGTAATAATATTTTATACGTGAAGCATGCAAGAAGAACAAGGGCAATAGAAAAGCGAAACTAATTATGTTGAATAACTTCTTTCAGAAAAAACACAAAAAATTTTAAAGGTGCACATGCTAATTTTGCTCAAGACAGCTAAACAATTGCAAATGCACAATTGTGCATGCTCACACACAGTGATACATCAACTTACATAGTTTTTACATGGATATGATAAGTTATGAAGGATCAAATACAGCATATGCCATATGAAAGCAGTATCCTATGACAGGACCATGATCAAAATGTGAACAGCTACTGGGTGCTACAAATTTTGGAATATCTTGTGTACCAAGTAGCTTTTTGTACCACTAGAGACAACAGGAGATATCATTCCGAGTTCTATAAATAAGGAACATTTATATAGAACAACTATCAAACCAAATAACCAGATGTCAAGAGCTCAAAGGAGGTGACATGCGAGAAGCATTACTGGGCGAGATCTCCTCTGGCAGAGAATAGTACAATAATGCATGCTTGTATCTACTGCTTCATGCATTTTGTTTGATTAAGTCGCTGCCAAAGGAGATTTGCCCAGCAATGTTTGTACTTTGCATCAATGGATCTATCTTGGGTGGAAGCTTAACCAGCTTAGTTGGATATATATGCTGTAAATTTAGGTTTACAAACGAAGAAGTATTAGTATAGAGAAACAAGCCGGTATGACCAATTCTAAAACCTCTTACAGGAATAGTTAGTTCGTAAATTATAACTATGTCTGCAATGGGTTTTACCATTATAGCCAAAGATATCATGTAGTTATTCCATTTTTTTTGTTTTACCAAATTATCAATTTTCTACCATATTTTTCTAACCCAAAATTTATTCATATTGACGCAAGGTGGTCCCGATACTGTCTTGCCCGATAAGCTCAAGTACTCGGTTTTATGGTAAAAGAGAAGAGTAAAATAGTCACGAAGAAAACAATCAACAAAACACTCAACTTTCTATTGATAATCAACTTTTCTGCCTTACAACCAAATACCCGTAACAATTTATAACAAAAGATTACTTAGTCCCTAAGAAATAATATTAAAAGCTATTAAAACAACTCAAATCCCAATATGACCTTGTCGTCCAATGCAGATATTATATTCTAATTTTAGTAAAACAATAAAAGTTTAATGCTAATAAAATCCATGCAGTCAAAGCAATAAAAGTGCACTCTTGGAATACCGTCCATGCATGTATCCATATCCAGCCAATAACTTAATTGCTTCTTGTAGTCCGCCAAATGACTCCTTAATTTCCTCCATCCAGTCAACATAAAAACTGTGCAATTAATTAGAAGACAGCACCCTTGCAGTTTTAATTATATGGTTCATATTTCAAGTTGCACATATAATTCTTTGATCGGTATGGATTTGTTGTGACCATCGTTTACATCCGAATCTGAATCGGATACGTCTTCGATACGCACCGCGTCAGGCTCCCCGGGTTGGTTGAAGCTTGACCTCAAGCTTGCATCTTCTTCATAGTACTTGTGGAGATGACTAACATTGAACGTGTTGGATATATGCAAATCATCGGGTAATTTCACGCGGTAAGCATTTGCTCCAAACTTCTCCAGTATCTCACATGGCCCAACTTTCCTTTTCTTAAGCTTGTGATATTCACCACGTGGAAACCGTTCCTTCGGTAAATAGACCCAAACCAGTTCTCCGACTTCGAATTGTACATCTCGGCGTTTTAAATCTGCTTGAGCCTTGTACTTGGAGTAAGTTTGTTCTAAATTTTCACGAACTGTTTTGTGCAGTTCTCTCAAATCTTCAAGCCTTTCGTCTACCTTCTTAACTTTAGACTTCGGTCCTTCAATAGAAAGAATATCAAGAGGACCTCAGGGAATAAATCCATACACAATTTTGAAGGGGGGCGAATCCCGTGGAGCGGTTTACCGAACAATTATATTCAAATTCAATTTTTGGTAGCAGAGTATCCCACATGCCAAAAGTTGTAACTTGTGCACGAAGCATATTTCCAAGACTTCTGTTTACGGATTCGGTTTGTCCGTCTGTTTGAGGGTGGAAAGTGGAACTAAACTTCAGTTCGGTCTTTAATTTCTTCCAAAGTTCTATCCAAAATTTGCTCAAAAATTTTGTATCTCGATCAGAAACAATGGTACTCGGCAAACCATGGTGTCGGACAACTTCATGAAAATAAAGTTCAGCAACTTTAGGAGCATCCACAGTGGTTTTGCACGCAATGAAGACTGCCATTTTGCTGAAGTGATCAACAACTACCATGATGCTATCGTTCTTTCTTCTTGTCATTGGTAATCCGCTCACAAAGTCCATTGAAATGTCACGCCAAACACCAAATGGAAGAGGCAATGGATTGTAGAGACCCTGATTTGTGTTGGTGCCTTTAGAAGTTTGACACACTTGGCAAGCTCGAACAAAGTGCTTAACATCCCGCCATAGACTTGGCCAAAAGAACCTCTCTCGTACCAAATGCAAAGTCTTTTCCAACCCGAAATGACCTTGGTTATGCATTTCCTTGATGATCAGATATTGTAAAGAAGTTGCTGGGATACAAAGTGCGAGACCCCGAAACAAGTACCCGTTAATTAACGAGTAGTCATCCCGTGACTTTTTCTTCACGTCTTCCAATATTTGTCTGAAGTCGGGATCCTCCTTAAGAGTTTCAAGCACGTGTTCGAACCCGAGAGTGTAGGTTGACATTGCCGAGAGTAATCCGTGCCGGCGGCTTAGAGCGTCAGCGACTTTGCTGCTTGATCCTGCTTTGTGTATAATGGAGAAAGTGTACTCTTGGAGTGAAGTAACCCACTTGGCATGTCGGGAGCTTAATTTATTTTGATCTTGCACAAATTTCAGCGCTTGGTGGTCTGTGTATAGCACAAATTCGCGAGACAAAAGGTAATGCCGCCAATGTTGCAAAGCTTTTACTATGGCGTACAACTCAAGGTCATAGACCGGATAATTGGTTTTAGCTCCGCCAAGCTTCTCACTAAAATATGCCACAGGTTTCTTCTCTTGAGAAAGTACGGCACCAATACCGACCTTTGAAGCATCGCATTCTACCTCGAAAGCTTTGTCGAAGTCCGGAAGAGCTAGCACGGGTGCATGGGTTAAGCAATGCTTGAGTGCCTCAAAAGCTTGTTGTGCATTGTCATTCCACTCAAAATTCTTTTGCTTTAGTAACTCGGTAATAGGTGCTGAGATACTACTAAAGCCTTTGATGAATCGCCGGTAGAATCCCGCTAACCCGAGAAATGATCGTATCTCGGTAAATGAAGATGGTTTTGGCCAATCTCGGATTGCTAGAATTTTGTCCTCTTCGGGTAAGATACCACTCGCGAAGATCTTAAATCCCAAGAATATCAATGTTGGAGTCATCCAAACACACTTTTTCGAGTTCGCAAAAAGATTATTTTCGTGTAGCACTTCAAGAGTTTCTCGCAAGTGTTGGAAATGCTCATCTCGGTTTCGGCTATAGATAAGAATGTCGTCAAAGTAGACGACAACAAACTTGTTAAGGAAAGGTCGCAAAACCTGGTTCATTACTCGCATGAAGGTGCTAGGAGCATTGGAAAGGCCAAAGGGCATAACAACCCACTCAAACAGGCCTTCTTTAGTCTTGAAAGCTATTTTCCATTCATCTCCTGGTCTGATTCGAATTTGGTGATACCCACTTTTTAGATCAATTTTAGAAAATACCTCGGCTCCACTGAGTTGATCGAGCATGTCCTCTAATCGTGGAATTGGAAATCGGTACCGTGTCGTGATCCGATTTATTGCTCGGCTATCCACACACATGCGAAAACTTCCGTCCTTCTTCGGAACCAACAGGGCTGGCACAGCACATGGACTTATGCTCTCACGCACAAAGCCTTTGTCTAGTAGCTCTTGCACTTGACTCTTTAACTCGTGGTGCTGTTGTGGAGTCATGAGGTAATGAGCCTTATTGGGAAGACTAGCCTCGGGCACCAAGTCGATTTGGTGTTGAATGTCGCGAAGTGGGGGCAGACCATCAGGAAGTTCTTCAAGTAGTACATGCATGAATTCGGCCAATAAGGGTTGTACCATCTCGGGTATATTTTTCTCCATCTCGGAGTCAGGGTAGTCGCGTGCTCCTTTTCAAATTCTTCCCGCGGTACACAAAACACCGTATTTGACTCTTTTACCTCTTCTTGAACTGGATTTATGCGTACCTTTTTCGGACCAACTTGAATGGTATAGGTGTGCTTTCTTGCATCATAGACAGCTTGATTGTCGTATTGCCAAGGTCGCCCAAGAATCAAATGTGAGGCATCCATTGGAACTACATCGGCATAAATTGTGGCGGTGTAAAGTGGCCCGAGTGTGAGTTGAAAGTGGCACCTTTTGTTGACTTGGATTTCGGCTCCTTTGTTCACCCACCCGAGTTTGTATAGATTTGTATGAGTGGTGGTGTTAAGATTAAGTTTCTTTACTGCCCCCTCCGAGATCACATTTTCCCAACTACCTGAATCGATTAACACGACACACTTCTTGTTCTCAATAACGCACATGGTTTTAAAAATGGCATGCCGCCTCCAATCTTCTGTTGACTTCGGCCCCAAACAAAGCCTTCTCATAACTAAGCTTTCGACTGCGAGATCTTCGGTATTTACCTCATGAATTTCTTCCTCTTCATCAAAACTTTCATACCACCCTTCCTCTTCTTCAACACCGTCATTAGCATATAAATGAGGTCGAGGCTTTGGGCATTCTCTTGCATAGTGGCCCATTTCGCGACAATTGTGACAACGAATGTTGGCCTTAGAGCTTCCGGGGGGAATTTTGGTTCGGTTTAGGTGGAGATGGGAGTAAATGGGGTCGGTTGGGATTTGTAGTGTTATTTGGAGTAGAGCGAAAATGAGAAGAGTTAGAGTTGATAGAAGAAGAATTGCCATGGTTGAAGTTGCGGCTTTTTGCGAGCTGTTTTTCGACGGCTTTTGCTTTGGATTGAGCCTCGCCCACATTGTTGAAATTGTGAACCACCAGCATATCCTGAATGTTCATTCGAAGGCCATGCAAATATCGTGCAACCCTCAAATCTTCGATCTCATTGATTTGGTTTCGTGCCTCAAGTTTATAAAACTCAAGAGTGTATTCCTCCACACTTTTCGCGCCTTGAGAGAGAGATTGAAATTGCTGAAAAAGTGTTTGTCGGTAGTTAAGAGGGAGAAACTCACGATTCATTTCGCGCTTCAAATCGAGCCAATCATTGAGAGGAGGAAGGCTGTCGAGATAGCGGCGATACTTGAATGATTGCCACCATGCTGCTGCTCTATCTCGGAACCGTATTGTCACTAATGGCACGCGTTTTTCGGGTGGCACATCCTTCAATTCAAAAACCTCTTCCATGGTGTTGGTCCAGTCAAGGAATTCTTCGGGTTTGAGACTTCCTGAGAAATCGGGAATCTCTACTTTGAGGCCACCATCCCAGTGTCGATCACGTTCACACACTGGAGGATTAACTTGGTCTCGATTTTGGGGACCTTGTTCTCGGTTGTTGTTGTTCGGGTTTAATTGTTCCATGAGGGTGGTGATAAGTTGGGTTTGATTGTTGTCCATTCGCTCGAGTAGTGCGGTTTGGTTTCGTTGCATTTGTTCAAGGATGGCGAGAAGGTTAGGGTCGGCCATGAAGGTTGGTGATGCTTGTAATAAGGGGAAATAGTGTGGGGTTTGTTGATGGAGGTGAATTTGGCGGTTGTCGGAGATACAACTTCACGCAAGCGCAAAGGTGGTTGTCGAACCTCGCTCTGATACCAATTGACGCAAGGTGGTCCCGATACTGTCTTGCTCGATAAGCTCAAGTACTCGGTTTTATGGTAAAAGAGAAGAGTAAAATAGTCACGAAGAAAACAATCAACAAAACACTCAACTTTCTATTGATAATCAACTTTTCTGCCTTACAACCAAATACCCGTAACAATTTATAACAAAAGATTACTTAGTCCCTAAGAAATAATATTAAAAGCTATTAAAACAACTCAAATCCCAATATGACCTTGTCGTCCAATGAAGATATTAAATTCTAATTTTAGTAAAACAATAAAAGTTTAATGCTAATAAAATCCATGCAGTCAAAGCAATAAAAGTGCACTCTTGGAATACCGTCCATGCATGTATCCATATCCAGCCAATAACTTAATTGCTTCTTGTAGTCCGCCAAATGACTCCTTGATTTCCTCCATCCAGTCAATATAAAAACTGTGCAATTAATTAGAAGACAGCACCCTTGCAGTTTTAATTATATGGTTCATATTTCAAGTTGCACATATAATTCTTTGATCGGTATGGATTTGTTGTGACCATCGTTTACATCCGAATCTGAATCGGATACGTCTTCGATACGCACCGCGTCACATATGCAATGTAACAATTATTCCTCATTGATGTCTAGTATCTAGTTTATAACAATCATCTGGAACAACCGTACAATACTCTAGGTTCTTTCATCCATTTAATATAAAAAATTTAAGCCTTTATAATAATTCAAAACTTGCATAAAATATAGTTCTACATATGATTATTCTACGCTGTTTTTCCTTATGAAATTCATGCTTCGTTGCCAATTTGCCACAATGGCACTATTGCAGTGTAAGCAGAATGTTATTAAAAATTGTTTGGAGTTCTTGAAAATAGAAGATGAAGTTTGTGGTAATATGAACGCCTTATTTCCAAATTCAGTTGGGGGTTAGAGCAGCTGATGCTCCTAATAGTGTCCAAGTAAAAGAATAATGCCATAGTGTCCAAATAAACATGAATATAAACAGAGAACAATGGCATAGTGTCCAAATAAAGAAGGAATATAACCAGGCTCTTGCATTTCTAGGCACACAAGCTTCATGCTAGAGCCGTTAAGTGTTGCTAGCTAGTCCCAAAAAAAAAAAGGAAACATCACTTTACTAAGAAATTTTAATAATGATATATTCTGGTAAATTTTACATGACCATTGTTAATTGGGATATTACAGCATGTGTTCAAAGGAAGAAGAGTCAGGAAACATTCGTTAACTCAGTTCACAACTGTTAGGTTAGCTATTGGCTAATGGCACAAATAGCATTGGGTTGTTTTTACATTTTCTTGGTCTTTTTTTTTTTGGCCTTTTTGTTTCTAATGCCTTCTTATTGTTGAAAGCTAATCAAAAATTAGCTTTCAATATTTAGAGTTTTGTTGAGAGTTGCTCTAAAATTAGCTCTTTATATTTAGAGTTCTATCTAGGAGTGTGTAGGTGTTAGTGGGTTCTATAATTAGGCATGTAGGTAATGTTTGTAATAGCAGGATAGGTGTGTAGGTGTTAGTGGGTTCTATAATTAGGCATGTAGGTAATGTTTGTAATAGCAGGATAGGTGTGGTAATATTTCTATTTTGGGAACTGCTTGTAATAGGAGGATAGATAGTGGGTATTAAGTTTAGAATTGTCTAGTGGGTGCTTACTTATTTTAGGAATGTTGTATATATTATTATAAATATCATATAACTCAATGTCATTGAGCAAGAAAGTAAGAAAATAAAGTAATGTTTCTCTTCAGAAAAATATTCTTCTCTTCAATCTTTTGCATGCTAGCACAAAGTTTTGCATGCTAGCACAAAGTAGTGCAGTATTGCTGAATTTATCCCACCACTTATTTGAAAAAATAAAAATAACAGTAAACTAATAGAAGGTGGTGTATAAAAGCTCCCTTGTTGGCACCATCTCTAGTTCTTTATTTGACTTAGAGATAAAATTGAGATCTACATAGTAAAAGTTGCAACTGCTAACTATAATTTGAATAAGAACCTAAAGAGTTGATCATCCTTGTGTTTTAAGGATTTCAGTTTTTGCACCAAGGTACAAATTACACTTGAAATTGTGCACCCACAAAACAGCATTCTTCATGCCAGCAATGCTGTACTCGTGCAACCTCGCTTCCATACCCTGTGTGAAACTTCTCACTTGAGCAATTTTACGGTTAAGTTGTCAACTTGTCATGCATTTTATTAATTTTTCATGTTTTTCAGGGTTTGTTCATGAAAAAAAAAGGAGCAGAGTGCTGCAGCAATCATGAATAGTGTACGCAATCAAAGAAATATCCATAAAACACATTTTTCACTGTTATTCTCGGTACTTAAAGAAATATCTAAAGAACACATTTTCACTGAAATTCTCAAACCTCACAAAATCCTATATGCATTTCACCCATGTAATGCCACTTGTTGAATTTGTTACTTGCAGTTTGGATATACTATAGTACATGCTTGGACTCAAAAGATTATTGTACCTTGGTGCAAAAACTTTTATGGAATACAGAATGTTACTTTTCTCTGAGTATCTAGTATGGCAGTACTTTAACACTGCACGAATTTTTCTCCTGACCCTATTCATGCCAAAAGCAGAACAATGATATCTTAAAAGGGTAGTCCAATTTCATCAGATATGCTTAGTTTGATTAATTAATATCAACTCTAAATTGAAAAGTGTTTCATCAAAAACATTTTACATGACATTATGGGATCTTGGATTGTAGAACCAATGATTGGTTAATATGTCACACCCCAACAGCAGGGCTGACAACCCGCCGCGCAGTCAGCGCAAGGCGATTTTCTTATCAAGTACAATCATATAAATATATACATACATTACCAATGATATAGACAAGAGCCACAATACATGTAAAAACTTTATGGCATGTCCCGCAATCTTTTAATTCAACTTCTTATTTCCGTGTCTTAAGCTTTGTACCTGGAACCCACCGAAGTGAAAAAATGTGAGAGATTGAAAATCTCCCAGTGCGGTATTCAGTTCCAGTCGAGTTATTCTTAGATCAAACTAATTAAGTAAAACCACACCGAGTCCAAATATAAAAGGACAACATCGATAATTAAATTCCAAGAAACCTCTTGCAAAACAGAAACTAATCAAAATTTCTAATAATTAACTACCTGTGAAAGAACAAAAATATGAATTTGCCTCTGTACCTTATCATGACTACTAGTTCTTGATATTAAATGCCCATGTATTTTCTTAAATGCAAAAATGTAGAAATAAAACTAATTAACTAAGTCATGGAAACAAACACCAACATTTCCAAAAAATTGTAACATAAATAGAAGTTCACATATCAAGTAACATAACAAAAATTCACATAATGCAATGCTCAAAATTTGAAAATTCTTTTTATGACTACGGGTCATGCGCTACCACGAATACGGCGCCTACACAATTTCTGTTATGGCCATAACCTGAAATTGTGCGCTACCACGAATACGGCGCCTATGAGCCTTCAGTTATGCGCTACGACGAAAGAACAGTGCCTACATAACCTAAATCTCGCGCTACCACGAATACAGCGCCTACGTGACCCCCAATCATGCGCTACCACGAAAGTACAGCGCCTACATGACTGACCCACGCGCTACCACGAATACGGCACCTACGTGACCCCCAGTCATGCGCTACCACGAAAGTACAGCGCCTACATGACTGACCCACGTGCTACCACGAAAATACAGCGCCTACATGACCCCGGTCATGCGCTACCATGAAAAGACAGCGCCTACATGACCGGTCAAGTTTCCAAGTTCAATATTTAATCAAATGCACATATATCTATATATCATGCCTTTGTTCAATTAAATTAAACTTATGATTCAAACAAACTATTTCATATCAAATCATGCATCAATTTAAAAAAATTGTAATCATGCTTCCTAAGACATTTCATGCCTTCATAACATACCACTCAAAACATCAATAAAAATCTATAGTAAGAAGACAACTAGAAATCAGCAAGCAATTATCAAGATAATAGTAATCAAGCAATCTGGATCGTTTTTCAAGTAATATTAACCGAATGATTCACTCTTGTCATTCTCTAGTCCCATAAATCAATAATACCAGACTTGAGGCTTATGCATACAATTCTAAAGTGCAACACCTTGCACCTTAGAAAGAGCTAAGAATAACTCGAAATCCGCACCTTAGAAATGTTGGGCTCAATGAGTAAAGCATCACTGTGACGTAGACATATCCGATAGTAATGCTTGTTCCAGCCATGTATAGTTCATTCTTGTGCCGAAATATCAAAACTGAATGAACAATATAGTGTTTGCCTTTATATGCTTTATTAACTACAACCCTCATAACTTATGATCCTAAATTAAGTCTGTGTTAATGATAATAGTTCACCATACACCAGAAACTTGGGCATTGACATGCATTAGAACATGAAGAGGTAAAAATGGATTTTGAACAAGGCCTAGACCAGAAAATAGAGAATACACATATACCAACCGATACTTGTCATATAATGGAAGCTAAACTAGCAACCTACTAATACATAGTTCATATATCATTCATGAGTGAGAGTTTGATCAAGCAACTAATATGTTGGCCTTAAGTTCAATTTGCACAATACAACAATAATTACAATGGAATAAAACCAATCTACGTATCAGGTATCAGGGAGCAGGACAAGAGTGTTTCAGTTCTTTAATTTAATACAACAACTCAAGATAGAACGAGGTATCATTTCATATTACGATCATCTAAACAATTAATCACAGCTAATAGATTTTCCTTTTAACCTTAATTTAATAGAGAATGCATGAGCAAAACGGACCGTGGGTTTTAAAATTCAGTGAGAAATTCTCAATTATCAGGAAAAGAGTTTTACTTGAACAATCAATTTCAGATTGAAGGAATAACCACCCAAGAACAGAGGTTCATCCTAAGCAAAACACTAGACTTATCGAAGAAAAATAGAGCACAAAGAAGAGTTCATTTTAGTACCCTTAATAGATTCAAGAGACAACAGGGAAAATTAGTATGCCTCGAACAAAATTCAATTCTTTCTCCTACATCCACTAGTGGAAAAAATACTATTAGTGTCGGTTATGAAGGCCTATTAGTGTCGGACCTAGAGGCGACACTGATCCAGGCGACACAAATTCCGGAACTAATCAGTGTCGGTTATACAACCGATACAGAATCCAACAATTAGTATCGGTTATGAAGTGGAACCAATACAAATTTAGAATTTCCGAACCGAAAAAAATAATTTTATAAATTATTTGTATCGGTTATTAACTCAGAACCGATACTATATACATTTTTGTATCGGTTATGAAAACAGAACCGATACTAATATTTTTTTTGTATCGGTTATTACATCAGAACCGATACTAATAATTTCTTTGTATCGGTTATTATGTTAGAACCGAAACTAATGTTTTCTGTTTGTATCGGGTATTAATTAAGAGCCGACACTGTAGCCTTTTTTTTTTTTTTTTTTTTTTTTTGCTGCTGAATGGAGGTAACAGCTGATATTGATTCAAATATCACATTTAGATAACAAAAATTTTACATATTCATTCCACATTAATTAATATCACATTTACATAATCCAAATTTTACTAAATAATAATACAACATTCACACAAAAAGGAACGGATCTAGTTGACAGCAACAGAGTTGATATACCCTATAAAACCTTATTATCAGGATCCCTTGTTAAAACTAGAATCAGAACTTCTAGGACCTGAAATTTGATGGATCTTCAAAGTTTGATGATTGATCCAGATTCATCTTTAGCCGGTGTTGCCACCCATTAAAACTACCGGCAATTTCTACAATTTCAGCATCAGCCATGAACTCAATGCATACCTGTTACAAGTAAACCACACATTATCATACATGCAATCACAACCATAAGCAAAACTGAAAAAACTGAGCTGTAACTATGAGTTGTACAACTAAAGCTAAAATAGAACCTAGTTTTTTTCTCACAAGAAACTTGACTCTTTCATCTATTTTCAATTTAATCCAATGTAGTACACTTCTATACCAGTTTATTTAAAGAGAAATGAACTCAAAAGGATGTAAGAACACAACGTACCTCTTTTAATCCTTTAGTTTGTCCTCAGCATCATGGATCACATGGCAATTATCTTTAATTGTTAGTTCCACATTTGCAATTTTAGCTCTTGCCTTCTCTTGCAACTTTAACAATTCAATCTAAGAACGAGTTCGTGAAAAAATTCAAATAAATAAACAAATACTATAAGATGCTACCTTCAATAATCAAAATCTAGAGACCAAAAAACGAGATTTCTATTACATTGTTGGTACAAAGTTAACGCCCTATGGTAGAAAAAACATTTGTATTCAACACAATTTAAATTGTCACAAGTCATAACAAAGGACAATTACCTTTTCCTCTTCTATTTTCTGTATCAATTTGGATAGCTCCATATCCTTCTGGTCCTTCAAAATGAGCATTTACAAGGTCAAGATACATAAGAACCACTATGAACAACAAAGTAAAAAAGATCACGAAAAATAATGGAACCTACCAGTAAAGCTTTTAGGTCGTTGATTGTAGCATAATTTCCTGGTTCATTAACCTTGCAGAAAATAATAAAAGAAATGTATAGATCAATTAATTTATCAACAAAAATTAACTAATCAACAACTTGCAAGACAATGAAGAGGATAATATGCCAACCACTGAAAGAACCGATCTCTCTTCAATGTTAATGAATTCAACCGGTAAACAATCACCAACCAATAGAAATATTGGTTTCTCTTCAATATTGACAATTCCATTCACTGACGAGTACAAAAGGGAAATCATACATTTCAATCATGAAGCTACTAAATCGCAAGTACAAAAGGGAAATCACACAATTACCTTCTGCATTTTCATTAGCATGTATACCATTGTTTATCAGTCCACGCCCGTCAACTTGATTCATTACAGAGAATTCGCTTGATGGAGAGACACCTTCGATTCTTTCCAGATAGTAGTCATCTTCATACTCTAGAATTCCATCAGACAAGTTTTCTTCAACTTCATCATTTGTACTACAAGAAAACAGAAAATTCCATCAGTTCAACTTTCCAAACAGTACTGAATTTTGTAATAAACAGAAAATTTGGGTATATGAGGTAAAATACTTGTTGTCAAACCCAGTAAAACCCTGACATACTGAATGTACTACAAGAAACTTTGATCTTTCATTTCAAGAGGCAAACCGTTATTATTAGGAAACAGATTTTCAAATCGAGTAAAATCCCAATTTGAGGCATAAAAACTTGTCGAGTTTTTCTGTTAAAAACAAAAGATGAGACTAAAAGAGTAGAAAATTAGGCAACCTCTTGCCTTGTCATTTCCACAATCTGCTTTCCATGTAGTTAGGTAAAGGTCTCCTCTTTGTCTCCACCTGGAAGGGAAAAAGAACAAAGAGATTCAGGTCATGTTGTAACTGAAATTGTTTGAACAAATGCTTGCAATTGTTTGAACAAATGTCTACAATTGGAAGTGCTATGGTTCTAAAATAATGAAAATTAAAAGTTGAGAACCCTCATTAGCAACAGTTTCGTTGAAATTCTGACCAGAATACCAGAATACCAAAATACTCAAAAAATTTATGTAAAATACCAAAATACCAGAATACAAGAATACTCAGACTAGAGACCTCGATATCCTTGCAAGAACTCTTCTGGCGCTCCAACCTTTGTTCTTTCTTCCCCGATCTGGTATTTTTTAGCTTGGATTGAACAACACCAGGTCTTGAAGGCACCCCGTTGGAGATATTGAGCATGTCGCTGAGTGCAACTAGCTTCTTCTTCGATGGAGGCTGAGAATTCGAGACTTCCATGGCGGAGGCGCGCTCAGAGGTGAAAATTAGGGTAAGGGTTCGAACGAGGAAATTGGTAGGAGGGAAAGAGAGAGGAACTCGGGAGAGACTTCACGCGAATTTTTTTTCAAGGGTTTTTCTCTAGCGAACGAGCCTGAGAGAGAGAGTCGGAGCCTGAGAGAACCCTAGGCGGAGGAATTTGAGAAGCCGCGCGCGAAATGATATGAGAAGCGGGACTAAAAAACCAAGAAATAACTAGGTTGCGCAATTAGTATCGGTGAAAAAAAGTTTAGAAACGACCGATACTTAAAACTAATCAGTCTAATCGGACTTACAATCTGTATCGGTTCTCTGTTAAAGAGCCGACACAGAAATTTAGTATCGGTTCTATGTTAGGAACCGACACAAATACCCCACTTTTTGTATCGGTTCTTAGTATAGAACCGATACTAAATTTCTGTGTCGGTTTTTTAGCTTGAAGCCGATACAAATAACCTTGTTTTGTGTCGGATTTTTATGGGAACCGATACAAAATGTATTTTGTGTCGTTTATTTATTATTAACCGATACAGAATGTATTCTGTATCGCTTGTTTCAAAGAACCGATACTATTAGAGCGACACTGAAAGTGTATTTTCCACTAGTGATCCCTTCGTTGTCGTTCGGTCATCGAAGTTGTCGACACTAATTCTTCTTGTCCGCTGTCCGATGTCCCCTGTTACATGGTCGCAATCACCACTCGTCACTTCTTTAATAAATTCTCTCAATTTTTAAGTTCCGGGTACACCACAGAAATGAGATAGTGATGAGAGTGAGATTGTGTGTTGTAGAAGAAAGGGAAGTTCTTGTGCGGACTCAACAAGAGAAAAAGGTTCATTAGGGAGGATAAAAATAATAGGAAATGTAGAGATAAGTGTGATAAAATAAAAGGGGAAAGCAATTAGAATAAAATCTGGAGAATACACGTGACTGAGAATGAAGTTAGGTGTGTAGTCAAAATGCCAAAAGTTCCTATATAATAGAAATGCATGGCTGCCATGTGTCCCTTATTTATTTTTATAACATAAAAGAAATTCTATTATCTATTTTTTTTTATTAAAAGATTAGTGATTTTGCACTAATCCCCTGGAATTTCTATAAATGAACTTGACTTTTGAAAATACAAGAATTAATATAATGTCACAAAGAAATGAATTTGAAATAATTCATATTTTACCATAAGTTAATGCAGGTTTAAATAAGTCACAATATTTTCGGAATTTCCATAATCAACACTTAATAAATTTATCAACCCATATTTGCTTAAAATTTTACAAAACTATTTTCAAATTTTCAAACTACAAAGACTTATAGATTTACTTGGAAATTCATATTGCTATATTAAACACGCTTAACTCCAAGTTAAATAAATCTACAATGTGTTCAAAAATTGAGATGTTACATAATATCCACACAGGATTCTACTATTCAGGTGTGAATAGAAAGCTCTTCCATTAGTTTGATCTAAACCTGAGCGGTATCAAATTAAAATATTGTTTTTAATAGTTTAAGTCAACTCTTTACTTTAGAACTATGACTATTGAAAAAGTATAATTATGGTTTATTAAGCATAAGACAAATAAAAAATAAATTTTGATTATTTTATGGGGATTAGGGAACGGAGCACATTCCTATGGATCTTCCATATATGATGCCCAAGTTGATTTCGTTATTGGGGCATCAAGATCTGTAGGTTCTTTCTTCTTGAGTGTGTTAAATCAAGCATGAAACATGTGGTGGAAACAAGAGGATTGCACTAAGGAATACTAAATATTTTGATGCTATCATTCCCTTTTCTAGAGGGTCTGACCTTTATATTAAAATTAAGGGAACAATAGCACCTAAATAGCTCAAACGAGAGGATTGTGCTAAGGAATATTAAATGTAAATAGCTCAAACTCTTTATGTAGTTGATATAACCTGTGCAGTGACCCAAATGCTCTGTATCGACGCTGCTTTCTTTATCAAAATATTTGACATCAATTTACCAGTACCTACAGATCCAACAACATTTACTGTTCACAATTTTGTTTCTATTCCATCAGCTCTGACCTAATTCTTCTTGTACATATATATTGTTATTTCTATTTGTAATACACTTAAATATTTTTTTCTTGAAAACCAAATTTTTGGTTGTTATAAGAAAGTTTGCTTTTTAACCTTCAAGCAACACGTCAACCATGAAAAAAAAAACTATACTGTTTATTTCACTTTCTAAGAACTTTTCACACATCTTAGAATGTGCACCATCTATTATTATGTCAACAAATGACTTGGTCTTTCAGATTCATTTTTTGAATTTTACAATTAAGGATCGGAATCCGCTGCTTGCCAAATTGGTTAATGGTTTGATTTGGAAAACCAGGGTCCTGCTTGCCAATTTAGCGAGCAGCGGAGTCGGATCCTACAATTAATTAGTGCAATACATACTAGACTATTAAACCAATGCACATTTGGCTATGGTACTACTGCACACTTATATTTTATTTTTTTAAATAGTAAAAAAATGTTAGAGGTTGTTTTTAGGGTGAGGGATAGTACCATCACTAATATTTCTTAACTTTTACCATACTTCTGCTGAAATAAAAGTAAGGGTGGAAACTTGAAGGAACTCATGATATATTACCATCACTATAACTTTTTATTCTCATTTTTTTTCCAATAGTTTGTTAATCCTCAAATTAGCACCATATGCTCATGTAATTGTATGCTTAGATAGGTGCAATATACATCTGGTCTCCAAGTAAATGAAAAGGCTGTTGAGATGAAAGTTTTCAGGGTTTTGTGATGTAATATATAACCAATCCAAATTATACAATGGAAATAAGACACAAGGAAAGCAAATGTATGTTTGTAATGTCCAAGTATATTATAATTCATTGGTACATAAAGAACACAGCCAAAAATATAAAAGAACAATAATCATATTCCTTTAGCCAATCAACCTATTAAATGCCTTACTTGTTGGATATTAGAACAAAAATATAAGAAAATCCAGACTTATATGTAAAATCCAACTGGAAAATCTATTGATTTATGCTTCGAGCCTTTCCCATATCATCCAAAAAAAAATATTGTTTAATGAACTTTGTATAATTTCTTGGTTGCAACTGCTCTTTTACCGACCTTTGTTGCATGACTCTGATCTGGCCCCAGCAAAGCATAGTCTCTATATGTATCAAAACAAGGTTAGCTACTTGCATACATATCTCTAAGTGCATTTTATAGCTACACCTCTAAAATGATGAGTATCTTAATTTTGAAAGGTGAATGACAGGGCAATTCTCCTTTGGCAAGCTGAACTGCCAAAAAATTTGGCATCTCTTCCTGCCAGAGGAGAAGAGCACTGTTATTCTTTACATCTCAACAGCTCAATTCTTCTCTAATTTTGTGATTGTATTGCATTTTCTTTTTGTGTTCTTGCTCAAAGTTTGCTGCTTTTATAGTGTATGTAAATTGATTATGAGTTTAGATATGCTTAGCATATGCTGTAATGCAAAGATTATGCTTTCAGGATCTTCTTTTCTTCCCTTCTCTCCATTTGCCTTTATCCATGAAATAATTATTACACATTGCTAGCGACTCATGGGAGAAGGATAATTTTTTTTCATATATTGCATCATCTATGGAATCCAATGGAGAGGGTATCATCGGCACCCTAGCTAGCTATCTATCCGATTTAAAGAATTAGATTAAATAAACATGTTTTAATTAGTACCGAACAGTTAACTGAACTCTCAAGCCCATTAATTGGGGGTTAAACCTTGTGGCACCGATTGAACTAGTTTATGGTCCGATAAGCACAAGACATTCTCTTGTTTCCTTGTGGAATACACCGTTTAGCACTTCATAGTAGGCAAGCTTCTAATTACTGGATCCTACTTCCTGCTGTCAAATACCCGACCCGACGGATTGATTCAACCTAGTCTGTTTTGGATCCAACCCAACCCGATCCATTTTGGTTTTCTTTAGAGGTGGTAATATTGGACCCAACCCCACGGGTCGATTTTAAGATAATCTGTTTCGGATCCAGCCCCAACTCGATCCTATAGGTTAGTGGCTCAAACTCAAGTTTGAAGTTTTCTGACTTATTCAGAACACGTTGGATTAGATCATAAGCAGTTTGACCCGACCAGACTTGTTAACTTTTATTTAATTTTCTATAATTCTGAAAGAGGGTAATTCAACAAGCACAACAAGCATCATTCCGAGTCGAACTCCTTTCAAGCTAGTCCACTCATGATTTGACGAGTCAGATCTGGGTCAGGTCACCTAATGATAGTGAATTGGCTTGGATCTGACCAGCATAAGAAAAATAATAAGCAATTGAATTGGAACTGATCGGACCCAAATTTTGCCACCCATAGTCATATTATAAGAAGAGGAACTATGATATGTCAGGCCATGTATACAAACTTTCAGAAATTGGTAGTTGCAACCATAGAAGGAAAAATCGGAATCGGAATCAGTCTTTTGACTGTGGGATCCGAATCGGGTGAATCGGTCAAAATCGGCCGAATCAGATCGGAAACTCGGACTCTTTTGCCAAAGCTTAATTTGTACTAAAAATAAGAAAAAAAATTGATAAGAAGTTAATTTGTCAACAATTTATGTTCTAGACAAATAATTACATTCAAATAGCTTACAATATAATATAATACAAACAAATCATATTTGCACAAATAGTTGGAATATATTTGTTTCAATAAAATAAGTAAAATTTAATAAGCAAATAATATATTTTTTAGACAAATGAACAATAAAAATAGTTATGTGTAATATGCTTAAGCCTTACATAGTAATATATGGCAGGTTATCACGGGAGTGACAATCACTATTACGGTCCGCATTATAAGGTCCCTTGAGATGATCATATGGTTTTGAAACTGTAATAATATGACCAATCACTACTAATAAAAACATTGAGTATACATGATTAAAACATGCAGTTATACATGGTTTTGCAACTGCGTCAGCAGGAGTCGTGTATATTAGAGTTGGTAAATTGTACATGGTTCTAGAACTGTATATATATATATTTTTTTTAAATTTGCCGAGTTTTTTTGCCAAAACATTTCATACATGGTTTTCAAAGTTAATCTATATATGAAAATATTGATTATACACTGTTTTTTTATATGAAGAAAACATGGGTCTAGCCCATCTTTCATTCATGATTTTGTCCAAATACACAAGTGCCAATGTTTTTTTTTATTATAAACCAATTATAATTCATCCTATTTTTTTGCCAATACATATCATCTATGGTTTTGGAGGAATGCTTGGTCTAGGAGTATGGCCTCATTGGAAACTTGGGATTTGGTTATACAGATTCTGCCAATTTTTTTATTAATCGAAATAAAATTAAAAAAAAATATCGAAAAAGAGGATAGGATCTGATGTATTTCGAAAAATAATAAGACTAGAACAAATTATCCCGTCTATACGGACGGGATAAACTACCACGTCCCTCTTAATGACATCTCCAACACTAACTATTAACTAAATTAAGCCGTTAAAAATAAAAAAATAAAAACCAGAGACGTTGTGCATTACCCCGTCCATGCACTAGTCTATTTATTGAACCACTTGATTGCAGTGCAAGAATCGATCAAGGAACAACAGTCTGCCTCTCTCCTGTGATACTTGTGTGTACTATAGGAATAAACTGCATTGTTTATTACATTCTTCTTCTCCAATAAATGTTTGATATTTTAAGCTCCTCATTTCTTTTTTAATTGTACATTAAAATAGATTCAAATATTTGTCCGGCCTTTTGATTTTATTACATGTGCTTTAAAAAATTTTAAACTGTTTTTGCACCTCCTTATCTACATGTCTGGGCTCTTTATCTGCACTCCAAACGCATATTTACTTTTTTTTTGTACAAGTGTTTTTATCTGGTAATGAAAATATTTTTTTTTTGTATTGTAGGTAATATTAGGGCTGCACAAAAAATTTGTAGTTCATGATTCGATTCGAATTTGATTCGAAAAAGTTCGATTCGAAATAGTTTGAAATTAATTCAAACCAAACTCAAACTAGACCTAATTCGTTTGAAATAGGTTCGCAAACTATTCTAGTTCGAATCTCAAAGTAACATGAACTGTTGATTTCCACTGATTACTTATGTTCGTTGATAACTTAAAAGTTAAAACATAAGGCATCCCAGTCATAAGTCATAACTCGTAAGTCGTAACTCTCGCTCTTAATTCTGAAACCCTATATGACTTTCACCTCTCGTTCTCGGCAACTACAATCACTCTTTCTTGTCGTAAAAAAGTTCATAAAATATTCGAAATTGAGTTCGTAAATAGTTCGATTCGAAATTAATTCAAACCAAATTTAGTTCGAAATTAATTCAAACCAAATTCAAACTGAGGCAAGTTCGATTCGTTTGCAGCCCTAATAGGTATATACACTTTTGTAACATAACAGAAGTCCAGATTGCACAGATCAAATTGTATTACATAGAATCTGTCACAAAATGTCTCTTATTTAAAAGATATAATAATTATTGTCGTCAGGTAAAAATATTGTCATGGTGCTAATAAATAATTAATGAATGATGCAGTTATCACTTTTCTTTAAATAATTAATGAACGATGCAGTTGTCACAAGTATTCTTGCACCTGAAATCAAGTGGTTCAATAAATAGACTAGGGCATGCTGGTTTTTTTTTTTTTTTAACGGCTTAGTTTAATTAATGATTAGTGTTGGGATGTCATTAAAAGGGATGTGGTAGTTTGTCCCATCCGTACGGACAGGATAATTTGTTCCGGCCTTATTATTTTTCGAAAAACACCAGATTCTATCCTTTTTTTCGATATTTTTTTTATTTTATTTCGATTAATAAAAAAATCGGCAGATTCTGGCATAAGGAAAGAAATAAGATAGAATCTTAGAGTTGCTCAAGTACATGTTTTTATTTTACATTACGAATTTTGTTGGAGGTTTCTTCAAATAGACTGCTATAGTTGCACAAAATTATTTATTTGTACTTTGTACTTATCTTCTTGAATTTGTAGTATAAGCATATTAAGATACACAACATCCCCTGGAGATTAATAATTAGTAATACAACTTGTCATTTGATAGCCTAGGTGTGGGTATAGCAACCAAAGGGACAGCCATCTTTGTCACAATCCCAAATTTCTCTGACAAATCAACTTCCTTGCCTACTGGGAGCTTCCAATCAAATGAATGCACCATTGTGGCTAGCAAATGACCTAGCATTCTCTCAGCCATGGCAACACCTGCGCAAATTCTCTTTCCTGATCCAAACGGTAGGTAGTCAAATTCTTTGCCAGTAAAATCCCTCTTGAATTCCTCTTGTAAAAATCTCTCTGGTTTGAACTCCAATGGGTCTGGCCATTGCGATGGATCCCTTTGAATTGCCCACACATTCACAAAAGTTTTGGTACCTTCTGGTATGAGGTAGCCATCAATTGTACTGGGGGAGCTGGGACTGTGTGGAACGAGGAGCGGAAGTATAGGGTGGAGGCGAAGAGTTTCTTTAATGACACAATATAGGAATGGGAGTTGTCGTAAGTGGGATTCAAGCACCAATTTGTCTTTTCCCACGACTTGGGTAAGCTCTTCTTGTAGTTTTTGGAGTATGTTGGGGTTTTTGATAATCTCAGCCATGGCAAACTCAACTGTGGATGATGTGGTATCTGTTCCAGCCGCAACCATGTCCTGTTACACAAGGTTGTTATTTATGAGAATGTTGTTGTATGGAGATAACAGTTTTGTAGTTTGTGCTAACATGGAATCTCCCTAGAATTTATTTAAATAAGTAATAAAGTTCTTTAGGACTTCAAAACTATTAGCAATTCCATACTAACTGTCTTATATTTCTAATGTTGTATTATTCTAAAAGGTAGTATAGTAATACGTCAAACTCCTTTCTGACCATGAAAAGGAAATGGAAAAGAAAAAGTATTAGTGGAGCAAATTTGCTAATTCCAATTTGGACCTCCAAGAAGGAATTGAAAATGTTGTATAAAATTAGTGACGGTACATACCAGGAGCAAGGCCTTAACATGAGTCATAGTGAAGGGGGTTTTGCTATCTCCGTCTTCTCTCTCCTTCTTTAGCATGACCCCCAGGAGGTCATCGGCTCTTTCCCCTTCCCCACTACATCTCTTCTCTATCATTCTCTCAAAAATGCTGTCTAATCTCCCCCTTAACATTTTCATCTTTCTCTGAATCCCTTGCAAATCAAATTGAGCCAAGGCTGGAAAGAAGTCCGACACATTGGGCTGGGCAATTAAGTCAACCATGTCATCTATGACCTTTTTGTAATCCGTGCCAACCAATTCTGTCTCCTTCTCCACTTGAAGTGTGCGACCCCATATCGTGCTTGTTACTATATTCATCAATGTTAGAAACATTTCTTCACAGATGTCAATCGGGGTCCCACATCTTTCTCGGATGCGGCGTATGGTAGACAAGATCTCCTGCTGCCGGAGGTCTGAAACTCTATCAAGACTGAAGGGAGACAGAACCTGTCATGCCCATTATGCTTGTTAGTATATGCCAAGTGGATGGATGGTTTATGTTAGTCCATTAGCTAAGGATTGGCACATTGGGTTTAACTAACCCTGTCATACCAATCAAATTATGTCTACCTTAGGATTATTTTTGGTTTATTTATGGTGAAATGGTTGATTATGAAACATGGCTTAACTGAGCCTGGAACATGAAATTCAAGAGCTTAATACATCTAAGCCAACTAATCTTGGTGAAACTATATGCACGCAAACTGCACAACACAAGGTGCTGCAGTTTCAAATTCCATATACTTTTAATTAATCTAATGATACCTCATGCACACAGACACGACGCAGCATGCGCCAGGTAGGTCCATTAGGAGAAAAAGCTATATCATTTCCACCATAGGTAGCAATGGAGCCGACTATAGGTACATCTCGATTTGCAAATGTGTCGTCATGTTCACGCAAGATGGCACGAGCCAGGGATGGGGAGGAAATAACAACCACTAGCTTGGAGCAAAGTCGTAGGGAGAATATCGGACCATACTTTTTGGACAGATCAGCAAAGTATGTGTGAAGTGACGGATCGAGAAATGGAAGACTTCCAACGAGAGGGAGCCCTGTGGGGCCTGGTGGCAGTGGAGGTGTTCTTCTTCTGCGAAGTAGGAGATGGGTTGTGTAGAGAAAGAAAGTTGCAAGGATGAGTGTGTACAGGAAAGTAGTGGGTTGTATCATTGGAAGAGGATGGTGACTGATGAGGTATTGCAAAGAGGTGAGAGTGTGAAATCCGTAGGAGATGAGATATGATCTGCTGCCAGGAATTCTTCTTTTATAACGGTTTCATGTGGTGGTGATTAATTGCTCTTTTGTTACGGTATTGCATGCATTGAATTTATTATTTTCATTAGTGGTGATAGGTCGTAATCTTCATTTGTTTCTTCTTTTAATCACAATATTAGCTGACGAATGATTATGTGTTCTAACCTGAAATTTTGACAATTTAACTAACATAAATATATAGGTTTACGTGAAAACAGATGGATAACATCGTGACTTCATTAGTGGTGATAGGTCCTAAATATAAACCCTCCAGATTTTAAAGGTTTAAACTATAAATGTAAGATTATCCCTTGTCAGAGGGACTTTGATGTAAAAATTTGAAATTAAACTGACGAGCTACATATATTTTTCTTACTAATCCTCTGATGGAATTAATTTGAAACAAAATTTGATTTAAAAATTTGCTTAGTTCTTCTGGCTGAATAGATAATTTAAAATGAGCCTTAAACCTGGACTGGGAACTTAATTGGTAGTTGATTAATGTGGGTTGGTTTATACCGAGTAATAAAATTAAATTAAATTAAAGCTGGACTTGGACATTTAGGGCATTTCCGAAACATAAAAATGAGTTAAGAACTGGACATGGACATGCACCTTGGGATGAAGATTGCAAGTCAAGTAAAGCTTATATATATATATATAGAGAGAGAGAGAGAGAGAGTAAATATAGGGTATGACGTGCTCACCAAGAGGGTTTAGTGAGCACCACTCCAAAAATACATCGGATCGGCTTCAAATAGCGAATCGAAACCGTTAAAATACATGTACTTCGTGAGTGATGCATGTACATATAAAATTTTGGAAGTATTGAATTCATTTCCTACGAAGTCAAGCGGTCAAAGTAATGATGAAAAATGAATATATAAAACAACTAATATAATAACTTATTAAAAGATTCATTACTTTGACCGCTTGACCTCGTAGCAAATGAATTCGAAACTTTCAAAATTTTGTATGTACATGCATCACTCATGAAGTATATGGATTTCAACGGTTTGGATTCGTCATTTGAAACCGATTCGATATATTTTTGGAGTTGTGCTCGCCAAACTCTCTTGGTGAGCACGTCACACCCTAGATTTACTCTATAGAGTCAAGTGGTCAAAGGAGTTCAAAAAATGAATGCATTAAAATTTATTTATAAACCTTAAATTTTTTACCACTTGACTTTATATTAAATTAATTCGAAACTTTAAAATTTTCACATGTAGACGCATCAATCGTTAGGTAGAAGGATTTCAACCGTTTGGATTCATCGTTTAAAGTTAATTCGATATATTTTAGAGTCAAGTTCACAAGAGGTTTGGTGAACTTAGGAGCACCCTAGTTCTACTCTATATATATATATATATATATATATATATTGAGGTTGGCTAATATACAATCAATTGTTCCTGAGCTCCCGTTCAACCAAGTCGTTTTCCGATTTTCAAAGTCCAAATGGTCAATTTAAACCGTTAGATGTGATATTTATATTAAAATGTACTTGCAGACCAAATTTTACATTTTTTTGAATTTTTTTACTATTTATTAAGCCATTTTGAAAATCGTTAATTCAACGGTAGCTTTTGTTTTTACTGTTTTGTTAAGTCATCATTGGATCAGCGATTTTCAAAGTGGCTTAATAAATAGTAAAAAAATTTCAACAAATGTAAATTTTGGTCTCCAAGTACATTTTAATATAGAGATCACATCTAATTGTTTATATTGACCGTTCGGACTTTAAAAATTAGAAAACGATTTGGTTGCACAGGAGCTCAGCCAACCTCTATATATGTTATGGATGTTGATCATGGTACAGCGATACGTATGCATTTCCATCAATTGATGTATCTTTTCAGGTTACTATGTTACTTTTGGTTCACAAATCCGTTGTAGATGCTGTGGCAAGGCCGTGAAGAACTTTATCTGACATGAGGAAAAGGTTTAACTAATTTTTACATTATACTGGTAGTTTTTTCCTATTGTATATGTTTGATGTGAGGATTGATCGTTTTTAATGTAAGATGCACTTGATTTCGGTTGTGCTAAAATACATTGACGTGTGTCAATGGATGCTTTGATACCAGATATGACTATTTATCATTTTCATGCCTTCCGCATATTAACATGGGTTAAAATGCGTTGATGTGCGTCAATGGATGTTTTAAATATCCTTCTCATTTCGGGTACAGCTATTAGTATATTCTCAATACGTTGAGCAACCATGATGCTAGGAGCCCCAGTGCCCAAAGGGGGTGAAAAATGCACTGTTTAGAAAGAGATCACCTTCAAGCCTCCAGTTGTAATCATTCCACGTACTTGAATGTGAGTCAATCCTTTTTATTACCGGGATGAGGTTTGGTCCAAATGGCTTTGGACTGGATAACATCCAAAGCCTCTAAAAATCATAGGATTAAAGTCCGAACAGTCGATCCGAACCGTTCAACATAATTTTCATAATAAAATATGCTCAGAGACCAAATTTCATTTTTTTTTGGAAATTGTTTACTATTTTTTTAGATGCATACAAAATCACTGTTTTTGGACCGTTCAGAAACAGTGATGTTGTACATATATAAAAAAATAGTAAATAATTTTCAAAAAATATAAAATTTGATCTCTGAGCACATTTTAATATGAAAATCATATTGAGCGGTTCAGATCGACTGTTTAGACTTTAATCGTACGATTTTTAGAGGCTTTGGACTATGTCCGGTCCAAAGCCATTTGGACCAAATCTTATTCCTTTGTTACCTATTCAATTTGGAAATAAAATAAAATAAAAAATCTTATTTATTAATGCTTCATAAGTTCTACCTCTCTTCCATATTGATACAATAAAAGAGACTGTCATATAGGCATTCAACCCCTTCCATAGTCAAGTTTAATTTTTGTCCACTTGTTGAATTTCTATGTTGTTAATCCTCTGTTCTGGGTTTTCTTGTTTCATGATTTTGACATCATTGACTAAAAAAACCCCTATCAAATACATGGATCACATCTACCAGCATGTCCCATTTAAGTAGACTTCTTGGCAAGCGCTTCTTTACCTCTTTTGCAAAGGGATTGGTTGAAGCAAGATATCTGTTGCCTTGGTTATTGATGGTGGGATCTGCACTTGTTTTGGAGTAAAAAATAAATAATTATTAATCTATTTCAACTATATTGTTATGAGTTATGATACCTCTTACTTCCGGCATTTTTTTTCTTAACCAAATAAAAATAAAAAGTATTATTAATAATCAGATTTTAAATTTTTTTTCACTCATAACCAAACCGCCCTCCTGTGAGGCGGTCTCACCGTACGACCAAACCCCCCCCCCATGGGACGGTCTAACCTTCAGACTAAACCACCAACCCCCCCCCGGGGGGGCGGTTTAAATTTTTTTTTTTTTGTTATAAAATGATCATTTTTTCTCTCCTAAGTCACAATAATCCACTCACTCTTCTTTCAAACCGAATTCTGCTCTCAAACAGTGCTCCAAGGCGATTTTTTAGGCGATTCTGAGGGGATTGCGCTCAACAGTGACCGAGGTATATTTTTTTTTAAATTAATTTTTAGAAACATGTCGGAAATTTCAGAAATAAACAAAAAAAATTAGAAATTGTTTAATCCATCCTCCAAATTTGAAACTTTATTATTTTATATGTTGTTTATGATGTTGATTTTTTTAGGTGAAAACGATGAGCAAAAACACACCAAATCAATCGTCCGGTGGTGGAAAAGAGAAATCTCAGCCCTTGTTTAGTAATTGTATTGGAAAGGACTGTATCTGTAAAAGAGAGTTAGCATACCTTACGTCAATCCAACTCAATGACGATGATAATTTTCAGAAAAGCCTTTACGAAAAATCAAACCCGATTAATCCAAAGAAAAATACTGGTAAGACTATCTCTTTGCCTAGTGCGACTCGTACCGGCAATGTCAAAAGAATGAAAAATGCTGGTAAGGCTGTCTCTTCGTCTGCTACGACTGAACCAGACTCAGACAATGATTTTGTTCCTTGTACCTTCCGTACTGGTTTTCAGAAGTAGTATTATTTGAAAGTCTATAATAATTATTTAGTAATTGTGATGTATCAATCGTGTAATAATTATCCGGTTTTGTAATCGGATGGAACAGAATTTAAAAATTCATCTAAGGAAATTGGTTCACAACATAAGTTAATTGAATAAGTTCATAGCGTAACTTAGCAAATAAGTCTGGAACATAAGATACAAATATAAATACAACATATGCTGAATTAACTCTTCCTGCGTCTGAGCAAACCAAGTCGACTTCTTAGGCTTCTGGAAGTGGATGACGGTTACATGTTCATAGACCCGTCTCACCACACGAGCGACCAAGTTTCCGACCCCTCCACAACCTATTGTAATGTGGGGTTACATGTTCATAGACTCATCTCACCGCACGAGCAACCTCCTTAATGCTCATCGCAGGGTCTTCCTTAATGTCATTCAGAATTACATCGGCAATAATTGATGCTATCAGTGCAGTATGGTCTGTCATTCTTGATGCACTCTTGCAAGTGTGTGGTCCTTCAAGTTTCTTAATTATCCATGCCTCTCCCCTACCTTTAGGTACGGCAGACATTTTCCATTTGTACTTTGTATCCTTGCAAATTACAGCATACCGGTACCTCTCCCGCCTGGCCACTGTAAACTCCCAGTTACCCTTCAAATAAAACTGCTTAACTTTGCTCGACAGTTCTTCAATGTTGGTGTAAAGCTAGCCCAGGCTGATCTCTTCGTTGTATACAACGCGTTTCCCAAAAAAAGAAATGTCTGCTTCTTCAAAAGAAATAGTGTCATTGAATGACCTTATCGGGTGCTTGTCTCCTCGTCCCTTGATCAGAAATCTGTATTCAATTGGAGGACGCATAATATCCTTATCGTCACCCTCTGATAATCTGTCTGAATCCCAATCCCAGTCCCAATCATCACTAGTTTCCATTTCCTTTGTCGGTATCTCATCAATACCGTCAATATCAATGCATGTATCATTTCGATCGACTGCGGAATGTCTTATAGGTTCAGGGGACTGTAGTTAGGTAATGGATCAGGTACTGATTAATATCCAACCCGACCAACACATGACCGTCTTCTAGTTTCAGCCCGGAGTGCAACACTGCGCTCAGGTACTTGCAAATACCTATCTCGTCTCACAGGTTCACGAGGGGATGAGGTCACATCCTAGTTGCGATCATACCCATAATCAGTGGCATCATTGTCATATTCCGGGTTATCATAATCCGAGAAATAATTCTAGACATAAGGTCCAGTCCCGGTGTCCAAGTTGTGCTCTGTAGAAGGTCCAGCCCCGGGGTTCAAGTTGTTCTGGGTAGAAGGTCCAGCCCCAGTATCCAAGTTGTTCTGGGTAGAAGGTCCAGTCCCAGTACCCAAGTTGTTCTGGGTAGAAGGTCCTACCCCGGCACCAACTGGTTGAATCGAAACTTTTTTGTAAAATAGATCAATTACCGGGATTAAATTAGACTCAAAAAATTCGTACATAGCTGTCCATATATCCTGCTCTGCTGTAGGATATTTTACATAGTAAGGTTTGGCACCGGGCGGTTAGTTGTTAATTCGGGTACTGATTTCTACGGTAAATCGGGCACAGTCCCAACCGGTTTGTTACAAGATTGCTTCATTTATTTCATAAATTGAAGTATTGGCATTCACCTGGAAGCCGTAAGTCGCATCTTTCGAGTATTGGCATCCGAACACCCATTTCGTGATTTTTCCACCCAAGTATAATGCAATGAACATTTTTTTGTTTATTTCTAACATTACAAAAGAAATTCGTCGTTCAATATTAGTTTTTTGTTTATTTTTGAAATTTCTAACATTTAAAAAAAATATTTAAAAACATACCTCGGTCACTGTTGAGCGCACTGTTGATCGCAATCGCCTCATAATCGCCTAAAAATCGCCTCTGAGCACTGTTTGAGAGCATGATGGATTAAAAGAAGAAAAGTGAGTGAATTATGGTGAGACAGGAGAGAGAAAACAGCCAAGTATAGACCAGCAAGTTCAAAACACCTCCTGGGGGGGGCGTTTTTGTGCCCAGGGTAAACCGCCCCTCAGTGAAGCGGTCTGGTATGAGAGTAAACCGCCCCCTCGGGAGGCGGGTTGGTTATGAGTGAAAAAAAATTAAATCGTGGTTATTAATATTATATTATTTGATTTTATGGTTATGAAAAAAAATACCGGCTCTTACTTCTTAAGAACCTTCATAATTAACTTGGCATTCTATGAATAAACATTTCTCCAAAATGGTTGAAAGAAATTGTGACTTGCATTGCCTTGTCCTGCACAAATGAATCACTATGACCCTGTAAAATCACCAGCATTAGTCAAAAGTTTTTAGGGACCATAAACGATTTAGTATTATTCATGTAGTTAATTACCAAAGCAACCACATGAGCCCGAGAGTACTGATTATTATTTGGGAAACCCGCACTTCAATATATGCATCGTACCCACACTTTAATTGTCATAACTGCTTAGGGGACCACAAAAGCTACCACGCTGAAATTTTTTACTAAATATTTATACTTATGCACGCAAGTATTTCTACCGATGAGGTAAAAAAAATTTACGCAAATAATTGTCTCCCTAGCCAAATCTCCGTGAGGGACCACTCAAACTACATGGAGGGGACATACCCATTTTTATAGGTCATTTTTATAGGTCATTTTTTTTTCTCTGTTCAATCTCGTCCATATTTCTAATGATCTGTGACGAATTTTGCAAATCTAAAACTATGAACGTCTTCTAAGTAATTTTGTCTTTCAAATGAGATCTATGAAGACATACTTCATTCATTGTCATGCAAGTATTTGTTTACATATGCCGCTGGATTAAATCTAAAAGTATTAATATCTAGTATTGTAATTAATTAATTATACCGATGCACTGAAATATATATATAATATATATATATATATATATATATATAGGACGTGGCTACGGTGCTACGCGTAGCATAGAGACCTCCGTGCAACGGCTCAAAATTTGAATTTTCAAAATCCTAACGGTCGATCCAAACCGTTAGATGTGTTCTCCATATTGAAATGTGCTTGGAGACCAAATTTTATATTTTTTGGAATTTTTTTACTATTTATTAAGCCACTTTGAAAATCGCTGATCCAACGGTGGCTTAACCAACGTGAAACCATTGGATCAGCGATTTTCAAAGTGGCTTAATAAATAGTAAAAAAATCCAAAAAATATAAAATTTGGTCTCCAAGCACATTTCAATATGTAGAACACATCTAACGGTTTGGATCGACCGTTAGGAATTTAAAAATTCAAATTTTGAGCCGTTGCACGGAGGCCCTCTATGCTACGCGTAGCATATTAGCAATTTCCTATATATATATATATATATATATCTACGAGGTAAACTATTTTTGTTAGAGGATTAACACGGGGACGATTGGGGAGGATTGATATGGGGATACAGAGTTCCTAGTACTTCATCTGAAATATTACTATGTGTCCCTCTTCACGACTAACCAAATCGAGATACCAACCATTAGAAACGGCTACATTTTATTAACCCGATCCAGATAGTCTCAATTAGGATCGGTTATTTTAATGAACCGATCCAGATAGTCTCAATTAGGATCGGTTATTTTAATTACCCGATCCAAATAATCTTCATTAGTAACTGCTAATTGTAAAAAACCGATCCAGATGTTAGCATCTGTATCTGTTATTAAATAACCAATCCTAATTCAAATTTTTAGTATCGGTTGTTTAATCAATACATATTAGTTGACACATTTGTTTCGTCTGGGTTGGTATCGCCTCTAGGTCCGTTCCTGATATGCATAAATAACCAATCCTGATGTGTGTTTTTTCCCTAGTGTCACGAGCGACGACGGAGGAGCTCACTTTGTTCAACACCAAATGAACAACCAAGAAGACACACCAATAGTACCGATAGAAGATGGTTAATCTACTAAAGTCATGGAACCGCTAGCCAAATGCTTGTTTCTTATATTGTGTTAGTTTATATAATTGGAAACCATTAGGAGAGCTCTGTATAATTTATCCGTTAGAAGACTGCATTTCTGTAGGGGTGATGATATTAAAACAATAACAAAATATATTAACACAACATTATCAAAATATTTTATGATATAGACAATTCTACCCTTCATTAAGTGATTCCTTTAAAAACTGATTCTCTCTTTCTATAATACCACGTTATTTTTTTCCTTAAAAGTTATAATATATGAGGAGGGATCGGATTACACCTTATTTTTTGACACATTTTGACACCTATCATTTTCGAAGTCCAAATAGTCAATCCAAACCGCTCAATATGATTGATATATTAAAATATGCTTGGAGATAAAATTTTACATTTTTTTGAATTTTTTGACTATTTATTACGATGGTTACAAAATCGTTGTTTTCGGACCATTGAAAAACAGCGATTTTGTAACCATTTTAATAGATAATAAAAAAATTCAGAAAAATGTAAAATTTGATCTCCAAGCACATTTTAATATGGTTATCATGTTGAACGGTTCGGATCGACTATTTGAATTTTGAAATTGTAAAATTGACCCATAAAATATGTTTCTCTATCATATGTTATTATATGATTTATTTTCTTAGAAGTTAGATTAACGTAATAAATATTCTTTATTTATTTTAATTAATTGAATCTTTAAGATTTTTTAAGAGAATTACAATAGTGAATGATTATATTATATTATTAAAATCTATCATCATTGTGCATATTGATTTATTTTATCCAACTTCACAATTTTTTAACAATCTACTATAAAAAAATTTGTTTTATCACGTAACATTTTATCAATTTTTTGCGCAAAAATCACTACAAAACAGCATGATTATTTATATAAAAACATATTGAATTTAAATTATCATGATTAATTTTAATTGGTTAGGAGATTGATCCATCTATTCAATTAATAAATATAAATTAATTACAAAACATCAATAAACAATTTACCTAACAATTTTAATTAAAATAGACTATAGATAATAAGTATCAAAATTAAAAAATATATATGAAGTTTAAAAATTAAAGTGATTTTAAAGCGAGATATGTAATACGATCTAGTAGCTGTCTTCTTTTTCGTAGATAATAAGTATAAAAATTAAAGCGAGTTTATCATAATATAAAAAAGTTATAAAAAAAAATCAAATACATACCTTGACTTAATCTGATTTGAGTGGAAAATAATTGATGGCTCAGTGCTTGAAATTTCAATTGAAATGATGGTTTCCGTGTGAAGTTCGTAGCTATATATATTTCTATGAGAAAAAATGAAGCAGAAAAAGATTACCTCAGTGTAAAATAAAATAAAAATATAAATAAATATCTAGCAATTATGGAAATCAAATAATTTAATGTATGATCACTATATTAATTATATCATAGAAAAATATGGTAATTAGCAAAACATTTAAAAAGGGTTAAAATTGTCTATGCATTAAATTTTATTAAAGATGTTGTGTTAATATAAATATTTGTAGTGTGAATATGCCTACCCTTTCTGTAGAAGTTAAACCAAGTATCAAAAAAAACGATTGCTGCGCGCATGTAGTTTGAAATAGAATTTTCAACTTGTTGCATATCTTATGTCTCTTTGTTTCATCAGTTAAGGAGAATTTTCAACTTGTTGATTTTCAAATTTCTCCATATTGTGACAAGTACTATTTGTGTAGTGTCAAGATCAAACACTACTACAAAAATACAATTTGTACACGAACTTTAAATGGAAAGCTACACGGATTTGAAAATGTGTGCAATAATGAGGTGTAGGAAAGTCCATCATTTATACATGGATAATTGATAAGATAGTGATATTCGTGTAGTGTTAGGACCAAAGACTAAAATATTTGAATATTAATCCTCATCTTTAATTACTTTTACTTTTCATATCCAAGTATTTCATGCACATCCAAAAATCTCAAAATCAAAAACTCATGCATGGACTTTTACTTTTCATAATCAAGTATTGGTTCAAAAAAGTTGGAAAGAGGATACCAATGAAACAAAATTGTATAGTCCAGATCATAATTTTCATTTTTCACTACAAGAAAAATTGTCGCAAGAGGGTGAATATAATAGATTATTACTGTCGGTATCCACGGTAATAATCTCGTCGGTGCGTAATAACTATATCCATGGAAGTACGGACAACATTGCTCATTTTCTTATCCATTATTTAAAAGACTGCAAGAAAATTTCCCTCCAGAGGGAGCACGAAGTGTTTGATTGGCATTATACTCAAATCTGTTCGATTCTTGCATGCTTGGAACTGTCTGATATGCTTTAGTATCAGTCCGATCCGCTTCAATACTCATGTGGGTTGATTCAATATTCATGTGGTTTAATTTTGCACAAATCATGAAACAAATCAGATAGTTTCGAGCAAACATCAGAACGATTTTGATCCTATGTTCATCGGACGCACCCCCATCCTACTTTCCACTGCAGGGCACCAATTCATTGTGCACCAAGGAGTGTGGACTAATGGTATGTTTATTAGGACATATATCTATGAAAGATATAGAAATTGAACATAAAGAAAGGCAATTTTGCACATGAACTGGCCTAAAGAAATTCAGTGCATAGGTTTACTCCCAAAGCATTTACGATTTCCTTTTTGTTTTAGAATGTCTTTGTCGTCTCCGTGTAGACGGAAACTCACAAAATTTAAGACAAGCCTTTCCTTAAATACAGCCACAAGCATGGCTAGTTTCGAGTTGATCAGTTGATCTGAAAAGCGATGCTTCAGTTCAATGTTTTGAGAAGATTTAAAAGGTGGATTTAGTGATTTGAAAAGAATTTCGAAAAAATATGAGCATTGCGATAGGGGCGGTGGTTCGCTCTTTAATTAGAGTGAAGATGTGCAAATGCCAGACGGGCATGCATCAAATAGCACTACTACAAAAACACAGTTTGTACACGGACAAAAAATGACATAGCTACACGGATTTGGAAACGTGTATAATATTAGGGTGTAGGAAACTGCAACATTTACACACGGATAATTATCCGTGTGTAATATTAGTCTTCCTACATGGATATTAACTAAATATCCGTGTAGCTCTCGTACCCTAGCTACACGGATATTAATTAAACAATCCGTGTAGGAAGGGTTTCCTACACGGATATTTAATTAATATCCGTGTATGAAGAGTATTCGTACACGGATATTAAGTTAAAAAACTGTGTAGGAAGATTATGAATTACTAATATTTTATTTTTACCTCTTCCTACACGTATTTTATTTAAATATCCGTGTAGGATTGTCCTAATTTTTTTTTTTGGTTTTTTTTTTTGGGCTAGCCTCCACTTTTGCTAGCCAATAATATATATTTCAGATTGAATATACATAGTTTTTTGCAAAAATAAATACAAACCTTTTGCAAAAATAAATAGAGAGCATTTTGTATATACATATAACCTTTTGCAACACATATATATACATAGCCTTTTATACATGCAATCATTTTGATCCAACATATGACATATACCCCTCAAGATCCTATGCAATCATTTGTGATCAAGTTTTGGGCCAAATTTCGATAAAGTTGGGCTCATGTTGCCAAAACTCATGGCTATGATCTAGTTTGGACCGAAATTTCATACATACTAAAACGTATTAGATCCAACATATCAAAAAGAGGTTTTTGCATGTGATCCATGACATGATGGCTCTTGGTTAAAGATCTCCAACAATAGTGCATCTCCTATGAAAAAAAAACAAGGATCAACATGTCAAAGCATACATACATAATAGAGAATAAAAATTCTCGGTTTTGAATTAATTTTGTAAAAAAAAAATAATTGAATCTGCAAAAAAAAAAATTCGTGAAAATTAATTTCGTAAAAAAAAAAAATTAAATATGTATATCTTTGCATTTTGCTTAAATAGAAGTGGTGCTTAAAATGACAGCACCGGCACCAGAACTCTAAGAGAGGGTGGCGAAGAGGATAGAAACCAACAGTGGCGAAGAGGACAACAACTAACTAAAATCCTAAGAAAAACGAATTTCTTCAATAATCCAACAATGGTAAAGAAAAATATATATATATACACACATGACTAACCTTAGCAAGATAGAGAGGAGAAATACAAAATTCGAATTTGTCATTCCCTCCTTGTGCGTAGAAATCAAACTCAATACAGAGAGAGAGAGAGAGAGAGAGAGAGAGTAATATTGATTAAAACGACGCTGAAGATAACAATTTTATTTCATTAAAACCCTACTAAGCTTTTCCTACACGGATATTTAACTATAAATCCGTGTAGCTCTGTCAACATATCTACACGGTTATTTAAATAAAAAACCGTGTACAAAAGACCTTCATACACGGATATTTAATGAAATATTCGTGTAGCTCTCTCACCATTCCTACACGGATATTTAATGAAATATCCGTGTATAAAAGCTTAATTTCCACAGGGACACTGATTTTTAAGTTAATATTCGTGTAGGATTCCTATAACACTGGAAAAATCTTATTTCATACACGTTTTTTATAAAATTGAGAAAATTCGTGTATAAGGTACAGTGTAGGAAGACTTTTTTTGTAGTAGTGTAGAAATCAATGTGTGTAAACAGGTATGAAACGGGTCGGTGGAAGCATTTTTATACTCTTTCTCATTATATTATCGAAAAACAACTTTATCCTTATCCATACCTGATAAGCTAAACAAAATGAAAACTTACTCATACCCATCTTACAGTATGGATCGAGTAAACGGGTAAAATGATTCAATTGAATAGATATAGAAGTCGTGAATCAAATTATATCATATCATTTATCATCTCCATTCAAATATATTATATATATATATATATATATATATATATATATATATATATATATATATATATATATATATATATATATATAATTTTATAATTTCTATTTTTGATAATTACCGTACAGTATAACAGGTATGGAGTAGCCTTTATCTGTATCCATACCCATTATGTTAACGGAAAAAAAAAAATTTATCCTTATCCGTACCAGATAAGCTAAACTAAATAAATATTTAGAACATGTTCGGCGGACACATGGGTTTGGGAATGGGCACAGAAATTGAACTAAATAGTATTGTTCACGTGGGAAAAAAAATTCACTGAATTTTTCTTTTCCCATGTGAACAGTGATCTGGTCGAACAGGCCCTTAAAGGATAGAACTGCAACTATGGAAACTAATTTTCGGAGCAAACCATTTTCTTCTTTATGTGTGCTCCATCTTGTAGGCTCAAAAGTTTGAGGGCTTGTAGTTTTCTAGCCTTGCTATCGGGTCTTCCTTCAAACTAGAATTGGTTTGAGTGAGCCTCGTAAGATTCGTTGGAAAACTTCATCTACAATTAGCTTCCTACATTTCCATTCTCCCTCTATTTTAACTTTATCAACGAACTCCAATGATACATTGTTGCCTATAACTATCATTCATATATAGGAGATTAACCATGTAACTTTCTTGGGTTGATTAAGCACTGTGGAAGGTTTTTCAGCCATGACTCAGGAATCGCAACTGTTCTCAGAATTTGTACGTCTGCTATATATAGTTCCTATAGATGGTGGATCTTTAATTTGAAGCTCAAGTTCACGTAAACATGACGAAGTTCAGAGATTTCTCTCTTTTCTTGTTCCTTCTTTTCCATTTCTTTATTTCATATTTTTTTTTCTTTTCTACATTTATTTATTTATTTTCTTTCTCTTTTTTTTGCTTGTTAATTTAAAAGATATAACTTATCATCATAAAATTAATTTCTTAAAAATCATAAAACAAATAATTTAAAGGGTACAACTAACCATTTAGGATTTTCGGTGACTAATTTAGGAGTCAACAATATTCAATCAGACCACAGCTCCTTAGCACACTATTTTGATCATGATTCGTTTCCATTTTGAAAATATTAAAAATAAGAATTGGAGGACATGTATATTTTTCAAACAACCGGCTAGCTGCTTCGTAAACTGCATTTAATCAAATTTTAAAATAATTCTGGTGAGCACAACCATATACTAATCAAATTCACTTAAACCTCAGGTCTCTCTCAATTCAAATAATTTAGCTATATGGTGACTCGATCTCTCGATTCTTCGTGTAATGGACAGTAAGTACCAATTTAGCTACTTGTAAAGCTGCAATCTCTTCTAGTATATACTAAGAATATCACTAGTGGAAAAAACACAATCTGTGTCGTCTTGTTTGTGTCGGTCAATGGTGACAAACGATACAGAAATATTTTTGTATCGGTTTATTAAAAAAATGCGATACAAAAAATTAATTTGTATCGGCTTACAAAAAATCCGACACAGATTCTTGACAATCTGTGTCGGTTATTAGCAAAACAGCTGACACAGATATTTTGTGTTGGTTCTTTACTAATAACCGACACAGATTGTCAAAAATTTGTGTCGGTTCTTTACTAATAGCCGACACAAAACAATCTGTGTCGGTTCTTAGTAAAGAACCGACACAAAATGTCAGTGAATTTGTATGGTGCATTTTTTAATTTAATTTCAAATTTACAGATCTGTATCGGTTTTTGTTTATTAACCGACACAGAAATTGAGATTGTATCGGTTATATTATTTAACCGACACAAATTGATTAATTAAAACCCTCTCCCTCGTGTTTTCACTTAGAACTTTTCAAAATTTTCCCAAGCCTGGCCTCTCTTCTCGTTTTCACTCAGCCCCTTTCGCTGCTCCCTCTCCTCTCTGTGCCCTTCGTTTTTACTCGGCATAAGCACCACTGTGCCGCAGCCTCACCTCGTCATCCTCGCGGCCGTTCTCATATTGCCTCACCACCGTGCCACCGATCCCTCTCACTCGGCCTCCCTCTCATTTTCGCATCTCTCTCCACACACACCGACCGTGCTCGAGCGCCACTGTGCCGGCGAAGGTATTTTTCCTTCCATCAAGATCCCGATTTTTCCTTCTCATTGTGATGGTTTGTATTATACCCGATTTTAGGGTTGTATAGGTGAATTTTGTATTTTAATTTGTAATCGAATTTAGGGTTTGGATTGTACCCGAAATGTGCATACAATTTATCTTCGAATTGTGCTTGAAATGGTATTTTTGTGCTGTGTTTTGGTTCTGGACTTCTGATGTGTTTGGGTGCTCACTGTGTTGTTCTGTTGTGTACCTGGTGCTCTTGATGGGCCTTGACAATTGCTGATTTTTGGTAGAAAACCAATTTAATTTGGTTTAGGGTTCAGGTTGCTATAAACTAAGAAGAGGAATTAATTTGGTTGTTATAATATTGGTGTTATAAACTTAGAAAACCAATTTAATTTGCTGATTTTTTTTATTTGTTGGGATATGTGAGTTATATGATTAAGAAGTGTTTATATAAGTTTGCTTGTTAAGATATGTGAGATAATATGTAACCTTTGACACATATAGTGATGCTTGTTACAAAAATTTGGTTTTGTGAATTGTTAATATTATTGATATGAATTGTTTAGATTTTAGGTTTTATTGAATAAGCGTTAATTATAAAAATAAATTTTACAAATTAGGTGAGACATATAGGAGTTGATTGTATAACCCTAACTTTGCTCATTTTATTCTTTAGTTTTGCTAATTATGCAGTTCCTACCATGTCTACTGGTAGTGGTAGTGGTAGTTGAAAGTCATAAGGCCCAAGGTAATGTAGTGCTTTCGTCTAAAATTTATCATTTACAAAATTATTTCGGTTTATTATGAATTGCTAAAGTCCATCTTCTGAAAATTGCTAACTCTTTAATATTTTCATGTGTGATATAGTGCCGGCAACAAAATGACGGTTGGAAATACGCCTATTATGTCATGTTGTATGTGAATGACATAATAAATCGCTTCCTCGATACTTTTCCAAACATGAAGGTACATATGCATTTATATCTTCCAAACGTAACCTTAGTTGCTCCAAATTTAATTAAATAAATAATTAATTGAATTTTTCAATCATTTAAAAAATGCAGGAATTTGAAGTGGCGACGGCATACACTAATGTGGAGATCAATAGCATTCGAAACATATGGGTTAATTTTTTCATTAAAGAAATAGCCCATCCAAGCAGAAAAATTTAATTAGAATGCAATAATTGTAAAAACAATTTAATTCAATTTAGGATGTGTAACAATATTTAGGGTTTTAATTTAATTTAGGATGTGTAAAAATAATTTCGGGTTCTAATTCAATTTGGGTGCATAATCCAATTTAGGATGTGTGAATGCATGCTTCTATATAGGCCAGCAATATATATGGTAGCTGGCCAAAAATAAAAAAAATTATTTCAAAATAAAATATAAAATCTGTGTCGGTTATTTATAAATAACAGATACAAAATCGATATTTGTGTCTGTTATTTATAAACAACCGACACAAATACCCAATCTGTATCTGTTATTTATAAACAACCGACACAGATTGGGTATTTGTGTCAGTTGTTTATAAATAACCGACACAAAATGTCGAAGAAAAAAAATTAAATAAAATTGAAATTAGAAAACTGTATCGGTTATTTAATTAACCGACACAAAAAATATTTTTTTGTATCGGTTGTTTCACCGACACAAAAATTTGTGTCGCTTCTATCTGTGTCGCCCCAATGTCCGATACAGATAGGCGTAAATAACCGATAAAGATTGTTATTTCTCCACTAGTGAATAATAGAAAAAATGATGATGATGATGACGACGACAATGATGATGAATAAATACAGTAAATTATTAGTAGAAATTGATTAGACCTACTGACGAAAACCGGACTTGGACTTGGACTCGGACTCGGACTCGATACAAATTAATTGTTCTTCAATCTTCTTGAATAGCTAAGTACAAGTCCCAAGAAGAGAGTCCCATGGATCCCACTAATTGATTATTTGCAATGATGAATAATTGCAATATTAAATTATGTTGTGTTTTCTATGAAACTTTATTATGTTATTGTTTTCTATGTTTGACTATTTCTATCTTCCACGTCATTTTAATTACGTTAGTATTTTCAAGAGTTGGTTAGTATTTCTAAATTCATTATGAGTTATTAATTTTTAAGTTGGAATTTTAGTTTTTCTATATGATGGATTTACTATAATTGGCATGTCATATTTTTCTTTAAACTTTGATTAATATATAAAATATTTCTCTCTTCTTGTCTTGATTCTCCTCTTAAATTGTTCAATATCTCATTAAACCAAATAAAACATGTACACGCGAAGTAGAGTTTGGGGAGTACTGTTGTCACCTACCAATATAATCAGGTTGTGTTTAGTTCAGATAAAGTTAGATTCGTATTTGGGTTGTTTTGAAACGATTATTATTGAGTTTTATTGTGCTTTGGGTTTGAATAACTATATAAGTCAGATCATATGGTTTGGATTTTATCAGGCTTTTAACCGATATGAATACGAATTAATTTGACTGTCACATCGGGTTATAATAATGTGTTACGGGACAGTAATAGATTGGTTAATTTGAGTGTTGGATTGTTTCAATTGATATTGTTATCAGATATGTCCTTTATTATTACATTTTTTTTTCCTTTTTTGCAGTCTGATGAATACAAAAGTAAATGTTGCTTCAATTTATTATGTCCCTTCTATGTCCAAATTAGCAAAAATTTCTCTCCTGGCATGGTTTTAGAACCCAGCAAAGGTGTCATCAAGTTGGGAATTCAAAGAGTGAGAAAATTTTGTGTGTTTTATTCATTTTAATTAACACCCTGCTGGATATTTAATATGGTGAATTTCTTTTTCTTTTGCTTCTAGGACCCCAATACATTGAATTGGTTTAGGGCCAAAGGAAATATTGAACAACATGGCAAATGCTTCTCAAGTTCATATAGGAGCATAGTGACAAATGAATTATTCGGGTTCAGTTTTGTAAAGGAGAAAAAAAAAAATTCTGGGAAAAATTCGTAAAATTTGCGAATTATTCAGGAATAATTCAGTCAAAGTTTGGTCAACCGAATAATTTAGCGTTAAGTTCGGCATCACCAAAAAAAAAAAATTATTCGCGAATAATTCACGGATGTCTTGTTACTATGTATAGGAGGAGTTGTATACTCACCAAATAATGAAACAACATTGCCACCTATGGGAAGTGGAGTTCGACCGGGCCATGGTGATGACATTTGCGAGTTCAAACAGATTGCTCTGATGAATGGTAATGGAGAATATCATCCACTGGACTTGAGTAACACCAACCCGGTTGATCCTTATGTACGTTTGTACTTGATCGATACTCCGACGAATAGACCACCCGGAGATGGATTTGTTGTTCAGTATTATGGTCCAGGAGGAACAAGACCATTTAAAAATTAAATCTCAGTAGGAAAGTGAAAATAGTTGGTGTGTATAATTCATATTGATGGACAATAAATAGACTTTATTATGTACTTGAATTTTTCTTTTATTAGTGGTCTATTTAGAATTCTTTATTTGAGAGAAGAAAGTGGAAGATAATTGCAGGGAAAATATCTAAAAGTGAAGATAATTCAGTGATGTTCGTCACCACATGAGGGATTAAATGTTAAGTGGAGTTAAGGAGCACTTATTTGGTAGAATCGGATTAAAAAAAGGCACTAAGGAGGGCTTAATCCAAGAGAAATTGTGCCTTAAGAATTGAGGCAAGAGAGGCTTAAGTTTAGGAATTTGGACAAAAGGAGTAAAAGTTAATTCTCACTAAGGAGAGGTTGTTTCAGACAGATTAAGTTTCTAAGGAGTCTAAAGAAAGTCTGAGTCTTAAGGAGGAGTTGCCGAACACCCACAAAAAGAATAGCACATTAGTATGTTGGTTATCTTCTTTGTATTTTACCCATAATGAACTAAATGGTATGGTGATTTGAACCGACTAATTAAGCCAAATTAAACAAAATTTTAAATGGGACTATCTACAACAGACAATTATCATACAATGTTAGTTGATAAAATAAAAAATATATCAGATAATTTAAGTTTTTGAATTGCAGAGGAAAATGTTGGCCATCCCTACAATTAGGACCAGAGAATTAATTCTTCCCCAATTGCAAACCTAGTTAAATTTTCATTATTCTTGTCATTATAATATTTTCTTCACATGTACCGACAAATTAAAGTCCTCGGAATATCACAAATTAAATTAGATCAAATTTATTCGGTCCCGGGCCCTTTTGTTATGGTATAAATGAAGGGGCCGTATAACATTTATTCAATAATAATAGGATCGTTGTTGCCCACACAAAAGTAGGGGTGTTTATTGGTTCGGTTCGGTTGAACCGAACTAGGCAAATTAAAGTTATAATTTGGTTTCAAAAATAGAACCGAAGCAAACCGATTTAGCATTGCAACCGAACCGAATCAAAGTTTTATTTCAGTTTGTTCGGTTTGTTCAGTTGAAACCGAAATATATTATTTTTTTATTTAAAACAATTGTTTTGTAGTAAACCGAAGTATATTAAGAAATAAATCGGGTATTAAGAAATAAACTGAAGTATTTAAAGTAATTGATTAAGAAATAAATCAAGGTATTAAGAAATAAACAGGAACAGTCCGGACCAAATTCATAAGATATAAAAGTTCAATCGGTTAGGTTATTTTGGTTTTGAAAATTTTCAAGCTGAACCGAACCGTAAACCGAAAAAACCGAACTATTTAAACCGATCTAATTTGGTTCGGTCCAAAACCAATTAAACCGGACCCAATGAACACCCCTGGGCACTGCCATTTTATATGGTCATGGTGTATCGTAACAACCTGTAACAGAAAAGGTAGTCCAGTTTCCCACACAGAGAATATTGCCAAGGAAAAACAACAGAGAAACAAACAACAAAAGGAGCAATCCATTCAGAAAGTTATTTCATTACGTTTCATTTTTCATATAATAGACAAAAAGAAAAAAAATTCATAATGAATTATTAGACGAGTGTTAATGGGAATAAATGTTGATTTACACAATATTTTGCTTAGCCGAAGCAAGCGAGATACCAGTGACTATGCAACTAATTCGACCAACAAACTAAACAATAGAATCTAAAATTAGGAAAGAATGAAAGAAACAAAGAAGAGACTAACTAGCATTTTCTCTTGTACACAAACAGCCTCTTCCACATGCTACAATATTTGACAAATGGAATTTGTGCTTCTGAGATTTTAGCTTCAGCTTCAGTGACTACAAGTTGAGAATCACATCAGGAATAATATGAATATATTTCAATGCATCAATTACATGAGACCGATAGTTAACAAATAAGTACCTTTGGTTTAGGCATTTGAGGAGCACCACAACAGATGAAGCTTCTAGATCTCGATTCAAGCCTCCTGTGGCAGAGAAATATTATTCAAGAAATCACAATATGATGCAACAACAAATTAGAAAGTATTACGGGTACATAAGAGTAAAGTTACCACTAATAGGCCTCTGCTGGCACTTTTTTGTTTTTAAAGTAAAAAGAGTTATAGCAGACCCTGTGCCAGTTGGAAAAACCAATCCGTACCAGTTGGGTTTCATGCCATTATGTATAGATAGAACCAATCCATACCAGTTAGGATTCCCTTTAATTCTGGTTACACATTGCAACCAGGAACCATACTGGCATCTCACTTCGTCAGAGGTGTAGTATCAGTCACTGGGATTTACCAAAATATCAATAGAACTTACAGGTTTTGTTTCTCCAGCTTCTCAGCAATAGATATTGCCTTCTGTCTTGACCAACCCCCTCCTTCAACATGGTTTATAACTTGTGCAAGAGAGACCTTTCCTTTGACCAGACTCAGCTGACGCGGCACCAGATCCATAGTCAATGCATTTTGCAAAGCCAAACCGGTTTCTGGTGCAGCTTCCTCCACTTCAATAATCTCTGATTGAAGATTAGTTGGATAACGTGAGGATCGAGGTCGGGCCCGCCTGTCAGGGGAAGGGGAAGGGAGGATGTAGTGTGCGTCAGGTGCAAGTTGGAGAAGTGCAGCAGTTAACCAAGTTATTTTATCGTTAGAGACTCTCAATTGTTTCTCGGCTTCAGATAGGACTTTTAAGGCTTGGCGTAGCCTTTCTGTGTCTTCTTTTGAGACTAAAACAAAACAAAAGAAAAAATATATATATATTAATATTGCAGTTAATAACATGTACAGCTGCTTCAAGCAGTAAGAATTGTACTGGGTTGGTACCATATTGATTTTTTGTAAAACTTTTTTTTGGTTTAAAGTTTTTAGTTTGGAGATTCATTTGTATTCATTCATACACTTTCTATTTTTTTTGCTCCATTATATCTTTCTTTTATTAAATTTACATTGGGGTTTCTTTTATTTCCGTTTCAGTTCTCATTTCTCAACCAATGTTCCACATATACCTTTGAGGCCAGTCTTTCACAAGAAAACCCGCATTTCTTGAAAAATAAGTGATAAAAAAAAATTTTAAAAAATAATCTCACCGGTCAGATGGTGAAAGAACCTTCGCCTTGGCCTTTCCTGTGTGAACAAGTGTGTGCCAGCAAGGATGTCAGTTATTATTGTTGCAAGCTGTGACATCAGCGCCATGGGCTCCATGCCTGCTTCAGTAACTTCTCTGAGGCACTTTACCGTGTTTGCTGTGTCAGCCGACAATGCCAGATCAAGCAGATCCACCAACTTCTCGTCAGAGACAACACCAATCTTAAAATGAATAAAGAGAGTTAGCAATGTAATATGAAGATTAACTTAAAATGTATCAAAATATTTGAAAACAACTTCTCTTGTTCATGGTCGAGAAATGAAGCAACTGTCCTAGTCTTTTGTTGGAAGTAGGGTTTGAAAAGAACCTGTGCAATAAGACTGGAATAACTGTCCTATCTAGTGCAAATTATATACCAAAACTGTAATATTAAGTGTTGGTTTGAAATTAATTTTGTCTCATTTACTTTTCATGTTATCTCTTCGTAGAAATTGAAACTAGTCTTAACCATCAACGTAAAGCAGTAACTTTATTGAAAATTACATTCCTATTGATGTGATCAACTTTGATTAATATTTCTCCAACAGATCATAAATAAAGGAAAGAAACTAATAACTAATAATTAGGGAAAAAAATGATCACATGCCTATCAAAATTTCCTAAAGAAACAGGACCCAATAATTACAAAGAAAAATGACAAAATTTCAATTTCCTAAACTAGAGATGGGGCCTCTCACAGAAAACTTTAAAATGATAACCGAAAGCACACAGCAAACTTACAAGTTCTTGAACTAGAGAAGTTGAAATCCTCTGCCCAATCAAACCCAACTGCTCCAACATCATCTCAGCATCTCTCAATGACCCATCAGACCTTGCAGCAACCAACTGCAATGCATCCTCATCTACTTCCATATCTTCACTATTCGCCACTGATTTTAACACACTAACAATATCTCTCTCTTTAATCTTTGGAAAGAAAAACTTCTGACTTTTGGACACGACACTGTGTGGCAAATCAAGACCAGATGAGATAAAAATAAAAACTACATGCCGGGCCGCTCGGTCAATCGCCTTTGATATCCATCCCCATGTTTCACCCGGCAAATTATCGCAATCTTCAAATATGAATACTTTGTATTGTGATGATACCGTGGACTGTAGCATAGTTTTATCTAGCATATCTACCATTCGGCCTGATTCATGGGTCCCAACGGGTCCCACCTCAATCAAGCTCTTACTTTTGCCCATATTGTATGAGATGCAAGAAGAGCAAGAGTTGCATGGTTTAGAATCAAGTGTTGAGGTGCAACAAAGTGCTTTTGCAAATACACGTGCACATGAGGTTTTACCTGTGCCATGAGGCCCGTATAACAGATAAACCAACCCAATTTTTCTTTTTATTATGGCATTTGAGAGAGCTTGTACTACCAAATTCTGGCCTATTATGTCCTTAAATGTTCTTGGAGCATATTTTTGGATCATGCTCCTATGTCGGTTTTTCGATCTGTTCCGGGACCTTGAATCAGAAACCAAATCAGAATCATGTTCTACACTCTGATTTGAGAATATACTCAATTCACCTGAAAATCTCTTCTGCAAATAACTATTCACACTCGATGCTGTGAGTAACGGCAACACCTCTGACTCAGAACTAGTCAAAGAGTTCAAATTCAAGCATGTACCATTCATTGGTGGCGGGGTGGTACCATCGCCCATGCTCCCCTTCGAATTAGATAAACCGCATGAGAGAAAAGACTTTCCTTTGTTATGAATTCCGGACCAATTAAATGGTAAGCCACACACATTTTTTAAACCCTGGGACATCTCCAATTCACCATCCTCTTCAAATTTTCTCACATGGCCTTTGCCAAATATTGCATCTTGTGAACTTGAGTTCACTGAGCCATTACTCCGAGCAGGTTGTGTGCGTTCACGGCCATGCCTCGCCAATCCTTTGACCCTCCTCTTTTTCCTCCTAACCACACCATTCCCTCCTACCCGATCCACCAATTCACCTTCTGCCTCTTCAATTGAATCAATTGCTGCAACTTTCGATGGTGCGAGGTTCGACGACCGGGTCGACAGTCGTCCAACCTCGCTTCGATTTCCGTGCTTAGCAGTAGCACGACCCTTCTGTGCAGCCTCACTAGGCGAGAACCAAGATGGGGGGCTGGTAGATGGGTCTCTCAGCGAACGGGACCGCTGGAGTAGCACCAAATCACGCATTAAATGGTGTTCCATGTCCATTGCCGGGCTTGGGCTATGCCGGTGATGCTGGCGCATATGTGGATGGTGATTTCTAAGATGGATGCAATTGGTGAGATGGAGGTGGGATTGGTTGTGTGTTTGCCTAGCCATGGCGCTTGGTGCATTGCAAAGATGCGAGCTTTGGTTTCAAAATGGAGGCAACGGAGGTGAGCTTGAGCTGAGAAATAGAGTGTCAAACTGTCACGGAGTGTTAGATAAAAGAAAAAAGAGTGAGAGGAGAAGAGAGGCAGAAACCGATCCTCTTAAGTAAAGCAAATTTTGAGTTTAGATCTACACCGTCCGAGGTGGAATACACGGCGTCCGTTCGTGCCGAAATAGATCGAACGGTCCAGATCTAAACATAATATTTGAGGTACCTTAGGTGATATGAATTTCACTGTGGATCTGGGATGGTTGGATCAACGAGTCCGACTCCGCTGCTCTCCAAATAGGAGAGCAGGATCCTGCTATTCCAATCGCAACCGTTTAATTTTTCCATGCACGAATCTGAACACAGATGAACGGCTGATGTTTGAATAGCAGGGTCCTGCTCCTATATTGGACAACAGCGGAGTAGGTTCCTGGATCAAGTGCATGGTGTTTGTCTTGTTATTGGTTCTTTTGCTACTGACTCACATGGGAGCTTAGAGTTTTCCTTTGGAGAGAGAGAGAGAGAGAGAGAGAGACTGTAGATTCATGCAATGCAGCTTCTTGTTTTGGTGTTTGCTGTACTGTGGAGATATTGGATGTCACATCAAAACCGGTCCACTGGAGACCGGAGAGGTACGGCAGTAGGATGGTTTAGCTATGCGTACATGAGAGGTTCCCCCAAATGGGTTATGGCATTCAGTTGTTATTAAGTTATTATGCGCGTGGGAAAAATAATTCAGTTTGGATCTGTTTGGCTGCAATTTTGTGTGTTACTGTTCACGCGGGTCCCACGTGAACAGTAACCCGATGTTTACTATTTATCCGTTCCTGTACCCATTCCTGTTGCCGGGTTGCAGCCGAACAGGTCCTTCAACTTTGTGTTTTTTGTTACATGCGTACAGTAAAAATTAGTTCAAATTCTATTCTCGTTTTCGCTTGACAGGACCTAGTCCGAATTATTTTCAAAAGAGAACACATTGATATATATGTTATTTTACAAATATTTTCCACAGACGATAAAATATGTTGTAATTAATATTAAAATTATTCTATTATTTTCAGATAGGCTATATAATCAAATTTGATGTATCTTAAATATTATTTGACAACTAATCAAATGCTGAAAAACTCGCTTAGCTTAATTGATGATGAATTAGTTTTCAAATAGAACATATTTGGAAAGAGCGTCTATTAGATATTTAAAATTGTATTCATCTGACTTTGATAAATATGCCTTATTTTCTGTCGAAAGTAAACTACCAAAACATATTTAAAAATCTAGAAAATATGCAGAAATCAAAGAAATATATATATAAATATTAGTTGTAGATAATTTCTATGACTTTTCCTCATTTTTTACTGTTTTTTCTAATATTTCCTTTTTGAATTGAATTATTTCATGGAATTTTAAAAGATTAGAAAAATTGAAATAAAATACAATATTTATGAGATATTAGCTATAAATAATTCCTTTAAATATTTACTTTCTTCCTAATCATTTATAATTCTTATCCAAATTTCTTTAATTTTTAAAAAAAAAATTATTAAATTTTATGCCATAACAAAACATGTCCAAAAAATTGAACGACACAACACAGCTTCGTACTTGGCACATTAAAATCCCTTGTTAATATATAGTTATATACTTAACTAGTACATGAAACATGATCCTCCCCAAGGCAAGGACTAAGGAGACATTAAATTAAATTTGATCTCGTGCTCCTTTATTAAAAGAAAGAAAACCCAATAAATGTTGTCTTTTGATAATGCACATGTGAAGGCGTAGGGTTCTCGTGTAGGATCCCTACCAAAGTACCAATCTTACTAATTTCCCCATCAATTCAATGGTAGATGAGAATATGGTGCCAACAATCTTACGGTTTTTATATATAAATATGAGATAAGAGAAGGTACAATGGACACTGTACGATTAGCATCAAAATACAGGCATATACCGATTTTAATGTAGTTCGCACAAATCTTGATGCATATCGGATGGTCATTACACCTATCGAGCCAAATTATGTCCGATGGGCATCGGACCTACTCTGAATTGTATAATAAATATTGGCAGCCTCAAATGATTATTAATGTTTAGGGTTTGTGAAAGAGAGGTGCCGTGGTACATTACAAGTTTACAACTATCACAATCATTTGCATTGTATCTAGATGAAAAAGAAAACACAAAAGGAACTTATTACGGACAGCAATTATTTTAGTGCCCCCAATAAATGCTCTCAATGAATGTGGGCCCAGAATATAGCCACCCTACTAGGCTACTACTAGTTGTTTGTTCCTTTTTGGGAAGTAAACAGTTTGTTGGCAATTATTATGCAATCAACATGTTGGAACAAAAATGAGAAAGGGAGAGTATAGTTATCTCAAACACTTGCAATTTTTATTTTTGACATTTCTGTAAAGAAAAATAATAATCAAGTGTGTATTGTATAATGATTGGTTGTATATTTCCAAATATTCAAATATGTATTTCAAAGTAGGACTGCAAACGAATCGAACTTATCTCAGTTTGAGTTTAGTTTGAATTGATTTCAAAATGAATTTTTTACAAACTTTTTTACGACAAGGAAGAGTCATTGCAGTCGCCGAAAGCGGAAGGTGAAAGTCGTCTAGAATTACAACTTACGAGTTATGACTTGTTGATGGGCAGCTTTATATTTTAACTTTTAAGTCATTAATGGAAATCAACGGTTCACGTTACTTTGAGATTCGAACTAGAATAGTTCACGAATCTATTTCGAACGAACCAGATCCAGTTTGAGTTTGATTTAAATTAATTTCAAACTATTTTGAATCGAATTTTTTACGAACTTTTTCGAATCAAACTTGAATCGAATCACGAACTACAATTTTTTTGTGCAGCCCTATTTCAAAGTGATACAGATTATAAGTATAAAAGGTCAATGCATCAAATATCGAACTTAAACGTCTAAACCTCACTAGATTCTCTAATCCAAGGATATAATAATTCGGAACATATTTCAATACATCAAATGTTTATTTGATGGTTAGGATGATTATGCTATGTTATTAGAATTTTCTAAAATTAAATAACAAGGGTCTAAAAGAAATTTTATTATAATCTAGATTTATTAGTGAATATTTTTTTACTAAAAGTGGTAACTATTATTAGAGTAGGAAAAATGGCACGGCGGAGATGGCTCCGACACGAAACGGCACAGAATGTGATATTGTTCTGTGTCATGATCATTTTTTGAAAATTTAGCATGGTATGTCACGCGAAAAATTCAGTCACGGCACGGCACGTGAGTCATGTGTAATTAGAACTGTTAGGTCTTGATCAAATGATGAATCTTAAATAAATTAATCACAGCACGGCACGTGTGACTGTTTACTTGATCACGGCATAGCATGGCACGAAACCAAAGTCACGGCGTGTTAGTCACAGCACGGCACAATACGTTTTTCCCACTCTAAGTTTATCTTTTCATAGTTGATCGAATGATTTTAATTTTTTTTTTTTTGACAAGAAACATAATAGAGGAATATTTAATTTACTAGACAACAACTTTAATAATTAACAAGAAATATAATAGAGGAATAGGACAACTAAAATTAAATAGGGTGGGTTAAAAGTCTTGAACTATGACTTGCTCTTGTTGATCGAATGATTTTAATTTTTTTTTTTTTGACAAGAAATATAATAGAGGAATATTTAATTTACTAGACAACAACTTTAATAATTAACAAGAAATATAATAAAGGAATAGGACAACTTAAATTAAATAGGGTGGGTTAAAAGTCTTGAACTATGAAGATTAGACTGGATATTTTATAGGACAAGAGGAGACTAAAATGCTACAATCCGAAACATGCGATCAAAACGGGTCAACATATCCAACGGTATGGCGCACGTATTAGTTAAGTACTGTGACTCGTGTATTTCATACTGTGAGATTTTACATGTTGCGATTATTTTTTGAAAATTTTATATGGCACCAAAGATTTGATCATGACACACGATCACGCAAGTCACGTATAAAATAAGACCGTCAGATCTTGATCAAATGGTAAATCTTGAATAAATTAACTTAAATAATGAAATAAAAATAGTTAAACGTGACAAAAAATGACAAACGTAACCAATCAAATTTGATCATAGCACATTTGAGTATGATGTGACTCACGTGCATGACCTTTTGAGTGCCGTGACAACCGCTCAGTATTTTGGTAAGGACACGTTTTTTTTCCATATGATACCAAGCTACAAACACGTATCATGTGCATTAACTCAAAAAGGAATCTTTTGAGTTAATTTATCTCAGCCGTTTGATTTTAAACAGAGTCAATCCGACTATCTGATTTTAACACAGGGGCCTTTTAATATTAATGCGGCTCTAGTCTGCATGGATCTTAAAGCAGATCGAATGGTTTTTTTCCATATGATACCAAGGGCCTTTTTGTAAGGACACGTTTTTTCCATATGATACCAGGCTACGAACACATATCCTCCGCATTAACTCAAAAGGGAATCTTTTGAGTTAATCCATCTCAGCTGTTTGATTTTAAATAGAGACAATCTGACTAACTGATTTTAATACATGAGCCTTTTAATATTAGTGCAGCTCTAGTCTGCACGGATCTTAAAGTAGATCGAATGGTTCAAATGCAGTAACTCAAAAAATTATCTTTTGAGTTAATGCTGTGGATGCGAATTCCCAAGCTAGTCCCATTATTTTTTTTTTTTAGTAAATGTTAGAGGTGAAACCACTCATTATTATTTTTCTGAGTTTCGAACATATGACCTCTCACATTGAGATCATATGCGGCCACCCCCATTATTTACTGTGACAAAATCAAATTACAGAATCTCGGATCATTACAACTCGCGTCAACAAAAAACGAACAAAACCTGATAGAAAGTACATTCAGCGTTAGTAAGACAAACAAGGAAAAGCAGACACCAAAGCCGACCTTTCCCAGTAATTCTAGCAAAACAACCACCCACTTGGCACATGTCCCAGTAGCTGTACTCAGTACTGATGTTCATAATTTATTTCTATTACACAATTTTACCATGTCATTCAAAAAAGAGTGTCATATGGGAGAGGGGGCTGTCCGATGTCCATCAGATCAGAGTCTGTTCGATGGATGATTTTCACTGTTTGATTCACTTTAAAATCTTTAATATCCGTGTGCACAGATCTTGAAGTGGATAAGACGATGGAAACCACCCATCGAACAGACTCTGGTTGGGAGAGGGGGCTGTCCGATGTCCATCGGATCAGAGTCTGTTCGATGGATGATTTTCACTGTTTGATTCACTTTAAAATCTTTAATATCCGTGTGCACAGATCTTGAAGTGGATAAGACGATAGAAACCACCCATCGAACAGACTCTGGTTCGATGGGCATCGGAAACCCCCTCTCCCGTGTCATATTGCCATTCTCCAACAATTTTACATAGGATAGTTGCAGATAGCAACAGCTCACTGTTAGTCAGAACTCAGATGGCCTGCTTCACAAGTGAACAAGAAAACAAGGATTTTTTTTTAAATTAGAGTGAAGAGAATCAAGACATACACATAAGACTACAAATCCAGAACCAAGGTACCTAACAAACTGGCAAGAAATTTGTGGAACTCCAATGATTGGTGGAACATTAAGAAAATAAATTTGGTAGGAGAGAGGAGAGCAGTTTGGGTCCGATGCCCTGAGTTCGATGAGTTCCATAGCCGTCCGATCGCTTTAATATCCGTGTGCGACAGCTTAAATATCCGTGCGCACTGATCTTAAAGCAAATCAGACGGCTATCAAACTCATCAAACGCAAATTTGAGTCTGATGAGCATCAGACCGAAACTGCTCTTAGGAAAGAGAGACGAAACAATTTGAACATTACATTCACAAGATTAGAGAAATTTGAAAATGCGGCTCAAGTTAATAGAGAGAGAAGTACATAATATACAATGAGTATGGCTTAGGTGCTATGAATAACATAAGGTTTTCTTCAGGGGCGGACCCAGTGTAGTCCGGGGGCCAGCTCCCCCCCCCCCCGGATTTTGAGTTGTAGTGGATATTTATTGGTTCCGACTGGCTTTGCCCCCTCCCACCCCCCCCCTAGAATTTTTGCCCCCCTTTGATTGTTTAATTGGTAATTCGGATTAAATTTATAGTTAATATTAAAATAAATTTCTTGAAATATGATTGGTAATTATAATTATAAGTCAGAATATCATAAATTACAAGTAAGAGTATTATAAAATATAAGTTAAAGTATTATTTTTTTATCAAATACCCAATTAGTTAATGGGTTTAAATCTTGATTTGAAATATGGTTTATGATTTCTAAATAACTCAGTAAATTAGTTATATAATGAATTTGTATAATACCAATTTTTACTATTTTTTATGATTTATGAAATATGGTTTATAATTTCTTTCATTTTTTACTATTTTTTATGATTTATGATTTTTTTATACAATAAAATTTTCAGACCGTAGCATGGAAGGCCTTATGCTATCCATAGCACCTAAGCCTTATATACAATTTCTTTCTTTCTTTGTTTTTTCTTTCTTTCTTTTTTTTGAGAAATTGGCCGAGGCTGTCAAGTATACAACTCCCTCTCCCTCTTTCTTGAAAAGAAGGCAGTGGCTGCCTTTTGCATTGAGAGAGAGAGTTGTGTATTTCCTTCACAGCATCAGTCAATTTCCCAAAATTAATGAAGACATTTGTGAATCAAATGATGCTCTCTCTCTCTCTCTCTCTCTCTCTCACACACACACAGCCAATCTGAGAACTGTAGAATCAAATGATGCTCTAGAAACAAAAAATTATATATGAAGCATTAACTTGAAGTCATATCTAGAATACAAAACATAGAAATAAGAGAAAACACAATTCAAATTTACATACTTTTTACACTACAGCCCCAATTGTTCCAACCTTTTATGAATCTCTAATCAAATTTGTCGGCTCGCTCAAAACAAACTTCGGAAGCTCATATTTGTTACCTACAAAATAGTTTAAAAAAAAAAGTTTAATTAACTAACCAGTCCTCAATAAAACAAAAGATAATAAGCATCACTCATTAAAAATAAATCAGTTATGAAGCACTATTGTTGTGGAGTAACAATAGTTTCTTACCAGTTAATCTTTGAATTCAATCTCTTTTGGCTTTATGGTTTAGATGCTATGTAGGGACCAAAGTCAGAGTAAGGCATATAAATCAAGATCTAGCCAATAAAGCTCTTTACCAGTAGAGGTACATATACTGGTACCAAGCTAACCATACAGAAGTACCAGTCTATGCTCGTCAGTAAGGTCGAAATTGTAATTGTTCATATAATATAAATAATTGCTGTATTATTTGTCCATGAAAAGAAATAATAACAGAATCATGAGGTTCTGGTAAATTAGGATACCTAAAGCATCGTAACAAAGTGACAAATCAGGATTGGAAACAATGATTCCAGCACTATCGATTATTGTTTGCCCAAGGCCCAACTCAGCCTCTGTTGCAGCTTTAAGCGCATCCCATATCTCTAAACAACACACAACAACAACAAAAAAGACAACAAAAGATAATTAGAATGTTTTCTTTTCCACTAATACAATGCAAAAGTTATCCAAATTGGTTACATCTAAGTAACAATCACAGATCAAAATACTGCATATTCGCACTGTACAGTAAAGCCTAAGACCAGATTAGCTATGAGACATATTTCATCTACAATTTTGAGGTGGTAATTATGCAATTTATATAAACATTATTATTTATGTTTTAATTGTGTAAAGTAGGAGATCGTGACATGTTCCAGCACATTTGAGTCAAAACAGCAATAAAGAACAGCATGGTACCAGCCTCTACAATTTAAATTTAAAACTTTTTGAATAATAAATAGAAACCTTTGCGACCACCGTAGTGAGGAGAAGTGTCCCAGAATTCATCTCGCATTTGCCTCAACTGTTCAATAGTTATTGCTTCTGTGTGCTTCCATGGCTTAGGCTTCCTCAATTTCTTTCCAGTCTCTATACAAATTGCAAGGTTATAAACAAACAAATGTCAAATAAAAGAAAAAGTTCATATGAGCTCTTATTAATATATGTCACTTCCAACTCCTCCCCTTCTCATGTCAATAAAGAGAACCCAAAAAAGAACTGATTTCACCTTACTAGTCGAGAGAAAAAAGAGTGGATGGAGGGCTACTTTACGTATTATTCGAAAAGAATATACTGGTAAAAGTAATATAAAGTAAGTTTAATTTACTATGTTTATAGGCAAGTTCAAGATATTAGAATCGTTTATTAAATTTTCATTTGTCGGGTTTGCACGACAATTTAGACTTTGGAGGTTTCATGAAAATTGAAAGGGAGAGCTGTCAAAAGAACCATAAATTACTTGCCCATAATGCCCGCAGCTAATTAAACAGCATCCACAAACTTTATTATTTTCATTACATTTATTTCTTTCTCCCTTTTTCCTTTATTTTTCATACAAGAGAAATTAACATCACATAATCCCTAGTTGCCTCAAATCAAATCAAAAAAGCATAACCACTTGCATGCAATATAATAAGCACTTGTAAAAATTTCATATGGAACTGCTAACCACAACATGTGAACTATTCATGGAAACGTGACCTCTGCTATCAAATCTAAAACAGCAATCTTATCCTACTAAAATTGCTCATGATAATGACCTTTCTTCTACTGCATATATCATTAAATATTCACATATCAGATTGCACAAGTAATTTAACAATCATTAATCACACACTGATGAATTCTGTCCCACACTCTACTGTTCTAATTATCAATAATCTTCGCAAATCCAGATCTAAACCGACGAAACTGTAAAATCACTTAAAACGAATTGAAAGAAAAAAAAAAAGTATCAACTGAAAGATCTTTAATTGAACAATACTAAGTTCAAAAACAGTAAAAAAATCCAATTTTTTTCCCAAATCGGATTAAAACTCTGAAACAAAGAAGAAAATCACCTTCTGCGCCTTTAGGCGTGGATCCAGCGCACCCCATCGATGCGTTTCGCAACCTCTGTTTCTCGCGCGACAAATCAAATGGATATATAAATTGTACGTCGCGAATCTAGAGAGCGAAAGTGTGAAGACAGGACCGATCAGTGGTACCTTGTGAGGTCAATAGTAGAGAGAAAAAGGGGATGCTAAAGTCTCAAGTGATAGAATGGAAGCTGGCGCGTTAATTAATAAATAAATACACGGGATTAGGAGTAATTAATAGTCGTCTGTACCTATATCTGTTTACACCTTCGTGTAACAAGTTATAAAGTAAGGTATCAGTAGACTGTTACGCAAAAGGTTATAATAACGTATTACAAAAGATTTATCTATTATGAGTTGAGCTCGCTTTTACTGTAAATAAATAAATCCAAACCGAGGAGGAGAGGATCCTATGTTGCCAGATTTTTTGTGGCCTCGACCGAGCATGTAGAGAAATTATTTCGTGAGGTGAGATCATAGTGAATTAGTGACAAATCAATAGGTCGGATTAGGTTCGGCGGAGTCAACAATTCACGATCCGGATATAATTCGGAAATAATTCGGTACAAAAAAGAAAAAAAAATTCCCAAAAAAAACCTAAAAAATTAAAAATTAAAAAATTGGCCTTTTTTCCGCGTTTTTATCACGAATAATCTGTGATTTGCATTTTATTTCCGAATTATTCAGTAAAAGTTCGGTCAAACATTTTATTTGCGATACGGTTCGGAAACCCTAAAAAATATTTTATTCGTGAATAAAAAATGAATATTGTTACTGTGAGCATAGTAACAACATCCGTGAATTATTCGTGAATTATTTATTTTTTTGGTGTTGCCGAACCGAACGTCGAATTATTCAGTTGATCGAACTTTGACTAAATTATTCGTGAATTTTACGAATTTTTCTGAATTTTCTGAATTTTTTCCGAATTTTTCCCATAACTTATTTTTTGTTATTTTTTTTGTTCCCTTACATGACTAAGATCTCTAATCCAAATAATATTAATTATTTCCGAATTATAACCGTATTATTTCCGAATCACGAATTTTTGACTTCGCCGAACCGAACCCGAATAATTCATTCGTCACTATGACTGAGATTTCTAAATTGCTAATTGAGTCAGAATTATAATTATTTCACAAATGTCAATCATAAAATGGTGTTAAACGGTGGTCTAGTAGGGACCATGCCACATTATTTATAAACCTATAAACTTAATAAAAGTGTGATTGAGAATTAGTATTTTCAACTATCATTTTTTTATTATTATTATTATTTTCTGTAGTTTGATTTGCATCAAGATCCGCACATAATATCAATGTAACATTCATTCATTTATAGATGAGAATATTTCAACAATAGAAATTCTACAATTTTTCATTCAAACAACTATAATTAGAGGATTTGAATTTAATTTCTCTAATTTTATAATGTCTATTATATTTTTATTTAGCAATTGTAAATCATTGTAGTGTGCAAACAACGCAGGATTAGTATAAAACTATAAATTAATTCAACACTTTTGTATATTCCCTTGTAAAATGTATTTAATAGCTAAAATTCTCAATTTAAATTATTTTTAATTTTTAAATGTATATCAATTTCAAATTTTAAATCAAGATAATTATATTTTTGAGAATATTTGTCTCGTTATCTAAAAATAAGAAACCTTTCACTATATTAATAATAATAGTCTATTGATTATAGGGGCCCTATGTTAAGAAATATTGATTATTTTTTAAATACATGTGTTGCATTGTATAAATATATTTCCTAATAAAAGTAGTTCGTTTTTTACTATGGTCGGACCATAGTGACAAATGAATTATTTGGGTTCGGTTCGACGAGGTAAAAAATTCGTGATTCGGGAATAATTCGGATATAATTCGGAAATGGTTCAGTATTATTCAAATCAAATATCTCAGTCATGTAAGGGAGAAAAAAATAACCAGAAAAAGAAAGTTCTAGCAAAAATTCGTAAAATTCGCGAATTAATTGGAAATAATCTGGTCAAAGTTCAGCCAACCGAATAATTCGGCGTTTGATTCGGCATCACAAAAAAATGAATTATTTGCGAATAATTCGCAGATCTTGTTACTATGGGTAGGACTGTTATTGCTTTCTGAACACCAGTTGCATTTATTTTTTAGTTAGTGTAAATAATTTGATATATATATCTAAATCAAGTTGCTTCTAACCTGAATCATCTAAATGTATATATAGTAAAACAATATGTCTAAAAGCTCAAAAAAAACATTAGAGAAAATTGTAGATCTGATGACTATTGGTAGTTTCCCAGGCACTCGATGTAAGATTTGTCCGCGTCCCGCTTTGAGATTTGTGCACACGGATTTTAAAGCGTATCATATGGTGATAATGGCTATTATATCCAAATTACTTTTGATGGCCATAAGACCTACACTACACTCATTTTTCTTGTGTTTTTTCAAGCATTGGTATTTTCAAATTTCATGTTCTAATCTATTTTTTTTTTTATAAAGTTAGGAGTCAGGTGATAAGGTCAAAATCATAGATAATAATATTTATAGCTGTAATTGTCTACTTTATAATTGATTCACAAGTGTATAAATCTATCGTTTAATATAGATCGAGATGTCGATCCACATGAATAGTGTATTAAGGTATAAACCATCCATTAAAGGAAAGGCATCTAAAATTCTTACAAGATATACCGAAAATTTATATAATTAAGAAAATACTAGTATTGTATATACTGGAAATTTATATAATTAAGAAAATACTAGTATTGTGCCAGTGCACTACAAAGAGAATATATTACAAGACAACCAAAAAATCATACAAAATGACATTTTTTTATAAAAACAAAAGTTATATAAAATGACAAATAATATTTCTAAATGACATATTAAATAACAGCTAGACGTAAATAACATTCTTTAAATGACATATTTCATTAAATGAGATACATGTTTTTTTTTTTTTTTATCTTTTGACATATTTTCATAAAAAAAAATATCAAACAAAATGGCACATTAAATGACAAATAATATTTCTTAAAAGATATAAAAAAAATGGAAATAACTAAAGATATGACCAATCAATTATCAATCAATCTAAAAGATCCTTAAATGATATTTAAAAATTGAAAAGAAATCAGCACCAATCAGAAATATCATACAATTTGCATGTGACGAGCACGTGTCTAAATAAATTTAGACTTCTACATATTGAAAAAGATAAAAAAAAAAGAGTCATAGAATCAACAGAAGGCAGACTATTTGATTGGAAGGCTAATATTCGATCAAAACTTTCATCTTTAAATTATAACTGTTGGTGGGTCAGGGTTTAATATAAGAATGGAGATATTTATTTTTTAATCCATTATAATTTATGGAAGGAATCTTCTAGTGTATATTTCATTTTATTTTTCCTCTGCCGAAACATAACTCTAAGATTTGTAATTGTAGATTTTCAAAGGTAGATATAATCTTTGTTATAATGATAAACAAGTATATAGAAGCAAGTTAAGCATCTTAAAAGAATAATTATTATATTCTAGGCAAATTTATTGTTAATAATAATAGGATAATAAAATCAAATAAAATAAAATCCATATTCATAATTAAAATAATTATAAGAAGATAAGATATATGGCTGAACTCCATTTCATGAACTACTTAAATAATTTTACATTAAATACAAGAATTTAAATAAAGATGGAAAATAGATTAACCGAAAAAGATTTGAAAATAATAAAATAACTTTATTATTGTTTATCGTTGCATTTATTTTATAAATAAGTAATTTCTTAAATTTATATTTGCTGAAACTATTTTTAAAACAAAGATTTGTACAATATATATTTGCTGAAAAATAATTTCTAAATCTATCAAAATAGTAGTGAGTAATTATAAATATTAACTATTTACTTCAAAATTTGAATAAGAAGATATATCTACTTTAGACTTGATCATGTATATTAATATTGATCAAAATATCTTATTTGTTTCCTTCCAATAAATAAAGCGGTTTTGAAATTATCATAATGCTAATAATAACAATTATATGATAATTTTATAATTATTTTGGTAAACTTTAGTTCCTAATTTTTTTTTTTGATAAAAGTGAGAAACCCGTTAACAAATAAAATCAGGAGAATGTTTTCCAAAAAATAATTAAATCGTCATATAACAATATTTTGTTAGTCAATATTTTAATCACATGCTTAAATATTTTAAATCAGATTTTTGTAGGATTTTTTTTTTTTGAGGAGGGATCTACTTACACTATTTTTTGGTGACACTAAATTACACTATCAATTTTTAAAGTTTTTAAAATCCAAACAGTTGATCCAAACCGTTCAACATGACATCTCTATTAAAATGTGCTTAGAGACCAAATTTCACATTTTTTTTTGTTATTTATTAAGTATTTTACAAAATCGTTGTTTTCAGACCATTGAATTTTTATACTCATCTTAAAAAATAGTAAAGAAAATTAAAAAAAAAATGTAAAATTTGATCTCAAACACATTTTAATATGTTGGAATATATCCAACATGTTAAATAGTTTGGATCGATTGTTTAAACTTTAAATGTAGGATGTAATTCGGTATCACTAAAAAATAGTGTAAGTGGATCCCTTCTCATGTTTTTTGTTGTCAGATAGTATCTGATATCCTGATTTTGTTATTATTATTATTATTTTAAATATGTAAGTAATTTTTCCAGTTTAAAATTTACTTGCTATTAAATTTATGACATAATCCATTTCTCGAACTATAAGTGGTCAAACACTCAAACTGAGTAAAGATTCAAAAAGGGCAATTTTAAGTTAGTCGGTGCGCTGTATGAAGTGAAAACTTTGCTGTTAAAAAATTTACTCCTCGAACGATGAGTTCGTATCCTCTGAGATATCTCATTTTTTGAGTGACCGACGTGTTCGGTTCCTATTCGGGGATAGCTTGGGGGGCAGTATTATTTGTATTTTGATATTCGTGTAAAACTATTTAAACGGTTAAGATCTTTCCTAAAGTCTCGCAAAGTTTGAGGTATCACAGAGGATACGAATTCTCGAACGATAACCTAAAACGGACCGGAAGACTTCGGACCTACTTTTCCATTTGGAAATTAATCTGAACCGTTCGTTTCTGCTGAGATTCGTGAATAAAACATACTTCGTCGAGATTCGCGCATGGAAAAGTTTGAACGGTTGGGATCTGAATAACAGGTTCCTTCTCGTATACAATACAGATCTCGCACCGTCTGGAACTCCATCGATTCTCTCATAAGCTGCCACCTCATAATTCTCTATCGCTCTCAACTCTCCAGTCTCAGGAATTCGTATCTCTGCATTACCTCAAAAGGAAAATCTTTTGAGTTAATGCATCTGAACAATTCCATTGTCTTCAAGATCCGTGTAGACTGGATCCGCACTAATATTAAAGACCCTATGTTAAAATCAAACGGGTGAGATGCATTAACTAAAAAGATTTCCTTTTGAGTTAATGCAGAGGATAGGTGTTCCAACTTCCAAGTCTCAGCACATTGCGTTACTTTCCATTTTCGTTACGAAAAGTGCTAAGCAAAGCAATAGTCGATTGATTTCCATTTTCCTTTCCATCTCTCTCCCAAGTCCGAATCGATCGATCTCGATCCGGCATTGGTAAGTCTTCCCTTCCTGTTGCTTCAGAGAAAGGATAGTCGATTTAGTAGTAGGAGTAGGAGGAGGAGGAGGAGATCTAGGGTTTTAAGATGAATATCTTCAGATTCGCCGGAGATATGACGCATCTATTTAGCGTCATAGTGCTTCTTCTCAAGATCTATGCCACCAAATCGTGCTCTGGTTCGTATTTCTTCAATTAAGCGCTATATCACTATGAGCGATTGCTTCTAGTTCACTTTGAATAATTAGATAATTAAATGTACTGGTGAAACTCTTCCTGTGGACTCCTTTGTCAGTTTGATTGTTTTAGTAAATTTCAGTTACACACTTACCAGTATTGTCCTTTTCTGTGAATAACTTCGAAAATGTGAAACATATGAAGAATATTTATCCTCATCCTTCCAATTTAAGTCGTAAATTAAATTTACACACTGTGCTACCTTTTCAATTTTTCAGTTACACACTTACCAGTATTGTCCTGTTCTGTGAATGACTTAGAAAATGTGAAACATATGAAGAAAATTTCTCCTCATCCTTCCAATTTAAGTCGTAAATTAAATTTACATACTGTGTTAGCTTTTCAATGTTTCAGTTACACACTTACCAGTATTGTCCTTTTCTGTGAATAACTTAGAAAATGTGAAACATATGAAGAAAATTTCTCCTCATCGTTCCAATTTAAGTCGTAAATTAAATTTACACACTGTGCTAGCCTTTCAATGTTTGCAGAATTGGCAAGAATACATTGTTTGTCTAATCTCTAACTTATTTTGTTTGATTTTTAAATCCAGGGGTCTCACTAAAAACTCAAGAGCTATATGCACTAGTATTTATCACTCGATATCTCGATCTCTTCACAGATTTCATATCGGTGTATAATACATTCATGAAAATAGTTTTTATTTTGAGCTCACTCTCTATTGTATGGTATATGAGAAAACATCCATCGGTGCGGCGCACTTATGACAAGGAGCTTGATACGTTTAGGCATTACATTTTGGTGGTAGTTAGCTTTGTGTTAGCGCTTTTATTTCACGACCGGCTCACAACAAAAGAGGTAAACTTGATTGCTTAATTTTCTGTTTGAAATAGAAAATTTTAATTGCTAGTGGCTTAGACTAGATATTAATTGTGTACCTTAAGTTATTGTACTATTTTATACCTGTACATTGAAAATAGTTCTTATAAAATTCCTTTTAGTATAAATTGGAAGAGAAATGTTCACATTGGTAAATGCTGCTTAACTAATTAAATCTGTTGAATGTTTAATTACAATTTTTTCATGGTTATTACAAATTCCATTTGAGCCATGTCTCATCTGCTGACAAATTCAAATAGTTGTAGTTTAGTTCAACATCTTGTTAGAATAGTTTTTCTGGTACCTTGTTAAACGTTAAATGTGGATGAAGAATTTAGCAGAGAGAACTTCTTACATTAAACAAAGCAAAGCCCTTTTTATGAATTACTCTACATTGTCTAATTTGGTGAAATTTGCAATACCAATAGGTTTTTTGGGCATTTTCAATATATCTAGAGGCAGTTGCTATTCTTCCCCAGTTGGTCCTTTTGCAAAGAAGTGGAAATGTTGACAATTTGACAGGCCAATATTGTCTCTTCCTCGGGTAAGATTTCACTAATTGATACTATTTTCATGTATGTATTCTATGAAAAAAAATGGTGAATAAATTACAAAAAAAGCCCAAATTCAGTTGGACACCCAATTCAGTACATAAGAGTATTGAAAAGAAAGTTTGAATTTGTCATAACTCATTATTAATTATTTGCCTTTGGCTTTACCTTTGGATTTGAGATGCTGATAACTAAATTTTGTGACAGTGCTTATCGTGCCTTCTATGTTCTAAATTGGATTTATCGCTACTTCACCGAGGGCCACTACTTTCGCTTGATTCGTAAGACAAATTATTTAATTCGCAATTTCATCAAAATTGAGTTAATTAAGCCCTCATATATTGGAAAAAGATATGAAAGAGCAAGTTCAGGATTCATTCCTGATAATTCATAGTTATCTTTGTTTCAGTGTTCAACTGAATACTTACTACTATAAAACCTCAAATATCATGCATAGTGCTTCAAAATGAGAAGAAAATATTAAAATGTTACTCATATATAAGGTTCTTTATGGCCACACTTGTGTTTTTTGCATGATATTTTTGGTACTTAATATCTGCTGGTATGGTTTGGGAAAGTTGTACCTAATGATGCTGACTCTTGATAATTGTACAGCTTGGATTGCGGGGCTTGTTCAAACTGCTTTGTATGCCGACTTCTTCTATTACTACTTTTTGAGGTAAAGCTGAAAACAAAAGTTTCTCTTTTATTTGACTACTCCGTATAATTTATCTTTAATGAAAATCTGTATGGGGTCTATAATTGAGTTAAAGAGTTTTAGAGAAGTCTTTCAAACATTAGATATCCACCAAATAAAAATACCCGAGATACTAAATACTGAATGTCAAGTTTGCTAATAGCTTTTACCAGCTGATTATAAAGTACTTGGTTCATTCTTTCTTTATTTGTTGCAGTTGGAAGAACAATGCAAAGCTTCAATTACCAGCATGAATTCAGGTGTAAAACATAAAAAGTGCAACCGTAGGATGGAATGTTTTAGATAGTCCACGGGTATCATTTTTTTTCTTTTTTCTTTTTGCTTTTTAGCCTTTGGTTATTACCTCTTTGTTACACTTCTATTGTTTTTTTTTTCTTTTTCAAATTGAATGTAAATCTCTAACTCAATAGTTGTGAAATCTTTATGAAAACAAATGCTGAATCATTGTCAAACAAAACACAAAATTTGTTGAATCTGAGGGGGTTAAGATGTCTCATTTTATGTATAACATTTGCCTTTTCACTTCTTGGTTCTTTTATACCTAACTTCTCTTTATGTATCGTAAGTGATCGAAGTTATCCAAGTTATATTGGTTTGAATGTTTAATGCAATTTAGTATTTCAGTTGCTTTGGTTAATGGATACTGATGTGGTAGATAGTACATGGCAAGATAGCAGAGATACTTTGGGCAGCATATATATTTCATTTTTTTTTTATATATATAGAATCATATTTAAATATTTTAACAAAACAGGTACAATAGATTTGATTTGTATGAAAAACAGGTGAAGGTATTTTAGTATACTTCTGGAGTAAATTTTTTTTGTCTCCATTGATTCACAGGATTCTTAAAAATCAAATCTATCATGTTTGTTTGTTTAGTTGAAATATTTAAATTTGATGTTATTTTTAAAAAAGAATCTATATATTTGCCAGTATGTTCTGAATCTTCTGATAGAGAATTTATTGTTAAAAAAGATTATTTGTTAGTTGTTGCACTGCCTATCTTTGTCATAATGTTTGTATTATGCATAAGAAAAAGTGAGAGTATCAATAGGAGCAGGTGATAATGAATTGATTAAAGAGTACAACCAGAACAAATTACAACGATAACACATTGCAAGATCGTTATAACGAAACTTTATTTGAGGTTTATCGCTCTTTTATTAAGCTAAACTGGTACCCTTACATAAAGGGGCACTTTTGAGAGCTAGATGTATTTTGCTCTTCTTCAGTTGAAGCAAGCTTTGGGCCTTTAAGAAGCCCAGCCATGAATTCTCCTTGATCATAGTAAATCTCCACTGTTTCAGCTCTCAGTTGTTTATCCACCTGAAAAAAAATATATATATATCAAACATTATCACCTTGAAAACTTCATTATCTATATTTCTAAGATAAGGAATACACTTATAACATTTTGGATCTTATAACATGTTATAACGTTTGGTTTTGCGGTTTTCAAAGTTCAAACAGTCGATCCAAACCGTTCAACATTATCTCTATATTAAAATGTGTTTTGAGATCAAATTTTACATTTTTTTTGAATTTTTTACTATTTATTATGTATTTTACAAAACTGTTGTTTTTTGTGGCCCAGAATTGTCTAAAAATAACAGTTTTATAAAATACCTAATAAATAGCAAAAAAATTTTTTTTTAAAAAAATGTAAAATTTGGTCTCCAAGTACATTTTAATATAGAGATCATGTTGAACGGTTTGGATTGATTGTTTGGACTTTGAAAATTGTATAACCGAATGTTATAACATGTTGTAACTTTCAAATATTATAAATGGATCCCTCCTCTATTTCTAAATAGAATTTCGCTTCGTGTTTTTGCATCTTTTCATTTCATATTTCATATCTGATATTTTTAATATAAATGACAACGGAATTAAGGGTGCTAATGAGATAGGTTCGGCTCAGATTCGGCTCGACTTATTAAGATAAGCATACATGGCTTGGTCCAACTCGGCTCGCTTTTGGAGGGAAAAAGCTCGGCTTGGCTCGGCTCGCGAGTCAAGTCCAACAAAATAGTTATAATAGAACTTGATATTTTCATATGATCTAAATCTTTTGCTACAATGATATTGTGTAATTGTAAATTATGGAGATTAATTATATTTGAAGTCAATATATACTGTGTAATTGTAAATTATGTAAATATGCTGCCTAAAAAAATTAAAATTTGAAATTTGAAAAAATTTGAAATTTGAACAAATTCGAAATTTGAAAAAATTCGAAATTTCAAAATATTCGAAATTTCAAAATATTCGAAATTTCAAAAAATTCAAAATTCAAAATTTGAAAAAAAATTGAAATTTTAAATCGGTGAAAAAAATATCTATTGTATTATATATTTAATATGAATGTTATTTACATGATATAGTTAATTTATTACTCTATTTTTTATTTATATTGTAATATCTTTAAACATGAAAAAAGCTCGGCTCGCGAGCCAGTTCATGAGCTTGCGAGCCGAGTCGAGTTTGGGTTTTTTTTAGTTTCAAGTCCAATTCGTTATGAAATATTGAGCCGCTCAACTCATAAATTCGCGAGCCGGCTCGACTCATTAGCAGCCCTAAATGGAATATGGCTTCTTTTACCTTGAGAATAGCAATTCCAATAAACTCAACCATCTCTCCAGTTGGAGCATGGTCTTTGAAGTTACCTTCCATGTGGCCCCAGTGCCGGAACTTGAATGCCACCACTGGCGGGCCCGAGTACACCTCCAACACCTCCCATGCAAACCCGCGAGGAAATGCCGACCTAAAACCCTCGTGGGACGACTCAAACGTCTCATCCTTTGAGTTGTAGTATCCTTTTGGGCAGAGTTCAGCTGGCATCGATGTCGCCAGTAGAGCGTTATAACTGCCCAAAGATAGTGTTTCCTCGCCTGAAAATAATTATTTGGTACATAGTTTATATGCATTATTATGCGTATAAATGTCGATAACTACAGATAAAAAATTTACTTTTATCAAATTTTTCTTTGTTTAGTGCTGACTTCTAACTTGGGAAAAGTAAAAGAACTTGAGATGTTTCTTTAATTGTTTTAGATATAAAAATAGAAAAAATCATGCCACTATGCCAGTATCAGAATACCAGTATACTATTACTACCTGAGAGGGGCGGGCGGCCATTGACGGAGAGTGTGAATTTTTCACGGTTGATGGATTTGAAGTCCGAGAGGCGCATCTTGTGTGAGAGTTCCATCTCCCATGTCTTTATTGCGTTTTGTACCGTCTCTTCGAGAGAGCCCTTTGGCCATTCCTGTTATATAACCAACAAAAAATGAAAAGAAACAGCATTTATGATTTGTAAAAAGGTCAAGTTTGTATCTTAAAATCTAGAAAAGATTATAGGTTAAATTTGTCAGATTAAGTTCTTCTTTCTGAATTTTCATGAGCATGCTTCATGAATTATGCGTTTAATTTACTTACAAGTTTGAAAACTTTCTAGTTTGTATATGATTAAGAGTTGAAAAATAGATGCTTAGAAATTATTTTGGTATATATGCTCATTCTTCAATAATCTATATTTTTTAATCTCATAAGAAACAAAACTTTCAAAATACAAATTTCAAAGGATAGAGCAGTGATAATGAGCTAGATGTGTAATGTGTTGAAACCAATGGGATTCGCTTCAAAAGACGAATTCAAATCGTTGAAACTGATTTACTTCACGACTGATGCGTTTACATGTAAATTATATAAATTATAATTAATTTAGTATAAAGCTAACTCGTCGAAATAAAAATGTGTATAAGTTAATTTTAATGAGTTTATATTATAACAGTTTGGATTTATCGTTTGAATTAAGTCCGATAGGTTTTGGAGTTGGTGAACTTATTAATCACTTATTCACTCTACAAATTAACTTTATCATCATCATTGACATATATCAAACTTATAGTTAGGAAGATATCTCCCCAATATATTCAACAAAAACATATTTAATCAAACAAGAAAACAGTTGCAAATTTGGATACGGATTGATGAATCATATATCCGAGAAACAAGTCAAAATTTCACGCCATAGAAGAAATTCTATGGCAAGAGAAAGGTAAAAAAGTTCCAAAAATTAAAACAAAATCATAAATCATATATATACCTTGGTCCTTTCTTGCTCAAAGAGTTGATTAACAAGATCATATGTCGGTGCACCGCCATGCCTCCATTGTGTATCCTTCTCTCCTTCTCCAACCAGGTACACTCGGTACTTATCTCCTCCTTCCTCCATTTTTCAAGAAAAGAATAACTTCTTCTTCTATATCTTTCTCTGGAGATTTAAAGAAGATACACATGGAGAAAATTAACAAAGAAGGCAATAAATCTTTTATATTTAATGAATTGCATGCTCTTGATAGACACCTTCCGTATGAGGAATGGAACTTACGTGTGCCGATTTTGGCCACGTGTCGTCAGAATAGTGCTCCTCTGTGTCGGACACGGATACAACCAATGATAATTAGAAATTATATAGAAAACAGCGTGTCAGTTACACATGTTTGCATGTTTGGTAAGTTTGTGCGTGTGCACGGGTGTCTTATTATGTCAATGTCTCAACGTAGCGTTTCACCTATAATTGCAAATTGCAATTCACACTTTAAAGGAACTGTGCTAGGTGTACCCAGAGTGTACCTCCCTGTGCTCCATTAATCTATTCTGATGCCCATATATCGGACTCAAACTGAGTTTGATGGGTTCCATAACCGTCCGATCTGCTTTAAGATCTGTGCACACGAATATTAAATCAAACATACACGGATATTAAAACAACACACGGATCTTAGAGCAGATCGGACGGTTATGGAACCCATTGAGTTCAGTTTGAGTCCGATGGGCATCAGACCCAAGCTGCTCCCTTAATCTATTGGGTACGTGGGGTTTTGTTAATTATGACGATATTAACATGAAAAAAAATCATAAGTTTAAAATCTAATTTTTGATAACATATAGGAGATTAAATATTAATCCACGTTAAGGAGAGACTGTTCGATAAGCTAAAGGAAGATGTATGAGATTAAGATAGCTAAAGGACGTTAAAAGAAGGAAAGGTGTTTGAAGAAAGAGACAGGGGATTAAAATCCGGATAAAAGAAGGTTAAAAAATATTATCTTAATCTATAATAAGGAACTGGTGTTCGACAGGATTAAGCAGCTAAGCTAAATTAAGGAGGCTCATTTAGTCTTAAGGAGGCCCTTCTCGAACAATACCATAAGAAGTTGGATTTATAACGATTTATATTTGATTTCTTTTGATGCAATATCAAATAGCACATAAATTATATGAAGCTTCACACAAATAATTTATAAGGCTAACACTTTTGACGACTTTTGATTTTTTTCTATTTCAAAAATCTTTTTGTGCAGCTCTTTGCTTATCTTTGGGTTTTAGTGCTGATTCAAATTAAGTTGTAATGCAGTATCCAGGTGTAAAGAGAGAAGAAGAAACATTAGAAACCAAAAGAAAGCAAAAAATAAGACATTATGGCAAACTTTTACATCAAAAGCCTTAATAAAAATTAAAAAAAAATGAAATGTATCAAATAATCTATATAAAATTGGGCAGCATAATATTTTGCTCAGGGCCTACTTTCATTCAACTAATGGAAGACAAAATGCATAAATGCCAAGTGTCATGGTATGAAAGGATTAAATGCAAGCCTTTATTAATTTTTTTTGCTTTTGATTAAAATGGTTAAAGACAAAGTGAGCCTACATAATTAGGGGATGCAAACGGGTCGGATAGTAGTAAAATTATATCTGTATTTGCTTTTATTTTTTAGATACGGATACGGATCGATTAGATATTAGACAGATACGGAAACATATTGAATATTAATACGGATATCCACTTTTTATATACTACAGCAGAAAGAGGCATCAGTGACCGGTGAAACCGGTCGCAAATAATGATGACGGATAATTAAAATTTAAAATCATATCCATATCCGTATTAGCACGGTGCAAATATTCAGATATCGGATATCCGTATCTAATTTTCGAATAAGAATTCAGATACAGTCAGATAATATCCAACTCATTTGCACCCCTATATGTACATAATACATAAACAAAACACACACACTCCCTCTCTATATTTTACCTAATTCACCAGAGCTTTGAGAAAATGAAGGACTTTCTTCTAGGAGAAAAGTGAATTATGTTGGAGGCCATTTATAGGCTTTAAAATTAGGATCAGCTGGCAGCATCTTTGATGTGGCATGATCATCATCCTTCACTTCTAGATCTGATCAAATGGCTTGAGTTAGTTTAGGTTTAATTAAGCACATAGCATCTTCACATGCCACCAATAGGATTGTTGATTCCTTGCATGATTTTTTTTCTTAATTTAAGATTCCTTGCATGATTTTTTTTTTAATTTAAGATTCCTTGCATGTTCCTTCTCTTTAAATTGCCGTACGGCCCAACCATAATTAAACACGTGTCGAGGCTGCTAAGCAGATCAAAATTTTGTTAGTTACCACCTCAAAATTCCATAATTCGCACTTTATCATCGAAATTCAGAAGTTGTCACGTGCGTAGATATGGTTTGCGCACCAAGCTCTGTTTTTGTTTTGCTAAATGTTAACCGAAACATAATAGAAAAAAATTGTGCAAAGACCCATTCTGAATTTTTTGGAGTTTTTTTTGGAATTGTTTTTTGCTTCCTTATTGTATCGAATTATTTCTGAATCACGAAATTTCTACCCGTCGAATTGAATCCGAACTTTTGATTTGTCACTATGCTTCTTAACAACAACCAACTGGGTTTCAAATGCTATTTTCTGGATAGAAGCTAGTCACAACGAGTTGGCGAACTACTTGGCAAAAATCAGACGAACAGAAGGATGGGATGTCACAGGATATATTTTTCCTTTAATTTTTGATTAGCTATAATTTTTAGAGGGTAAAGACTTTCTATTTTATTTTTATTTTGGCTAAAGGATAACTACTAGAGTGGAAAAAATGGTACGGTGAAGCCGGTTCCGTCACGGAACGACACAGCACGTGTGACTATTACGTGATGTGATTATTCGTGTACTGTGGCATGGCACGGTACGTCACGTGAAAGGTCTGATCACGGCATACAAGACATGACATGACATGTGGTCACGTGAGCCACGTGTAATTAGGATCGTTAGATCTTGATCAAATGTTGAATATTGAATAAACTAATCTAAATTATAAAAAAAAAGTTAAACATAACCAGTCACGTTTGGACACGGCAAGTTTGAGGCTTTTGACACGGCGTGACTCGCGTTCTGTGACCATCTTTGACATTTTATTCACAGCATGTTAGTTACAGTACAGCATGTTTTTACCACTGTAATAGCTACTGAGGACCTCTTTGTAATCAGGCCTAACTACGGGCGTGTCAATATAAAAATAGTAAAAAATAAATAAATAAATAACATGCCAATATATATCACATTTACGTTGCATTTGTATGTTCAATTCATTCTCAAAATTTCTCTTAAATCGGATTGTTCAATTGGTCTAATACCAAACCCGGCCAAAACTCCCTTTCAATCAACAGTTGATCAGGTACCATCTTCTAATTAGGATCGTTTCTGACATAGACAGAATTAAAAAATTGAAATTAGAAGACTGGATAAATAAGTGTCATGAAATTAATTTCAGTTTATGAGAGCGGTTACTAATAATTCACCGTAATTTTTATTTCTACTATATTAAGAAAAATAATAAATTAAAAAATTATTTGTTCTGAGAATTTCAAAATCTGCTACGTCCATCAAATTAAATAACGGACAAAAAAAAATAAAAATCTACTATTTAATTTAGCAGGCCCAGACTGATCCGACAATTGAAATTGCGAACTTTTTTTTGTTCTTCTTACACGTAACACAAAAAAAACAAAAAATCATTGATGACTTGCTATCTGTTTCAACCGTATCTTTTTTTATTAATATTTGAAGGAATAAAAACAAAAGCCACGATGAATTTTATATTAAAAATGAGTCAAAACAAAAAAGGTCCGTCATTTATTCAAAACTGTGTCTGCAATTTTAATGAGCGGAATTGTTCTTCTGTGTTTGCCGATTAAAATTATGGACATGACACTTTTCGAAATTCTTAGAAAAAACATTTTTTAGTTTAAAAAATAAAAATTTCGGAATAATACATTTTGCAAAAATTAAATACTTTAAAGGGTAAAAATACAAAAAATCAATAATTTATGAGGGGTGCTTAGTATCCTTTCTCATAATCCATATACTATGTTGCGCCCCTGGTTTCTGAATCTTAAGGCCTTATCTCATACTCTCACTGTCTGAGTACAAGTTTAGAAAAAAATGGTCAACTTCCTTAATTGTACAAAGAATATAAGCGGATCCATCAGCTTCACAAATTAATGATAAACTTGTGATATCTCTTCCTTAACACGTTATGTACGTCGAATTCAGAGTAGGTCCGATGCCCATCAGATCTACTATGATTCGATGGGTGAAATGACCATTTGATTGCATCAAGATTCATACTAAGTATATTAAAAACCGTGCAGATCTGTTTCAGTTTCTATGCGCACCAATTTTAATACTAATTATACGGTGTTAGAGCTAATTGAACCTAAAATTAGATCTGATGCCCATCGGACCTACTCCTATCTCATGTACATCACTAAAGTACTGAACATCAATAATTGAAAAACATAATAATGAATTAAATAACATATACATCACATCTAATCTAAGAAGATTCCAATTAATGGATAAGTTATAATAATTTAAATTACTTGACTAGCTGATATGGTTGGCTTAAAAAAGGGGAAATAAATCTGCTGTGATTCCTAAGGATCCCAACCGTTTATGTGTTTTCAGATTTGTGCACAAAATTTAATTTCTTTTGAGATTTATGTATTCTAATAAATGAACGGTTGGAATTAGAATCGCATGAACCTACTGTCCTTTGGAATCACAGTAGATTCCAATCCTAAAAAACGGGTGTTCGTTGTATCAGCGCTTCTGTATGCAGCATGTATGAAAGTCAACAAACACTAAACATATAGAATTACGGATTTAATGCAGTGACATGAAGTGACATGAGTTCTGTTTCTCTATGGAGAAATCGCATATTCAATTCTCGAAAATAATATCTAAAGATGCTAAGGTGTACTGGGACCTTTAATAAAAAAAACACTAAAAGAAATGAACGGATAATATCAGAAAATAAATAATAATTAATGTTGTTAGAAACTTAACTACAAGCAATAAAATCGAATAATGACAGAAAATAAATAATAATTAAAATTTGTTATCATAGAAATGAAATAAATAAATAAAAATCAAGTTGAAACAATGTTATCAGCTGAATATTGTACGAAACATTATCTTTAAACAAATTTCATTTCTATTGTGCAAGATTTAGACTTCAACCAACATAATTCAGAATTATCACTTCTTAAGACACAAATTTAAAAGTGACTAACGATAATTCCACTATAACCAACAATTTATTGAATAAATTGTTATGTAATTGAAGATTTTGAAAATACAGGATAATATAGAGTAGAGTAATTTTTGTTTCCCATCTCTTATATAACTACCTTTATATTAATTTACCTTTATATAACTAACTCATTAACCATTAAAGTAAAGAATTAACTACCTTTATATTAATTTACGTGGAGGCAACTAAATCCTGAGATAAGACCATTTGCTACTGTTGGTCGACTAGCAAGCAAGATAGAGTTCAGTCTTTAATTAAAAGATCAGTTTTAGAGACCTAATCTATGACAATCTTCAGAACAAATAATTATGTCATTTAGTTAAATAACTAGTTGATAACTACATGATTGTTGGAAGTCTGACAGTAGGTACCTACAAATAATTATTAACTGGCTAAAATTGACATCCGGAAGAATAATTATATATAAAATGAGGCAAGATATTTATTCAGGGACATTGGGTCTAAGTAGAGTGGTAAAACATACCGGATCGTGCTGTGACTAACACGCTGTAACTTTAATCTCGTATCGTGCTGTGCTCTATGACTAAAATATCGAGGGGTGATCACGGTACGCAAGTCATGTCGTGTCCAAATACATCATCTAGTATCATATATATAGAAAAACAAAATTAAAATTTGATATGATATGTTTGATATAAATACATGACATGTGAACTATTCTCATTTGCATGACGATGCATGGATATTTGCAACACTTGATATTAATACTTTTAAACATCATCCAATGCTACAAGTAAAAAAAAAATGATTGAATCTGTTAGATATATACAAATACTTGACACATGAACTATTCATACTTGTATGACAATGTATGAATACTTGCAATACTTGATATTAGTACTTTCAAATACCATCTAATGTTACAAGAAAAAAAAAATAGAATCTATTAGATACATATACTTGATATTAATACTTTCAAATATCATCTAATGCCACAATAAATTGCAATACTTGGTATTAATATTTTTTGAAATACTTGGTATCTTAGGTATAAATACTTGCATGACGAGGTATGAATACTTGTTCGATGAGATATGAATACTTGTGCTACGAACAACCCGAAAGCATGTCATCATGGATCTCATTTGAAAAAGAAAATTGCATAGAAGATGTTCGTGGTTTTAAATTCGTAAATTTTCTCATAGATCATCAAAAATATTGGCGAGATTGAATAGAGAAAAAAAAAACTCACCTCTAAAAAAATATAAAATATGGGTGTGTGATGTACAGTTTTTTTTTCAAAATACTTGATATTTTAGATATAAATATTTGATATATTATATTATTAACACTTGCACGCATAGACATCCATATTTTTATGCGCCAATTGTAAAATCTATCAAATATATCCCTACTTAATTAGTGGTCCCCACTTAATTAGCGATCCCCACTTAATTAATGAATGAGAGAAATGAAGTGGAAGATAGTTAGTCGGTCCCTATAAAATAATAATATAATTGGGTATTTTGTGAAGGGAGATGAATAGCAGAGTTTATTTTATTTTATTTTCGATGTACGGGAATAGATGAGACAAAGTGATTGAAGGAGAGAGGAGTTAATTTTCTTGATCTAATTACAAAGAGTTGCTAAGTATTCATAGATTCACTTAACGGCTAGTTGATAAGGATTTACAGTAATATCAATTAATTCCAGATTGCAACCTTCAACGAAAAGGACCAAATGGTGTCAATCAAAATAATTGGATAAGAATGAATTGTTAACGCTGTGTTTTCTTCTACGGTAATAAGATTATAAAATAATCTGAATTTTTTTAAAAGTCAAACCAATTTTCAAACAAAATAATCTGATGGCCTGCCAAATAAACAAATATTTAACACTTGTCCACTCAATTCTCTCGATCTCACCAAGATGTTGTTCCCATCCTTCTCTTTTTGTTGTTGTTCAGAAGTACACTCTTCACAGATTAATTTTAGAGTTTCTGTTAAATTATGTCAATAATAAATTAAAAAATATATAATTTGAGTTAATTATTTAATCAACATAAAATTTATAAACAATTTCTTAATAAAAAACTTTCCACCATAGTTTATAAATAAGAAATTCTCTCATATTCCTGAAATTAAAATAGAAACTGCAACTTTATATTAGAAACTCTAATAATATCAGGAATGTAGATGCGTCACTTCTATAATTTTTTTTTTTTTCATTATACGTATGTGTACTTGAATTTAATAAAAAAAATAAAAGTTTATATGTATTAGCTTCCTAATATATTAATTAATAACTTTCAAGGTTTTTCATTATAAAGTTCGAAATCATAATTGCCCCTTTAATTTTCAAATAACGCTACAGTTTTCAAATCTGGGTCTTAGAAAGTATAAATTAAAGTATTGTTTTTTATCAAGTACCTAATTAGTTAATGGATTTTAATCTAATTAGCTATTTAAATCTGTTTCAATATTTTTTTTGCCTCCCAACTGACGAAAATTTTGGATCCACCCCTAGTGATGTTTTTATCAAGAGAGATTGTTGAGTACATCTCTAAAAATCTATTGGATTGATTTCAAACAACGAATTTAAACTGTTGAAATCCATATATTTCATGCGTTACGCATGTATATGTAAAATTTTAAAAGTTTCGAATTCATTTAATACAAGGTCAATAGGTAAAAAAAAATGTTGTAAAATAAATACACTTATAAAAAATAACTTTTAAGATTCATTATTTTGACCGCTTGACTTTGTACTAAATGAATTCAAACATTTAAAAAAATTATGTACATGCATCACTCGTTAAGGCCCTATTCGGCTTCAATTTGGAAATTTGAATGGGTATAAGAATTAAACTGAATTATACTATTCACATGAGAAAAAAAATCAGTGATTTCCCACATGAATAGTATGGAGACCGAACAGGTCCTTAGTAGATAGATTTTAACAGTTCAAATTCGTTATTAAAAAACAATTCGATAAACTTTTGTAGTTGTACTCACCAACACTTCTTAATAAGCACATCACACTTTAGTTTTATAATTGGATAGGATGAACTGTTAACACTGAGTTTTCACCTACATTAATAAGATTATAAAATAATCTGAAATTTTTTAAAAGGTCAAACCAATTTTCAAACAAAATAATCTGATGGCCGGTCAAATAAACAAATATTTAGCACTTGCCCACTCAATTCTCTAGATCTCACCAAGATGTTCTTCCCATCCTTCTCTTTTCGTTGTTGCTCAGAAGTTCCCTCTTCATATTTTAGAAATTAATTTTAGAGTTTATGTTAAGTTATGTCAACAATAAAATAAAAAAAAATAATTTGACTTAATTATTTAATCAGCATGGAGTTTATAAACAGTTTCTTAATAAAAAACTTTTCAGCATAGTTTTTAAATAAGAAACTCTATCATATTTCTGAAATTAAAATAGACACTGTCATCTTATATTAGAAACTCTAATAATATCATAAATGGAGATGCGTCACTTCTATAATTTAAAAAATTTCATTATATGTAATTAAATTTAATAAAAAAATAAAAAGATATGTTTTAACTTCCTAATATATTATTAATTAATAACTTTAAAGGTTTTTCATTATAAAGTTTGAAATCATAATTGCCCCTTCATTTTCAAATAGCGCTACAGTTTTCAAATCTAACTATTATTTTTTTAGTATAGGTTGGAGGTCAAGTCATGCAACTATTTAATATCCTTATTGTTACAATGAAATATTTATCTCATCTGAATTTCAAACTTATAACTTCTCATATAGAGATCATGTGTCTTAGCTACTAGATCAAAAACTAGTTATCTAAATCTAGCGATTTGAATGTTAGAAAAAGGAAAATAATCTTTAAAATTTAGAAAGGTGAGAGAAAAATTAGAAACAAGATGATAAAAGAAGAAAAAAGAAACTTTCTTGCTCAAATTTAGACCGCCTAAAAGAGAGGACCAAAAAAAGCAAGTGATCACATTCTCTAACTTCTCCAATCCTCAACTCCGTGATTTGTAAAGAAAGTTATTGGAAAGGTCAAAAGGTGAATTTTATTTTTGAAAGTTGAATTGGAAGAACAAAAAATGAAATTCACATATTCATGCTCATGCTGTAATTTGTATTTGGAGGGAAGGTATGATGTTTTTTTTTTTTTTTTTATTGAAAAACAAATTTTATTGCTATCTATTGTATTTTTATGAAATCAAATAGCGAAATTTTATCATCTTGTATTATATAAATTCTATTTTTTTTTTCTTAAAATAAATTTTGAACATGATATTTAGTTATTTACCCCCTTCCAATCTTCCAATCTTGTATTATACAAGTACATTTTTATCCTAAAATTTGATCTATAAGTACATTTTTTATCTTAATTTGCTTCATTTACACTCCTATAACAAAATTAATTTTTGAGTGTTTTTGTGAAAATCTTAACCGTTCAAATACGTTCTGCACGAATCTCAAAGTACAAATAATACTGGCCTGCGCTATCCCCAAATAGACACCGTACACTTCGGTAACGCAAAAGTTGAGATATCTCAGAGTATTCGCGTTCTTGAAATCCCTATCCAAAAATCACTCCCTTTGCATTGTTGAATCTTGTGAATTGAGATTTAAATTGGAGAAAAATTCACTACCAAATAAATTACTCAAAAATCACATAGAAATACAAAAAAAAGGGTTGGGATGATCGATGACTGGTGAGGGACAGTGACAATATACGAGTATATTTTGCGAATAATTCAAGTTTTATTTATTTTTTTACGTTTCCGAACCGATCTCCGTTTAAAGTGCAAAAAAATGTATAATACGTTTTTGCGCAAATAAAACACGAATCACGAATTATTCGCAAATAAAACGCAAATCACAAATTATTCGTGAGAAAAACGCAAATTATTTTTAATTTTTTTAATTAATTTATTATTTTTATTTTTGGGCTTTTTTTTTGGCTTCATTGTTATACCGAATCATTTCCGAATTATATCCAAATCACGAAATATTGATCTTGCCAAACCGAACTCTTCGTTTGTCACTATGGTGAGTGGCGAGTGGTAAATTTTGCTAAGATTCGAACAATCCTAATTTTTTTTTGGCTACTCATAGTCAGGCTCCACCGCTGTTTAAAAGATGTGATATTGATATAAAAACATATCAACATTTCTTGTCGTTGACATTACCTTGGAAAAATAACAAAAGCATTGAAAACTTGGATATGGGTGATATCCAAGTTCAATATTGATTCATATTTTTCTCACCAACACAGACGGAAGAGGGGGGTGTCCGATGGGTGGTTTCTATTGTCTGATTCACTTTAAAATCTTTCCACACAGATATTAAAACAAACAGCACAGATATTAAAGTGATGCGCACAAATCTTGAAGTAGTTCGGACGGTAGAAACCAACCTCTGAACCAAGTTTGATTCCCCCTCTCCCAACACAGACAAGGTGTTTTCTGTGTCGCCTTGCCATGAAAAGATGGATCTCCCATTTATTGTGAAATGCCAAAATTTTGTGTCACCTCTAACCGTTCTTATCTCTCTCTCTTTTTTTTGTTCCTTATTTTTTGTCATATATTTATTTCATTCTGTTTCACAGGGGGATTGTTTCTTTGTTTTTGTCTCCTCTTCAATTTACAAAGATATTTAGACAGATTACAAGAGTTGATTGTGTATGTCAATATTAATTTATAACAATTTTGTAAAATTAACCAGATCAGAGGCGGAGCTACTCTTTGAGAATAAAGGTCAATTGATTCTCTGTTTTTTTTTTCAAAATTTTTATACTTGTACTCAATTTTCTATATAGTTTAGAGTAAAATATTACGGGTACCATAAAACTAATCTCATTCAAAGTATGAAAATTTTATATGAATGACTTTCATTTAGTTTGATTCCCATAACTAGAAAGTCGGACTCCGCATCTATAGGAGATGAATTTCACATGTCTATATTTCCATATTTGTTTAACTCAGAATATTATTTTAGATGCCAATATTTTCCACCACCAAATTGCATCCTCAAATATCATCCAATAAATGTGCAAGCTGCACTTGGTGGAATTAATAAATTATTAGTCTGTCAACATTTAATAAATGGTTTATTTATGTAAGTTAATTAATAATTAGTATTTCAATACAATTAATCTTAGAAAATGCTAACATATGAGATGTACATGTACTAATGGAAACGTTGGATGCATTATAAAATCATAATTACCTCTGTTCACATTGGGCTCATTTATGCAAATTATTTGATAAAATATTAATTGGAATAGTAAAATGTTGGATTTTATATTATAATAATAATAATAATAATTAATTTGCATATCAGTTATTATTATTATTATTAGTGAATATGCATATCAGTTCTTATTTATATTTAATTTGACCTATGCACAAATTATATCATAAATAATAGAACAAATCTCAAGTTCTTAATACATAATATAAATCATGCATGTGTAACTATGACAAACTGCAATGTGCTCTACTCCCCAAAAATTAAAGTCTATTCGTCAAAAAAAACAAAGATATACAGTATAAATTTTTTAAATTAAATATAAGATAATGAAGTAAAAAAATATTATTGTTAACTAGTACATTTGTCAGTTCGTAATTGTAGTTATTATTGTTGTGCCACGCAAGAGCAAAACAAAAATATTAAAAAAATGATTAGTAGTGCGTTATTTATTTGATCGAGATCCTCTTTATCTTATTAGGTTAAAGTTATGAATTTGACAAATTCAAAAGTATAACGCTTGTCTCTAGCTAATGCTTTTGGAAATTAGTCTTCTAAGCCAACTAATTATGACCATTAAGAAAGAGACATTAATTTTGAATTTGACAACTCCCACTAATTATTGTGTTAACGCAATTTAACCATGCATGTAGATACTAAAAAAAACAAAAAAGGCTTCATTACCTTCAAATTTTGATTAATTGTTCAAATTATTATGTTAATACAATCTCTAAAGATTGGATCTTCTATGGCGTATCAGTAAGTGATATGTATTCTCTAAATGGGATGAAAAAGTTTTTCAAAAAAACTGAATTTTGTTGTTATTGTTGTTGTTGTTACTACGAAATCAAAATTTCAGAAAAAAAAAAAAATTAGTCTAATAAATTTTGCTAATAGTGGTCCACTGAAGCGGCTGAAGTTGTCTTTTTTTTTTTAATAAAGTTAGAGATCAAGTTATCTATCTGCTTAAAAACCAAGAAATTCTACATCTCATTTCAAACCTACAATCTCTCACATGGAAAACATTGTCTTTACCGCTATATCAAAAACTGATTCTCAATAACTATTTAGAGCTTTGTTTAGCACCAAAACATCAATGATAAACATATCAAATTTCATAAAAAATAAACTAAATTAAAACATACTCAATCGAAAGAACTAGGGAACTATGAAAGCAACCAGAAGACATGTAATAAAAAAGCCACAAAAAAACTAGTTTCTCAACCATCTGTTTCTTATTCTCTCAGACAGAGAATTTTGGTTATCTTGCATTGTCACCTCTCTTCCATCATGCCATATATCCATAAATTATTGGCTTCTCAACAATCTGTTTCTCCTCTCAGACAAAAAATTTTGGTTATCTTGCATTGTCACCTCTCTTCCATCATGCCATACATCCATAAATTCTTGACTTCTTGAATTCAGTTATGTTTCTCACATTTGACCCACAAATTTCACAGTATCTGAATTTGAGATTTGGAAAGATTAATTGCATGTTATAATGCACAAAACAAGAAAAACAAATTAAAAGAGAGAGGATGAAAACTTTATATATAGTTTCCAATTTATTTTATTCCCAAGACTATGGGATAGAAAAAGGGTAAAGATTTTAGCTTCATACAATGCATGAATTATAGAATCAAAACAGCACTGCACGAAGCCAAAATTGCTCGGTAAAATCTTTACCCGCAGACAAAAGAGTCTGTATCCTCTGAGTCTGAAGTAACATATTAGTTTTTTTTAGATTCAGACCATCCAATTGGAATCCAGGTCAATCCAGCCCGAGGTGGAATGCACCTCTCTTCAATATTTGTGTCAATTTCGATCAAACAGTCCGGATCTAATCATAAATATTATGTTACCTCATGTGATATGAATTATAGATTAAATGAATTGCATTATAGATTAAATGAATTGCAGAAGGGCAATGTAGAAACTATTATGACTGAATGCATGTAAGAAACAATAGTTTCTGAACTTGCCCTTTTTGCATTGTGGGAATAATTAATGTAGAAGATTAATTAGATAAGGAATGCAATATTACTAATGGAAATGTATTTGCTCTTCTCAAATGACAATTGTAACCCTGAGAGGCGCTTCTCTGTTACCTTTGGAAATAAATCTGTTGCAATTTTAAAACCAGTGAACAAGTAACTCATAAATCCCTGCAATCCGAATTCAACTGTCAATTTTTTCGGGAACGAATCTCGAAACAGCTGGTGTTTCCATGCACACATCTCGAAACAGTACGACGTACGGGTGGATTTGGATTGTAGGAATTTCATAATTACTGTTCACTGGTCTCGAATTTCAGCATATTCGGATTCGTTACCTTTTCATTTTCTTTTATGAATTTCATCGCATTATCTACTAATTGCAAATAAAAATATGTATATATTTGTTGCAATGGACAGTCATAAATGTAAGAGCATCTGTATCCATGAAACTCTCAGAGTTTATAAATAACTGTTAACAGAATTTTAGAAATTCCAGACTCTCTGAATTTCTAAATCTCTACATCCCTGAAATTATAATTAGAGTTTCTTAATTGCCATATTAGCATTTAATTAAAACAATATTAAAAATTGAGCCAATAAGAATTGATTATTTTGCCATGTCAGAGTTTGGAAACAGTTTTATATTTAGAAACTCTTGAACAAAATTGCTAACTATGAAATCCATCTACATTCCTGAAGCTGGTTTAAAAACTGCTAAGTCAGTTTTGAAACTCCAAGAGTTTCAGGGATGCAGATGCTCTAACATTTTGGATAAACTACTAATAATTTGGACAGTCATAAATGTAACATATTATTTCGAAATTTGGTATTTAGATTAATGTGATATATACAATTTGTATATCATGTATATTAAACTTATAAAATTTAATGAAAGATTTATCTTAATCTTTCATCAAGTAATTTGAATTTTACAACGATCAAAATTTAAAATTTGAAAATATAAATTTCCAGCCTGATAATGAAATCATATACCTGTTACCCTTGATCTTAAACCAAGTCTCAGCACACTGTTGGTGTGCGACACCAAGCCCGTTCTTGCACCCGCATCTGAGATCAATAAGCTCCGACCCGTTACCCGCACAACCCGAACCGACATAGCAAATACGACAAATTTTCTCAGTTGATGAAGAATTCGAAACCGAGCTCAGTTTTGTGCTCTGGCATTCGACCACAGTATCTTCCTCTACCTTTAATCTCAGATCTACCACCACAGAGGCCAACGCTGGATTTGAGAGAGGAGAAGGCCGGGGTGACGACAAGGGAAGAGATTGTATCGAGATTTGCGCTTCTGAGACGCATCGAATGGATGGAGATCCTGGAGCAGTGTTATTGGAAGGGGGGGTGTCCGATGCCCATCGGACCAGAGAGTGTTCGATGGTTGGTTTCTACCGTCCGATCTACTTCAAGATCTGTGCGCATCACTTTAATATCCGTGATGTTTGTTTTAATATTCGTGGGCACAGATCTTGAAGTTGATCGGACGGTAGAAACCAACCATCGAACACTGTTCTGGTCCGATGGGCATCAGACACCCTCCTCTCCCGTGTTATTGAGCTCCATTTTTTCACTTTGGAGAAGGAGGGAGATGGAACTAATCGGTGCTCTTTAAATTTGAAGAATATTATATTATAATCAGGTTAGTTTCTCATCAAGTGGTTAAATATAACTGGATGGTCTGTGATAATCGGAGCCGTTCTTTTCTCATCAAGTGGTGCTAAAAGATCTGTCTGGATCCATTCGGAAATGGTGTTTGTACAATGTATCTAATTATGTTGAATTTCCGTTTAAACTTTTATTAATAATCGCCCTAAAAAAATAATGTATGAGCAAGATAAAAATGTCTATTATTTTGTGTCTCAAAAACAGCTCACATTTTTATTTTTAAATCTTTGATTCAAACTGCTTAACATGATTTTCATATAAAAATATGTCAGTAGACAATATTTAATATTTTTTTTAATAAATATAAATAATTGTTTTTCAGAAGATTATGAACCTTTCTAAAATAGTGATTTTGTATCTATCTAACAACAATAATACAAAAATATATAATTTGATCTCCAAGTACATTTTAATATAAAGAACATGTTAAATAGTTTGATCAACTATTTAGACTTTACAAAAGAGAAAATAAAAACATCAAACATAATTGAAGCAAGAAAGATAAGAATATTTTAAACCTAATATTATTTATATCGGTTCGCTACATAAGTAGAAAAAATTGAGCGTTGTTCATCAGGAATTTTGTAAAAAAACATATACATATATTAGACAAATATGAATACAGATACGGATCGGATTATATATTTATTAAAAATATATATAAATATTATTAACAAAATAAAAATACATGTAATTATAATGATGAATAACATATTTTTTAATAATATATATAAAACTATATGATATATATTTACTATTTGGATGCGGATAATTGAAACATAAAAATATATCTATATCTATATCCACACGGATATTCATAACGGATATCCATATCTATTTTCTCAAATACGGATCAAATATTTTATAAATTTATTCATCATCAAAAGAAAATTTTATTATATATGTAAATATAATTACTACAATTTTATTTGCTTAAAAACTTTATATAAATTTGTTCTCTTAATTATTTGCAGGGGTATTACTAACTCGTGCAACCTGTTTTCTTTTTAACAGTGCATCTCGGCCCGTGAGCCCACATACCTTCTTTCTTGACATACCAGCCCAGCCCGTAGAGGCGTAAACCCACAAATCCTTTCGAATTCGCATCCTCCGAGATATCTCATATTTTGCGTGACTTTCTGAAAGATCTCATCCGCTGAAATATGTTCTGCACGAATCTCTAAACTCAAATAATACTGCCCCGCGCTATTCGTCAAATAGGCATCGGACACGTCGGTCACGCAAAATATGAAAACTTGGCAGAAACTGCCATGTGGCCCCACTGTTTTCGTAATGTGGCACGCTTTCTTAGACAAAGACATCGATTCGGTGTACTACACTCTGCTCTCCTTTCTAAACTTAACGGAGGTATCCATTATTTATTCAATACTGCAGGTCTGGTGGTCTACAACACAACAGAGAAGGGGCAATTAGATCATTTTTATTTTTTATGAATCAATTGGAGAGGAGGATGGAGACAATTCGTCTAACTGAAAGTCGTTTTTCTGGTGTGTGTTGCATTGAGTGGTTTATCTACCAAAAAGATAAGATCATGTTTCGTATTGAAAAGAGAGGATAAAGAGGCCAACTTACGTAATTCCTTCTCTCTCCCAAACAATTTGTATTATTTACTAATATAAGTTGTTGACTATTCACAATTACCTACTTTGATGCGTATGTCTATTAAATGAGTAAAACTTGAACTTGGTGCTCTTAAGTTCACCGAGACTTTTTATGAATTTAACTCTAAAATATATCAGATTGATTTCTAATAGCAAATTTAAATTGTTGAAACTCTTATATCTTATTAGTGATTTGTCTACATATAATTTTTTTTTAATTTTAAATTAATTATGCATAGAGTCAATTGTTCAAAAATTGTTTAAAAAATGAATGCATTAAAATTAATTTATAAACCATCTACTTTTGACTGCTTGACTTAATATTAAATTAATTCAAAATTTTAAAATTTTTTCATGTAAATGCATCACTCATAATGTAGAAGATCTTCAATAGTTTGGATTCGTCATTTAAAGTCAATCCAATGAGTTTTAGAGTTGAGTTCATAAAGAGACTTGGTGAACTTAAGAGCACCCTAGTTCTACTTTTATTAAATTCTTACTCTTTCAAGTCTTAATTATTTTTTTTTTAAATAGGAAAAAAAAATGCCCTTTCATTGTATATAAAAGAAATTTGAAGTCCTAATAAACGTCAGTTTAATAGAATTGTGAAATTTTTAGTTCTTTACTTCAAAATAATATTGAGATTTGAACAATATTCGCATTTTATTAGCGAATAATATGTTTTTTTTTTATTTTCGAACCAAACGGCGAATTATTCGGTTAACTAAAGTTTTCGCGAATTATTCGCAAATAAAACATGAAATTTTTTTTATTTCTTTTTGTTTTTATTTTTGCTTCCTTGTTTCTCCTCAATAATCTTTAATTGTTTATTTTTTTGTTTTTGTTTTTGTTCATCGGAAAAATATACAGATTGTTTCTCCTCAATAATCTTTAATTGTTTATTTTCTTTTGTCAGGGTTTATTTTCTTATGAAGATTAATTTTACTTTCCGGTTTCAGATTTATTCTCAGATGGTTTTAGATTCGGGCTAGCGGAGGAGGGAGTATTATTGGCTTTGTGATTCGTGCGGAGTTAAAAATAATGGTCTGGATCCACTAATTGCAAAAGATTCCCTTTTCAGGTACATGGGAGGATATGAATTCACTGTAAGATATCATCCCACTGGATTTGAACAGGAAAATGGAAACCATCCTCAAATTATTACTATTTTTTTTTTTTTTTTTTTGACTTCAAAGTTCAAACCAACCAGCGAGATAAATACCCACGTCTGCATACCCATTTCTCACTTCAATTCTGAACAAACTAATAAATACCTGCATTTCATTTCATTCAATTTTCAAAAGGAAACGAAATAATGTGTACTCTCGAAAAGAAGGGTCGTGTGCTGATCCTTACCCTCACCGGCTCCGGCGAGCACCGTCTCGGCCCGGACCTCATCTCCTCGCTCCGCTCGGCACTCGCCACCGCCAGGTCTGATCAGACTGCCGCCGCTCTGGTCACTGTTGGTGAAGGTCGGTTCTTCTCCAACGGCCTTGACCTCGTCTGGGCTCAAAACTCCAGTGAAGGGATCAGCACTTTGGTTAGTCTTGTAAAACCTTTGATCGCTGATCTGATATCTCTTCCCATGCCGACTGTAGCAGCTGTCACCGGCCACGCTGCCGCAGCTGGTATGATGCTTGCTCTGGCGCATGATTATGTGTACATGAGAGGAGATCGAGGGGTTTTGTACATGAGCGAGCTAGACATTGGATTGCCTTTCCCGGATTATTTCATGGCTCTGATGCGGGCTAAGATCACAGATCCGAGGTAAGAAGTTGGTGAATTGCTCCTGTTATGAAGAAAATTGTTTGGAATAAGAGCGGAATTGGACTTAATTTCAACTCACGTAATCATTTTGATGCAATTCTCATATGATTTGACCAAAAATTATTATATAATTATTTCTGAGATATGGATTGGAATAGAAATTTAGTAAACTTCATAGTTACGAATTTTCTTAAGGTGCTGTTGAGATTGTTATTTGCAGTCAAGATTTGGAACCATCCAAATCTTGACATGTGATGAATGTTTGTAATCGTATTATTTGTTAAGTGATGAACAATCTAAATTGGTACCATCCAATTTAGTAAACGTATTATTTTTCTTAAGTGATGAATGTTTACATTTGATATTTATAATCAGTAAGTAATGAATTATTGAATCAATGGCAGGACACTGCGTGACGTCACAATGAGAGCCAAGAAGATAACTGGTACAGAGGCAAAGGAGAGAGGTCTTGTAGATAAGGTGTGCCCGAGTGCATCAGAGACAGTGGCCGAGGCAGTGAAGATGGCAGAGGAGTTGGCAGGAAGAAATTGGGACAGAGGGGTATATGTGTCAATTCGCATGTCAGTGTACCCCAACTTATGCGAGTCTTTGGAGATTCCACAAGAAAGTGACGAGGCGGTCACAAAGAATTTCAACATTTCTTGTCGTTGACATTACCGTGGAAAAATAGCAGAAGCATTGAAAACATTTTTTTGTATTTCTGTGCTATATATATATGGGTGATATCCAAGTTAAATATTGATGAATATTTTTCTCACAACATAGACAATGTGTTTTGTGTGTCGCCTTCCCATGAAATATGAAGTAAAACAACGTTTAATTTATATGGTGGTAAGTTGTGAAGTAAAACAATATTTTATTTAAAGCTCGTATTCTAATTTGAAAATTCCAATAACCGATCTGAATCGCTCAATATTTTCTCCATATTGAAATGTGCTTGGAGACTAAATTTTACTTTTTTTTGAATTTTTTATTATTTATTAAGTCACTTTGCAAATCGCAGATCCGGGTGAACGATAAAAAATAAATAAAATATTTTGGATTATTGGATCAGTGATTTTTAAAGTGGCTTAATAAATAGTAAAAAAAATTCAAAAAAATATAAAATTTGGTCTCTAAGCACATTTCAATATGGAGAAAATGTTGAGCGGTTCAGATCAGTTGTTTGAATTTTCAAAATAAAAATATAGTGCAATGGAGTAAAAATGTGTTTTAGTTCACAACCCACCATAGCCGTCCCATATCTATATGTGTGTGTATATGTGTGTATATATATATATATATATAGATGTATATGTGTATTTATGTATGTACATAGATGTATATGTGTATGTATGTACATACATGTATATGTGTATGTATGTAGGTACATACATGTATATGTGTATGTATGTAGGTACATACATTTATATGTCTATGTATGTATATACATACATGTATACATGTATACATGTATAGATGTACATACATGTATACATGTATAGATGTACATACATGTATAGATGCCTTTATGGATTATGGATTATGTATAGATGCCTTCAAATTTTAATTCCGTAGAAAGAACCGAAGAAAATTTTGATCCCTTTATGGATTATGGATCACTTGCCTACGGGAGAGGAGGGTGTCCGATGCTCATCGGATCAGAGTCTGTTCGATGGGTGTCCGATACCGTCCGATTCACTTCAAGATCGGTGCGCATTACTTTAATATCCGTGCTGTTTGCTTTAATTTACGTGTGCACAGATTTTGAAGTAGATCGGACGGTATCGGACACCCATCGAAAACTGTTCTGGTCCGATGGGCATCGAACACCCCCCTCTCTCCTTGCCTACGCTGGTAAGATTCAGCTCAAGATATTCAAATCCGCATGCAGCCAACACCCTTCTCCTCTCTAAAGATTGGAACTTCAATGGTGTAGTAGCAAGTAATGTATATTCTCTAAATGGGCTGAAAAAGTTTTTTAAGAAATCCAAATTTTATTGTTGTTGTTGTTGTTATTACGGAATCAAAATTAAAAAAAAAAGTCTAAAAATTCTCATTTCAAAGCATGAAGCTGTGACGCTAAGTATCTCAATATAAGTTATAATGTGCTATGTGCCTGCAAGACCCTGTTATTCTAAAAATTCTAATTTCGGAGCAAGACTTTGTTATTCTAAATCTAACCGTTTATCTGTGTTGAGAATCGCACATAAAAAAATTCAACAGTTAGATTTGAAATAACAAGATCCTGCGCTCCTATTTGGAGAGCAGTAGAGTCGGAACCAGGGAACATGCATGATCAACATATTAAATTTTCATAAAAATAAACTAAATTAAAACATACTCAATCGAAAGAACCAGGGAACTATGAAAGCAAACAGAAGACAGGTAATAAAAAAACCACAAAAATATTGGCTTCTCAACAATCTGTTTCTCCTCTCAGACAAAGAATTTTGGTTATCTTGCATTGTCACCTCTCTTCCATCATGTCATATATCCATAAATTCTTGGCTTCTGAATTCAGTTATGTTTCTCACATTTAACCCACAAATTTCACAGCATCTGAATTAGAGATTTGGAAAGATTAATTACATGTTATAATGCATAAAACAAGAAAAGGATGAAACATTTTTATATATATAGTTTCCAATTTATTTTGTTACTAAGACTATGGGGTAGAAAAAGGGTAAATATTTTAGCTTCATACAATGCACGAATTATAGAATCAAAACAGCACTGCACGAAGCCAAAATTGCACTGAAAATCTTTACCTGCAGACAAAAGAGTCCATATCCTCTGAGTCTGAGGTAACATATTTTTTTTTTTTAGATTTAGACCATCCAATCAGAATCTAGGTCAATCCAGCCCAAGGCGGAATGCACCTCTCTTCAATATTTGTGTCAATTTCGATCAAACGGTCCGTATCTAATCAGAAATATTATGTTACTTCATGTAGAAACAATTATGACTGAATGAATGTAAGAAACAATAGCCTCTGTACTTGCCCTTTTTGCATTGTGTGAATAATTAATGTAGAAGATTAATTAGATATGGATTGCAATACTAATGGAAATGTATTTGCAATTCTCAAATGGCAATTGTAACCCTGAGAGGTGCTTCCAGCTGGGGTATTATATATAGATTCATTTTCTTTTTAGAATTTCATTGCATTATCTACTATTTGGAAATTAAAAAAATATGTATATATTTGGTGCAACAAACATATACATCAAGTAAGAGGACATAGATATAACACATTTAGGGTTACCTACTAATAATTTGGACAATCATAAATATTGTAACATTTAATTTTGAAATTTGGTATTTAGATTAATGTGATATATACAATTTGTATATCATGTATATCAAAATTATAAAATTTAATGAAATATTTATCTTTCATCAAGTAATTTGAATTTGATAAAATATCACCCAACTTCCTATTTGCATGACATTTGGTACACAATCAATCTATAATTTCATCAAATGTCTAAATAATTATTATTTTCTAATTACTTTGTACTTAATTTGAACACTATAATCAGAATTTTTAATCTAATTCATATATAATTGCATTTTAAAGTAAAATCAATGATTAAAATTATGATATTCCAAAGCAAAAACAAATTATTCAGCTAAAATTTTGAACTGTCAGATGAAATTTAATTTTGAAAAATATAAATTTCCAGCCTGATAATGAAATCATATACATGTTACCCTTGATCTTAAACCAAGTCTCAGCACACTGTTGGTGTGCGACACCAAGCCCGTTCTTGCATCCGCATCCGAGATCAATAAGCTCCGATCCGTTACCCGCACAACCCGAACTGACATGGCAGATACGACAAATTTTCTCAGTTGATGAAGAATTCGAAACCGAGCTCAGTTTCGTACTCTGGCATTCGACCACAGTATCTTCCTCCACCTTCAGTCTCAGATCTACCACCACACAGGCCACCGTTCGATGTGAGAGAGGAGAAGGTGGGGGTGACGACAAGGGAAGAGATTTTATCGAGATTCGTGCTTCTGAGACGCATCGAATGGATGGAGATCCTGGAGCAGTGTTATTATTGAGCTCCATTTTTTCACTTTGGAGAAAGGAGGGAGATGGAACTAATCGGTGCTCTTTAAAATTGAAGAATATTATATTATAATCAGATTAGTTTTTCTCCAGTAGTTAAATATAACTGGATGGTGTGTGATAATCTGAGTCGTTATTTTCTCATCAAGTGGTGATAAAAGATCTGTCTGGATCCATTAGGAAATGGTGTTTGTACAATGTATCTAATTATGTTGAATTTCCGTTTAAACTTTTATTAATGAGCGCCCTAAAAAAATATGACATATATATCCCTGGAAATGGTGTTTGTGTTTCGTTCGGGATTATGTATGAGCAGGGTAAAAATGTCTATAATTTTACAAACTCAATTTTGCAACCTGTTTTCTTTTCAACAGTGCATAGCGGCCCGTTAGCCCACATACCAGCCCAGCCCGTAGAGGCGTAGACCCACAATTCACAAATCCTTCCGAATTCGCATCCTCCGAGATATCTCATATTTTGCGTTACTTTTATGTAAATCTCAACCGTTCAAATAAGTTCTGCACGAAGCTCAAAGCTTAAATAATACTGACATGTGGCCCCACTGTTTTCATTATGTGGCACGCTTTCTTAGACAGAGACATCGGTTCGGTATACTACGCTCGGGAGCAGCTTGGGTCCGATGCACATCTGACCCAAAGTGAGTCCGATGGGTTCCATAACTGTTATATCTCCTTTAAGATTCGTGTGCACGGATATTAAAGTGAACGACACGGATATTAAAGGATGCACACATATCTTAAAGCAGATCGGACGGTTGTGGATCTCACCCAAGCTGATGGCGCTACGCTCTGCCTCTGCAGAAAGAAGAGTCAAAGGTTAACTTACGCTACGACCTCTCCTTTCCAAATGTAATGGAGGTATCCATTATTTATTCAATACTGCAGGTCTACAAGTCTACAAGCTAATCAACACAACAGCAAATAGATCATTTTTTTTTTCTGAATTAATCGGAGAGGATGGATAGATGGAGACAATTCGTTGAACTGAAAGTCGTTTTTCTGGTGTGTGTTGCATCGAGTGGTTTATCTACCAAAAAGATAAGATCATGTTTCGTATTGAAAAGAGAGGATAAAGAGGCCAACTTACGTAATTGTTTCTCTCTCCCAAACAATTTGTATTATTTACTAATATAAGTTGTTGACTATTCATAATTACCTACTTTGATGCGTATGTCTATTAAATTCTTACTCTTTGAAGTCTTAATTATTTTTTTGAAAAATAGAAAAAATGCCCTTTCAATGCATATAAAAGAAATTTGAAGTCCTAATAAACATCAGTTTAATAGAATTGTTAATTTTTGTAGTTCTTTACTTCAGAATAATATTGAGATTTGAGGGCAATAAAAAAATAAGCATATTCAAATTAAGATAAGAGTGTACGTACATTTTTATGTGTAACGAATGCAGTATTAGACATAGTAACAATATTCACGTTTTATTTGTGGATGCGAATTCGCTTTAAACCAACTAGCGAGATAAATACCCACGTCTCCATAAATTCAGAGTAGGTCTGATGCCCATCCGATCTACTATGGTTCGATGGGTGTAGTGACCATTCAATATGCATCAAGAGTCGTGTGAAATAATTAAAATTCGTGCAAGTCTGTTTCAATTTTCGCATACACAAATCTTAGTACTAATCCTACGGTGCTGGAGCTAATTGAACCTAAAAGTAGGTCCCTTGCACATGGGACCTACTCCTATCTCCGTCTCCATATCCATTTCTCACTTCAATGTTCAACAAATTAATAAATTCCTACATCATTTCATTTCATTTCATTCAATTTGAAAAAGGAAACAAAATAATGTGTACTCTCGAAAAGAAGGGTCGTGTGCTGATCCTTACCCTCACCGGCTCCGGCGAGCACCGGCTCGGACCGGACCTCATCTCCTCGCTCCGCTCTGCACTCGCCACCGCCAGGTCCGATCAGACAGCCGCCGCTCTGGTCACTGTTGGTGAAGGTCGGTTCTTCTCCAACGGCCTTGACCTCGCCTGGGCTCAAAACTCCAGTGAAGGGATCGGCACTTTGGTTAGACTTGTAAAACCTTTGATCGCTGATCTGATCTCTCTTCCCATGCCGACTGTAGCAGCTGTCACCGGCCACGCTGCCGCAGCTGGTATGATGCTTGCTCTGGCGCATGATTATGTGTACATGAGGGGAGATCGAGGGGTTTTGTACATGAGCGAGCTAGACATTGGATTGCCTTTCCCGGATTACTTCATGTCTCTGATGCGGGCTAAGATCACAGATCCGAAGTAAGTAGTTGGTGAATTGATCATGTTATGAAGAAAATTGTTTGGAATAACGGCTGAATTGGACTTAATTTCAACTCACGTAATCATTTTGATGCAATTCTGATATGATTTGAGCAAAATTTATTATAATAATTATTATAATTATTTCTGAAATTTAGTAAACTTCATAGTTACGAATTTTCTTAAGATGCTGTTGAGATTGTTATTTGTGGTCAAGATTTGGAACCATCCAATAATTGGAGAGGGAGTATGATTTGGTTTTGCAGATTTGACTTATTGTTTAAAAAAATAGATAGTTGTTAGATTTAGAAAAAAAGTTGGAATAATGTCTTATAATAAGCCCTATCCACATTATTTCCCCAATCGAAAGATTGACCTTAGATTCTTGTTGTTCACAATTTGCCATGTGGGAAGGTTTGACCAGCTCAATGTATCAGAAGTTCCAAAACCAAAAGTAGAGGAAATTACTAACAAACAATGAAGAGTTCTAATGGTGAGACGTGTAATATACCAGTACTGGTCAGTACCAGAATCTGGTATTAGGTATATCAGTTGAGGATGTAATTATGATATGGTCTGTCAAATCAGTCTCTTTCCTTGACTGACACAAATTTTAATAGTTGGGTTTAATTTCAATTATATCTAAGTGATGAATGTTTACATTTGATATTTATAATCAGTAAGTAATGAATTATTGAATCAATGGCAGGACACTGCGTGACGTCACAATGAGAGCCAAGAAGATAACTGGTACAGAGGCAAAGGAGAGAGGTCTTGTAGATAAGGTGTGCCCGAGTGCATCAGAGACAGTGGCCGAGGCAGTGAAGATGGCAGAGGAGTTGGCAGGAAGAAATTGGGACAGAGGGGTATATGTGTCAATTCGCATGTCAGTGTACCCCAACTTATGCGAGTCTTTGGAGATTCCACAAGAAAGTGACGAGGCGGTCACAAAGCATTTCGCTTCCAAGCTCTGAGAGAATAATTACCGTGTTAATGTATAGGTAATTGCTGTTGATTGTTCTCTTTGCATAAGTTTTCTCACCCTGTATTTCACCATATATGCAAATTGTAAAACCTAGATATTTAAAACCGAAACACAATTATTATTCAGTTGGCTCGAAGTTTTTACATTAAGGTGTTTTATGGAATAACCAATGAAATTCTTTGTGTTTGTTGCTATTTGCTAGCAAGAGAAATATTTAATTTTAGCAAATACAGTGCTTGGTGTGTATTTGTAAAATAATTCATGCATATAATTCCTCATTATGTCCTTTTTTAGTTAGCTCTTAATAATTGTTGAATATAATGGAAAGATCAACACAGACAGCTTGTATTGTATTACCAGTTGTGTGTTAAGAGATATATTTTGTTAAACTTGTTAGTCCTTAAAATAATTTTATGGTTTTACCAACACTTTAATCACTGTTGCAGATTATTCTTGCTATAGAATAATTTTATGTAGGCTTGCAAATCAAGAGTATCAGGTCCATAAAGAATTCAAAGGCAAGTGCTTAGAATTGCTTCATTGGTGCTGCTGGTAGGATATTTTATGGGGACCAGAATAATGTCATTTTGACACCAAATTTGATATTTATTCAAACAAAAAGGTGCGTTAATTTCAACTGTGGGTATTTGAGGTTGGGTTTGGCTAAAAAAGTAGCTTAACCTTTTGTCATTGGATTATTGAAATCTTGGTGTTCTTATGAAGATAATAAAATAGTTTCCTTGTATATTGATGGATAAAATATCAGCGAGCCCTTTAAAATAATGAAAAAAGTATCTCGTTCATAGACATATCAATTGAGCTTCAGTTATTTATCACTTTTGTAATTTTTTTTATTTACAGGGTAGATACGATATACTTTGATTATTTTTATTTTTAAAGTTTCATAACAAAATTTTCAAAATTTATATAATAAAACAAAATATCTAGATGTGTTTTATTCATTTATTTTTCAAAAGCATAATTTTTTTTTTTTTGCTTCATTTAACTTTGTCTGAAGCAAATCAATAATTTGAAAAATTAATATCGAGAACTATTTATTGTAGAACCTAAATATATGAAAAATTAATATCAATAATTAATGTCGAGAACTTTTTATTGAAAAATTAATATCAATAATTTCAATATAAATAAATCCTTGTTGCCAGCAGAAATTGGTGATTAAGAAGAACCTAAATATAAAAAACCAACAATTACTAGAAATAATTGTAGAACTTTTTATTGTTGTATATGATAATCCTGATTCAAATATAGAGGAAAAAAGTGTTAAAAAGCAACAACTAAAATAATAAATCATGTTACCAGGTCCATATTTTATTCAGGGCATACTTCAGAATTCAATGATTAAAGAAAAGGAAGGGAAGGAAGGCGTTGTGCCGTGATCGAACTTGACCATGGAGTTTACTAGCTTCTGATCAGAAAATTTGAAAAATTTGAGAGGGAAGAAGAAGAGAAAGGGAACGGAGATGCAGGATGTGTAGAAAATTAGCAAAATTTCTTACTCCAAATTGGAGTGCAGCGGAGGTTAACTTTCACGCATCTCCTTCCCTCTATATGCGGGTTCTAATTTTAGTGTAGCGGAGATTAACTTTCACTCATCTCTTTTTCTCTATGTGCGGAGTACAAGTGATTTTTTTTTTTTTACATGAACAGTATTTTTCAGTTTAATTCTTGTGCCTATATTCATTTCCAATGGCGTGCCGAACAGGCTGTAATTAAAGACAGAGAAAAATTGAAACTTGTAGAACTACAGAGTCCAGACAAACGTACTTGTATTTTTACTTGAAATTAACTTTTGTATTTACTAGCTTAGCTAGGTCCTATTCAGAATTGCAAAAGCAATAGTATAAAGTTAATATGAAACTAGACATATATTTGTTTATAGACAACATCGCCAATTGCATATTTATGAGTTATGACATTATTCCGGCCAGGGAAGGCAGGAATTAATTGAATGGGGGTAAAAAAAGAAAATTTAATAAGAATGGTGAGTGAGAGATAATATAAAATAAGAAGTGTCACATGTAAAATTTTCATTTATTTTTTATTAAAAAAAGTTCAAAAATACTAGAAATCTCTCAAATTATACATGCTTTTTTTTTTTTAAAGAATGGGTTCAATAGTATAAAATTTCACAAAAAATATGAGGGTCAATTTCTTATACCTCTAGCATTTTACTATAATTTATATAAAGAATATATTTTTAGTACTAGTTTTTAAAAAAAAATAGGGTCAATTGATGCACATTTTTTTATTTTCCTGTGATTTATTTTCAATTATTCATGCACATTTAGTGCAATTTTTTGGAGTAAAAAAATCTAGTCTTAAACTTTTTTTTTTTCTTTCCCAATTTCTCTCTCCACTGTCTTCTGCATTTAAATGCCTATTGTAATCAAACGAACAGCTTCTTTTTTGTTTATTCGTCTATTGTAATCAAACAGCTTCTTTTTTGTTTATTCATGCCTATTGTAATCAAACGAACAACTTCTATTGTAATTTCTCTCCCCACTGTCTTCTTTCCCAACATTTTTTAAGCTTATTAGTCTATCAACATTAAATAATACTCTTTAATCAAACGGGCACAACAGCTTCTTTTTTGTTTAGTCTAATATTTTTGTACAATTTTTGTCTTGTTTTAAATAGAAATATATATTTAAAAAATAATTTTTTTCATAGCTAATTTCATAGTGCAACCGAATATTTATTTCAGCACATATTCTCATAATCAATCATGTTCATACTTGTACTTATGATTTTTCACTTTTACAAAAAGAATTTTTATCTCCATCAAATCTCATCTCATATAATTATGTGACAAACAAACAAGCTCTCTATGTGCTGCATGAAGTTGTCAAAAGTATTGTTCTTGTTAACAACCATAGTAACAATATATGTGATAAATTCGTGAATAGTTCGTGTTTTATTTGATTTTTTATGATTCCGAACTTAACTCCAAATAAAACAAAAAAAACATATAATACATTTTATTCGCAAATCAGTAATTATTTGCAAGAAAAACGTGATTTTTTTATTGTTTTAAAAAAAAATTTGGAGTTATTTTTACTTCTTTGTTGTACCGAATTATATCCGAATTATACCTGAGTTACGAAATTTTTATCCTACCGAGTCAAATCCGAACTACTCAACAACTTAACATGTTTCCTTGATTTATTTTTCTTTTGATCAACAACATTGGAATGATCTAGGAAACTCGGAGCATATTTCCTGGATAGTTCCTAATAATTAAAAAAGAAATTTGTGAGTGATGATGAGTCATTAAATAAGTTCAACTTTAAGGTTTAACCGTGTAATTATGAATATTAAACCCTGAGATCTATAAACAATTGTTTCAAAATCCAGCTTTTTTTTTGTAGAGCCCACATATATGTCACATCACATGCATGGTGTGTGCCGGACCAAGCCAAAAAGAAACTATAATGATAGTGGCAAGTTCGTAATTTAAGTATGATACAAATATAATTAAGAAATAATTTATTATTCTAAAATACATTTTTTTAAATTAAAATATTGATATTTTTGTAAATTAAATTAAAAAATTCAGAAATTTCATCATAATATTAGATAAATTAAATAATGTATTGTCTATATAATTATTCAACAAATTCATATGGGCGATGGACAACAATCGACTCAAACACTGGCTTGAAAAATTATATCAATAAATAAATAAATAAATTACTAAACTAATTAATCACAGGTATAGATACTTTATTATTATTATTATTATTATTATTATTATTACTATTACTATTACTATTATTATTATTATTATTTTATTTTTATTTTTTTATTAAGCTAGAGACTTTATGTTTTTATCTTTATTTGCGGCTCCTTACAAATAGTGAAAAAAAAAGAATGTAGTGATGAGTACTAATTAACTAAATAAAAGGAAAATAACTCTGAAATCTTTGCAATCCGAATTCAAATGTTGAATTTTTTTCAAGAACACATCTCGAAACAGTTGGTATTTCCGTGACCGCATCTCGAAATATTTCGACAGTTGGATTCGAATTACAAGAATTTCAGTTACTGTTCAATGATTTTGGATTGCAGCATATTTGGATCCTATAAATTTTACGCCGACATATCTATATTATATTAGGAAGAATTGTTTGAATTTGACATGAATGGATCAGAGGTTGACCTCTGTGTGAAGTCTCCGTTGACCTTTAAATTGATGAACAATCCTAGATGTTTCCTCAATTAAGATAACTTGCAGAAATTAACTATCTGTAAAACAGTATTTCCATTAAGATTCCAAGCTCTTTCTATGAATGTTCTCTTGTCACTATCTCCAACAGCTATAAATTCAAATCTATTCCAAGTTGAAAATTTAAACTCAGCCTTCACCTTTTCCCCACCCCAACTTCTCCCTCCTCCTTTTGCTTGTTTTCTCTCTTGATATATATTTAATTTAGTGTGGATTAATCAATGGAAAATGGTAGGAAGAAACCGTCGGAGGAGCTTGAACAGGATGCCGACCGAAATCAGATTCAGTCAAGCCGGGTGCAAGTGATTTCATCAATGGAAAATGGTCGGAAGGAACCGTCAGAGGAGCTTGAACAGGATGCCGACAATAATCAGACTCAGTCAAGCCGGATGCGAGTGATTTCATCAATGGAAAATTGTCGGAAGCGACCGCGGGAGGAGCTTGGATTGGATGCTGACCAAAATCAGCCTCAGTCGAGCCGGATGCGAACGGCGCCTTCCTTCTATTCGTGAGTTCTAGCTCCTCTCTCTAATTCTACCAATTTCTATGCATGTATTAGTATTAACATATTAGTTCAAGCTCATGAGTTTCCTTTTTAATATATCAATGGCAGTGTGATTAGAGGTGCGGTGTTGGCTGAGACCATACAACAAATTTGCTTATCTATAGAGCCAATGATCCGCAAAGTGGTGAGCTTCTTTTCTTATTACGTTGCTCTTGGAAAAGGCATTTGATGTATGTGCTTAATTTTAACATTTTATTCTGAAATTACTAGGTTCATGAGGAGGTGCAGCTATTTGTTTGCGGTGCAAATCCACTTTACAGGTAGGGCGTTTGTTTATATACCTCCCTCTCTCTCTCTAGCTATTTTGACTCAAAACAATGCTCAGTTGTAATTTGTAAATGTATTTTTTTTAAGAACTCATTAGCTTGATATTGAATTTATGTAGAATTTATATTAATCTATGAGTTAATTTTTATGTGCAGAAATCGCCAATACTACATAGAAGAAGTGGTACCAACACCGCTGTAAGTACTCAGTTTCAAGTTCAACAATAATTTGATCCTCTTGACTATTTGAATTTCTGACAAAGCTTTTATTTTAGGCAAATTCTAACATCACATTTTTCTGTTTAGATCCCAGCCACCGCAGAACAGAGACTTGCCGACACACAAACTCATCTTTGCAAATCAAGTTCCGCAAACAATATACACCAACAATAACATCACTGATAATGACAAAATGCCCATAGAAATCCAACTCGTAGACATTAATACGGGCAATATTTGCACAAATGAGGAGGGCTCATCCATAAAAGTGAAAATTGTGGTGATTGATGGTGATTTAGAGCTACAAGGTTTGGATAGTGACAAATTCAGTAGCAAAATTGTTAAACCAAGAGAAGGAAAGAGACCATTGCTTGTTGGTACCACTGAGGTAAATTTGAACGAAGGAGTTGGTACTATTGGGGATATGCATTTCACTGACAATTCAAAATGGCTGAGAAGCGGAAAATTTCGCCTTGGTGCGTGTATTGATTCAGAGCGCTGTGGAACTATTATAAAGTTTCAGGAGGGGTTATCTGAGAAATTTGTAGTCAAGGATCACCGAGGTGAATGTAAGTAAACTTAACAATAAGTATTTCTCTCTGTTTTTTTTTTTTTTTTTGGTATTTTTATAAGAAAAGCATTATATAATCTGAAATAGATAACATTTTACCAGTGAAATGTAGAATCCACAATTCTATTAACTGTGCAACTTTTTGCAGCGCACAAGAAGCATTATCCCCCAATGCCCAACGACGACATTTGGCGACTTGAAATTATCGCAAAAGATGGAAAATATCATCAGAGATTGAAGAAGAATGGTATCAACATTGTTCAAGATTTCTTGAAATTGTTGAATGAAAATCCAAGTGAGCTAAAGAAGGTAAAATTTCTGGAATATCTCGCTTACTTCTTGTTATATAATTTATAAACAACCTAGATAACAAGACCTGATAAGTAAGAACTTTTTTAATAAAGAAAAAAAAAAGTGTTGATTAACTGGTAAGTTAAGTTTTAATAATTTAAAAAATAGCTTTAGCTTGTCATTACACAGCCTAAAATTTGAAAATGTAGGTAACTTTTTATTTAATTAATTCTGATTATGCAGATAATGAAAATGTCGGCAAATTCTTGGAACAAAGTTGTAAAGCATGCGCAAACGTACCCTACAAGTCTCGAAAATGCCTATCTACCAAGTAAGTAACTTAGCCTTTTTAATTATGTAGTTTAATCATGTTAATTAGCCTCTTATATGACATCAATATGGATTTTTCTTCTTTTTTTCAAACAAAATAATAAAATAGAACAATGATATATTTATGAAATCACATAATAACTAATGGGAGTGTTGTTTCTTCAATTTCTCAGCCTGGCCTCATGAGACACAAACAGGAGGAACATATGGAAATGGTGCAGAGTCAGAGGCAGGTGTCCCAATTATATACTCTTCCTTAAGTCCATATCTCGTTGAATCATCGCCCGATGTTGAATTTTGGAGCTCTGGTTTTTTAGCTTAATTATGTGATGCATTTTTTTTTGGGGGGATGTGAATAATTAACTCAACATGTAGAAGGAAGGATTTAGGTGGTTGATATATCTTTTTTTGCATTTTAGATTCCAGATCCCCATGTCCAAAGAGGAAAAAAAAATAGAATAGAAATTTTCTTTCTTCCCTTGTTTATGTTTGGTTAATTAAAGTAGAATCAGATTACCAGTATTCAAACTAGTAATGCATTCGAAATTACCAGTATTCAAACTCTAATGCATCATATCTATGTAATTCATTCACTACTATAAATTGAGAAGCAAATCTATCAATACTACTACGTACAACATACCTCCCATAAACCATTTCGGAATGGTTTTCTGGCAACGGGTATTGGATTCGATTGATGTCTGTATGTCTACTGACCTTAGATGGTTAGAAATCTGATACAAAAGAAAATGCTTCAGGTCTGACAAAAGAGAAACAATATTTCATATGATCACACAAAAATTGCTTCAGATTCAATTAACTCGTTGAAAGAAACATAATATCTCATATCATCATAGAAAAGCGAGACAATATGGAAGATCACTATCAAACATCAAGGCCATACTCTGGCGGCCCCGCATGTTTCTCTTTAAAAATTGGGCAACAGACCCTGCTCGCCATCCTCTTCCACTGGATCAGCTCTGACTTCACTGGATTTGTCCAGTACACCCACCTGGCGCACTTCACGGTCAAAGTACTTCATCCAGTGGCTCTTCTTCTTTTGACTCGAGGATGACTTCACTGTTCTTTCTCCGTGTAGTGGGTCCCTGAATTGGCTTCTGACATTATTTTTCACCTCTTTAAACATGCCAAATATTGCCCCATTAATGAATGCAAAGTTATTTTTCTTTGTCAAGTTTGACTTCAAACTTGACTGTAGGGTAGTTGTCTGAGATATCTTCGAGATGTTTTCTCGGGTGACGGGCACGCAGATAGATGCCTGGTTCGAATTTGGGTTAGAGGATCCAAGTTTGAGTTTGGTTAAAGGGATGACGGGTATATGCGAAGGGTCGGGTTGGTGATAAACTGTCTTAGAGAAACGGGTGTGTCTTATCCAAGAGTTCGGGTCGTCTTTGTATAGGTCCTCCATTGATCAAGTTCTCTCTTTTCTGTCACAGTTTAAATGTTCAAATTAAAAGGGAATGGGGAAAAAGTGTTGAAAATAAGATTATATTATAAATTAAACAGCACCCCCACCCTGTTAAAATCTACTAAAAATATCAAAACAAAAATCAACAGTTTATAATTTGGTTTTTGTTACTCTATTATACTGAACCAAGAATCTACAAGGTCCTATGTTTTCCTAAACAGACAAAATTTTCTGAGCGAGCTACAAATTTTTTACTTCAAACAGTGTCAAAAACAAGCATATTCAACCGCAGATTCGACAGAGATCATAATTTATTATCAAATGCCTGATATAAAGTTTTTGAAAATTTGAAAAATTGATGCAAAAGATAGAGACGGAAGCAAACCTAACTGCCAAGAGAAGAGAGAAGAGAGAAGAGAGAAACCTAGTTCTTCTCTCTTGTGTGCTATTTATAATAGTTCTGGCAACAGACTTATTATCTGACTTTCCTTATTTACCTCTCTCTTTAATTTCCCAATCCTGAATATAGATTCCTCAACGAACAAGTTTGTTTGAAGTTTAATTTACTTTCCTAATTTATAATTAGAGTTGCAGAAAATCTTTACATGTATACCCCTCATTTTGTTAAAAATTTGATTAATATCCCACATTATCAATATACTTTCCTAATTTATAATTAATGTTCAACAAAATATTTACATGTATACCCCTCGTTTTGTTTAAAATATGATTAAAATCCCACGTTATCAATATACTTTCCTAATTTATAATTAACGTAATAATGTTCCACAAAATCTGTACATGTATACCCCTCGTGTTGTTAAAAATATGATTAATATCCGACGTTATCAATATATTTTCCTAATTTATAATTTCCGCAAAATCTTTACATGCATACCCTTCGTTTTGTTAAAAATAGGATTAATTTCCACGTTATCAATATACTTTTCTAATTTATAATTAACTTTCCACAAAATCTTTACATATATACCCCTCGTTTTTGTTAAAAATAGAATTATATCTCACGTTATCAATATACTTTCCTAATTTATAATTAACTTTCCACAAAAACTTTACCTGTATACTCCTCGTTTTGTTAAAAATTTGATTAATATCCCACGTTATCAATATGCTTTCTTAATTTATAATTAACTTTCCACAAAATCTTTACATGTATACCCCTCATTTTGTTAAAAATAGGATTAATATTCCATGTTATCAATATACTTTCCTAATTTATAATTAACATTCCACAAAATCTTTACATATATACCCCTCGTTTTGTTAAAAATTTGATTAATATCCCACATTATTAATTTAGTTTCCTAATTTATAATTAACATTCCACATAAATTTTACATAACATTCCACATAAAATTAAATTTGTAACCCACGTTATTAAAACTAAGAAAAACAGGCAATATGCATAATTACCATGTGATTGGAACATGAAAAACAACTAAATAGCAAACAAACAATAACAACTTGGAACACTAATTAAAAACTTTGCAATGCCTCTCTTACTAGGGAATGTTGTTCATAATTAAGACAAATTAAATTGATATTATTATAAACAATGGGATGAAGAAAAACATTGGGTCTTCAGGTATGTTGCAAGCAACTGCCTCTTTAGATTTTTGAAATTACTTGGTTTATGAAATTATATAAGAGCAACACATCTGCTATGCTTATGCACAACTTTACCCCTTCAGTTTTATGTTACTAATGTGAATTTGGCCCCTTCAACCGCCACTTTGCTCCTAAATTTCACACTATCAATCTACTGTAATGCTTTTCCAATATCAAAGCTGTTTTTTTTTTTTTTTTTTTTTTTTTGAGAAAGAAGCTAGGGTCATGCCACTGTTTGATTACTGATAAAAAATTACAGGAAATTTGTACAAAGATGGAAATAAGATACAATTCTCTCAAAACCGTTGAGCTACAAAACATAAAATGCAAGAAAACAAAAGTAGGAAAAATAATCTCCTTTCCTATCAAAGAGAAAAAGACTATTGAAAAAAAAAGTAAATCAGCAAAAATCCTTTTGCTCATCTCTTCCTGTGAGCTTGTATTCTCGCGGCATCTGTGTACTCCAGTTGTTGTTTTATCTCGTGTGCCAGCTGGTCAACTGTTTTATTTGTATCAGTAATATCAAAGCTTGTTGTTAGCAGGGGCGGAGCCAGACTTCCGAACTATGGGGGTCAATCATATAAAATTTTTTCTGCAGACTCAAATTTTCGAACTATGGGAGTCAATCATATAAAATTTTCCGTAAAGAATGGGAGTCATTTTACCATTTCATGACATTTTATTGTAAATTATATATAAAATTATACACTAGTAAAAAAAAATTGAAAAAAATGTGGGTCAATTGGTCCCCATAACCACTTACTAGCTCCGCCTCTGGTTGTTAGTGAAAAGTGAGGACAAGCGAGTTGTCCTTATCAGTACACCACGGATTTAGCTTAAAAGTGATACCAGTACTTCATTTTTCCTATAAAAGGCCAGTTGAAGAATGTTGAGAATATACTGGTTCTTACAAAGGGGAAGAGCTTCAGGGGGCAATGTAAATATAGACATGAACTGTTTCAAAAAAATCCATGGCCAACATCAGACTAGTATTCTTTGAAAAAAGTAAAGAAACACAAAAACTATGTTGCCAGAGAAAACTAGCACAAAAGGAAACTGGTTGGATTAACATGAATACTTGAGAAAAAAAGAACACAGAGGAGGAAATGCTTCAAACAACTGCCTCACAGAAATTTTTCTACCGGCCAGTAACCTGTAATTATTCATTCCATCCTTGCTATTTTTCAACATATTTCATAATTGATGCCACAAATTAAATTTATTATTCTGTAATACTATAAATAAACATAACCGGAGTTATACCTCCATTTGATTGAACACCCCATATGCAGTGTGTTAGTTTTCTCAAATATCTTACTTGATCAATATATACATCTCTGGTGTCATATAATTATATATATCTATTTATAAAAGTTTTGGCAACTAATACTTAAGAAAATAAGAGCATGTCTATTCAGTTAGATGGTTTCATACAATTAATCATTTCCTTTCAGAGGTTTATAAATAAGCCAGCACAAGGTTTTCATTTAATCATATCATTTATGTTTTTCACCTAAGCATATATAAACATGCTGTATCTATGAATCATTGGCTTTTAGTGGAGGTCATTATTTTCTACTACTAAAATGAAAGGAAATTATGTTGAAAAAAAAATTAAAATGTGCATGTTGCCTGTGGAATCAGATTCAAACAAATTGTTAAGAATCAACTAAGTTTGAACCGGAAACTCATATTACTCTTAAAAATTAGTTATATATGCTTACAAATAGAAAATAATTAATTATGAAAAAAACTAATTTTTCTTAAGACTTAACACAATCAATTCACTTTAAGTAATAATAATCCACTTATATATATATATATATATATATATATATATATATATATATATATATATATATATATATATATATATATATATATATATATATATATTACAATGCAGTGCAAGTATACAAAATCAAACTAAAAGCCAGATGAAGTTAATTCTAAATCATAAAAATGAAACAAAACAAGGTATATATTATGCGCGAAGTTGGTACAAAAATACAATTATGTGTGAACACATACATATTTATGGAAATTTCATTTATACAAGAAGTGAAACCATGCATATCACAAATTTTATTGTCCAAAATTATATATATATACAAGTAATAGAACCTCCCCATCATCTTCTCCATAATACATCTTTCTTCAATTTTCGATTTACCATTAGTTAATAGTTACTATTACATTAATACATTTAATGCTCATAAGTTTCTATATTTGCTAAAAGGAGAAACAACCATAGCAAAAAAATTCTATTTTTTTAGAAAAGCAAAATACTAAAGTTCTACCATATGTAACCTTAGCAATAAATTTCATGCTAAAATCTCTATCAGGAGTTAGTTATGTTAAATTCAATTTATTTCAGTATAACTAGAACTAAAAAAGATTCTACCAAGCTAATGAACACCTTAATACAGTAGCGACTAAATCTTTATCATGACTAAAATAATCTTAACAAGAACAGATGGTGATCACAAGAGCGAAACAAAAGCATTGGTACGAAACTATAATATTTTTGTCAATGATTAGTTTTTCATTTAGTTTCTTATTTAACATGATTACCATATATATGTCTAGCAGACTGAATTTTATATATTTTAGAATTTTCTTATTATATTTTATGATAGGTAGAAAATCACATTTTTTTTATGGTCCAAAATTTTCAGATCAAGTGATTTTCTACCTATCTTTTAAGATGATAAAAAAATTCTAAAAAATATAAAATTTCAGTTTGAAATTACATATTCATATAGGACTATGTTGAACGGTTCGGATTGAGCATTATAATTTTTAAAACAAAAATATTGATCCATATTACGGACCAAGCCGTGCTATGCATTGTACCATGCATATAGACTCACTCTTAATATTATTATTTTTTTTGAAAAAATTGGAGTGTGCCCACCTGTTTTCTTAGAAACAATATAGTTCATACAAAACATCCAGCAACATAAAGGAATATAACTAGACTAACTCTTAATTAATCTTTTGAGTGCAAATAGAATATTAACCCATCATTTTTTAAGTATCCGTTGTCTTCTCGATTTCACCTTTCTTGCGCAGTTTTGTTAAAGGAGTATCACTTTATCACTGCAGTACCTGCTCTGTTATCCTAAACAAATTATATCTGGGTCTGTTAACATAGAGAACATATATAATCAATGGGGAATGCTATTCTAAGAGCATCAATTGAGTTTTTGAGTGCCGAGAGAAAATTTTCTCCATTAATTCCAGCTTTACCCTTAGCTTAATTAAGAAAGACTTAATTAAGAAATGAATTAGCCTTTACTCTCTCTCCAACTTAATTAAGAATAAAAGTTAATAAAAATTGACAACAAATACTTACTGCCTTTACTCTCTCTGCCTTGGTATTAGTAATATTTACTTTCATAATTTGTATAGAAATTGAAAACAAATACTTGTAGATAAATCTACAAGTCTTACGAGCCAGAATGGCACTAGACTCTCCACAACCTCATCATCTTCTGCATTTTCATCTGATAATTCTCATCTATTCACCTCTAAATCTGTTCTCTCTATCTCTACCACTGAAAACCAAAGATTCAGGAGAAAGTTTGATTTTTCCACAAAATTTTAAAAACTAAATTAAAATTTTACTCAATTCTTAGCACTAAAAAAGAACTTCAATTCATTTGCTGTTTTTGAGTTGTGAGAGGAAGAGCGCTAAAGCAGGCATATCAAATAGGTAGTAGGTTGGTACTTAAAGTAGGATTGATTCTCAGTAAATGGTGAGGTGACTCAGTCCTTCCTTCCTGCCCGATCCATCACTTGTTAGCTCCATATTTGAATTCGAGTGGGAAGAAAGCTGTGCTAGTGAAAATTGTGACAGAGAAAACGGGAGCTGTTGTTACTGACCCACAACCCGAACTGGTGTACCGCGTAGTGTCTTGAAACTATGACGTGTCGTGTTCCGGCGTCTCAGAACATGTGCCGTGCCATGCCAGCATATCAAAATTTTGAGACATGACGTGTTCTTAGCCGTGCATGTTAGCACGTGTCCCGGACACACAGTGCACTATATATGTACCAAGTGGTCTTTCTCCTCGAGTAGCACTCACAAGTTCACAACAATGCGGCAGAATTCCATGCATTCAGTTAGTAGTATCTGCGGAGCTAAATACAATGATTCTTTATCTTCTACCTGTAGTAATTCAGCCACGTACTCCGACTCTTTTTAAGTCCTGAACAAATCAAAAGGATATCAATGTCTACTTAATATCATATTCAAAAATCATTGATTGTTAAACTTATGAATAACTTGCTCTTTTGTTCTTCAAGAGCACAGACATTACACAATATCACTACTCTTGCGTTTGTAATCTATCCATTTCCATTTTTACGTAAAGAATAGCAATTTGGAATCAAAATGATTTGAAGGAGAGAGTTAAAAACATTTATTAAGAATGACGTGTTGTGCAATGTGACCTCACATATCGAGTTGTGGGGTAGTAATGACGTGCTGCATGACACAACTCAACATCATATATGAGATACTGCATGAGTTGCTGGTATGTGGGCACTGTGGCGATAACGTAATCGGAGAATATTTTCAGATTCCTCCAATTCCAAAATTGTGCAAATATCGGCATCCGAGATTCAGGCTGGGATAGTTCTGCTTTATTATTACTATGTAAATATTATAGGGTTGTTTGTAAATATTATAGGAATGTTTGTAAATATTATAGAAGCAACCATCATGTAAATAACAATCCTAATCAATAAAAAATGTGAGATGAAAATGATCAATCCACCCTAAAAAAAAAACGACAAAACAGGTGGAGGAGATGTTGGAAATTGACTTGAATTGCGAGGAGTATATAATTTAATTTATTTACTTAAGAGGGTATAGGGTACGTACAAGTTGAAATTTCCAACAGGGGATACGTATTTCACCATTTCTTGTTATGGTCAATTAAGAGAATTAAGAGGTTTGGAAATAACTAGGGCCTACTTCATTCTTAATTAAGTCGAAAAGAATGAGCAAGGACATAATTGGAATTAAAAAAACTAAGCTCTCAAAAACTTAATTGGTGCCCTTAATTAAATATAGCACGCTTGAAGAGCTAGCCCCAGCATATGGAAGAAAAATTATTTAATCCGACCATAATTTTTACTTTTTTCATATGTTTGATTTTGAAATAAAGTGATCATAGTGACCGCTTTATTCTGGTCACCACGCGTACATCCATTCATTAAATATATTACTTCATGGCACTTTAATTATTCTGGTCATCTTTGGCCCACATGATATTTTGTCAGCACTTCACATGATAGTTTCTTTTGCCTATGTCATTTAGAATAATATGCAATTTTACATTATACTATTACTTATATTATTTTCTAAATTAAATTAAAATTCTATATATTGAGAATTAAATCTCTAGAAAAATAATAGTTATCTATCCAAAAAACAAAAAGGACAAAGTTTTTTATAACGTCTATCTCTTCTCCATTTTATCTAATTAGCACCTGTTAAATGGTTTAAAAAACAAAAAGCTGACCCCCATCTTTACTTTTGTTCATCCCTACAAAAGTACAAATGGAACAAATAAACAAATTAAAAAGATAATAATAAAATTACTAGCAATGCAAATATGAGTCCCGGTCTTCTCTGATTCCCCAATAATTAGTTTTTCTACCTTTCCTCTTTGGATTGTTTCATATCAACACAAAGAAGAGAAGAGACGTTGCAATTTTAGATCGATCATCAATGGGTCTAGGTGGAGTTATTTCCAACCTTCTCTCCTTAGGTGCCAAATTGCTGCCTTCTGTCATCACATCTCCTGCAGTAGAAGAAAACCACAAAATTGAGGCTGAATTGAAGAAACTGATGAGGATGCTGGAGCGGATCAAGGCCACCCTGTATGATGCAGAGCAGAGGGAAATCAAAGACTTGTCAGTCAAGCTTTGGTTGAAGGAACTCAAGAGTGTTGCGTATGATGCAGAGGATGTACTGGATGAGTACCACTATGAACTCTTACGGGCTCAAGTCGAGGCAAGAGGTGCTTCTCCATCAGATTCTCGTAAAAGGAAGCTACTTCAGGTAACAAATTTAATTTTCTTGTTGCATATGAAGCATATGTGATAGATTTTGTGTTGATGAACCAGGGTTACTAAGATAACATCTTATTGTTAGAGTAAATGGAATTGCTAATTAAGTTCAAGAAAAAAGATGTAATTTGCAATTCCCTTGTTGATGTGAAATGCGAAACTTGTATCTATCAAATTGGTCAAGTTCTTTTTTTTTTTTTTTTGAAGGTCAGCTGGCAAGAAGCCAGCCAAACTGGTCAAGTTCATTTGCTGCAGTATTTATTCCCTTGACTGCCAAAAACGTAGAACATGATATATACTTTTTGCTCAACAGTCTCACTATCAGGTACATGTAGAGCCATATACAAGGTACCAGGTACCAGCTGCACTTATGGCTTGCTATAGAAAATATGATGAGTCCATATAAACCACATAGCTAATTAACTGCGCAGCAAAGACCAGTACTATATATATATAACTAGTATCATATATATGTGCACATGAACATTATAGTAGGTAATACACTCTCAAATTATAACATTCCAGGTTCCATATGGCATGTTTGATCAAATTCAACAAATTAGGAGCAGATTTGATGAGATTACGAATGATCGGATAGCCCTTCAACTGTCAGAGGGAGATGGGCCCGAGTGTTGCAACGACGAATTGCAAATACCACCAACTAGCCATTTTGTTCTTCAGTCAAATATATTTGGCCGAGAGAAGGAAAAAGAGAATCTGATTGATTTGTTGTCCTCTGAACGTGGTGTTGTTTCGGTGGTAACAATTGTTGGCATGGGGGGCATTGGCAAGACGACCCTTGCACAACTTGTCTATAATGATCAAAGAATCCAACAAAGATTTGATATATTTGGGTGGATATGCGTATCGGATTATTACAATGTTTTAAGGCTCACCCAAGAATTAGTGGAGTCTATTACAGGAATGGAGTGTGGTCTTACAAATTTGGATAAATTGCAAAAGAAAGTTCAAAAGGAGATAAGTGGGAAAAGGGTACTTTTAGTCCTTGATGATGTTTGGAATGAGAAGAAGAGTCTTTGGGATTCATTTCAGGCTCCTTTTATGTCAGCAGCATTTGCAAAAATCCTAGTTACTACAAGGAACCATCCTGTTGCGCGGATCATGCAAACAGAGTCAACATTAAATCTTGGCTATTTATCAGCTGAACTTTGTTGGTCTTTGTTCGAACATTATGCATTTGGTGGAGTAGAACAAAATAAGAACCCAGAGTTGGTAAAAATTGGAAAGCAAATCATGAACAAGTGTGGAATGTTGCCCCTGGCTGTGAAGTCAATTGCTAGCCTTTTGAGGCATGAGACAGAAGAAGAGAGATGGAGAGATATTTTAGAAAATGAGCTATGGGAGTCTGATGCTAGCAATGAGATATTTCCACCTCTTCAAATAAGCTATGCACGTCTTCCCACTTATCTGAAGCCTTGTTTTCTATATTGTTCCTTGTTTCCTAAAGATTACTGCTATGATGTAGAATATATGGTGAAATTATGGATGTACCAGGGTTTTATTGAGTCCAAAGGAAACAAGACTAAAGAAACTATTGGTTTAGAATACGCACAGCAGTTGTGCCACAGGTCCTTGTTTGAAACAGAAGGAAGGCATGAGGGGAATGATTTTGTTTGGCTAGAGTTCAAGTTGCATGATATAGTTCATGATTTAGCACGTCTTAATTCGGAAAATAGTTGTTATTCAACTGAGGATAGTGAGCCCCCAATTTTTCCTAACGTGCTATACCATTTGTACATTGAGAACGAAATAAATTCTATATCCTCTAACAAGTTCACTGATCTACGCACACTCATAAATTACTCTTTCCAAAACCGTTTCGATGACCTTTCAATGGCACCAAAATTAAAATCTCTAGTGGGGCAATCCGATGCTCCTCAATTAGAATACCTTTACTCCTCCATTGGTAATTTAAAACATCTTCGTTTTCTTTCACTTAGGGGTCTGTCCTCTGAAAAGCTACCTGAATACATTTGCTCCCTTTACAACTTGCAAAATCTAACTCTTTTGACTTGTCATCAACTCGAAGAGTTGCCAACAAAAATAGGAAATCTAATTAGCTTGGAAGAGCTATTAATTGAAGATTGTATTCAGCTCACTGTGTTGCCTGAGTCCCTCTGTCAACTCAAGGCCTTGAGGAAACTCTTTATTTATAGTTGCATTCAAATTAAGGAGTTGCCAACACAAATAGGAAATCTAATTAGCCTGGAAGAGCTAACAATTGATGATAATACTGACCTCGCGGTGTTGCCAGAGTCCTTTTGTCAATTAAAGGCCTTGAGGAAACTATGTCTTATTTATTGCGAGCTACTTGAAGAGCTTCCTAGTGACATGGGGAGCCTTGCAAATCTTCAAATTCTGGAAATCAGGAATATTGGTGTGAGTTATTTACCATCTAACCTTGCTTCACTCAGAAGTTTGAAGATTTCAAACTGTTTCAAATTGAAAGAATTAGTGGATGAGTCGCTTCCTATAGAACTTTGCAAGGTTAAGGTTTCTAGTTGCCCCGGGTTAAGGCAGTGGTGCTTGCAACATGGAATAAATTATCAGGTACTTCCTAGTTCCTATTATTCTATAATATCGTTGTTAGATAATTGATGAGGGTGCCATCATCTACTTTCTCAATCTTATTTCTTTCCTGGAATTAATACAAAATTAAAATCATACTATATTTATTTACTTTTTTTTTTCTTCTTTCCGGGTATACAATTAAACACAGGAATTATATTTTTATTGTACTCGTGTCATATGATACTGTTACATTCAAGCTGTTGTGGATGCAATCTGTTTATCCACTAAATTATACTTGGCTGTACAAGCAATAGTGACCTTTGTTGTCTTAATCAAAATTAAAAATTAAAATCTTAATTTAAGAGATGAGAATCAAAGAAGATTTTGTTTCAGGAAGAGGACGAACCTGAAACCATAGAAGATGAAGAGGAAGGAATTTGACAGTCCAAGAATAGCAATGATGGTGATAATGGTCATGAACCTAGTGGTTACTTGGATTTACAGCAGCATGAGTACATAATTCAATAGTAGAAACAAGATTTGTCAACAACATTGGCCCTAGGTTGAAGGAATGGTGCTCTTGCAATACAGCATCACCTACAAGGTACTTTCTATTATTTAATTTGCTATATATCTTGCAATTATATATATATTTAAGGTATCCCATCGACCATCTAAGCTATATATGTTTCTTCTTATCTATATATATATATATACAGAAAATCATAATGGGATTAGAAACTTTCCGTCACGTGTAAAACAATCAATTCAGAAATTCTACACAGTGATAGTTTTTCCATATGATATTGCTACTATTGATTTTTAATTACAATGGTTCAATGCAGTCTTTTTTACTATTGATGTTTACAATAAATCATATTGGATGATACATACAAACCAAGGATAATATTTGTATGATATGGTGTCAACTAGGCCTCTTTTACCTTGCAAAAATAATCCAATTAATCTTGAAGGTTTATACCTTAATTTAGCCTTGGGTAATCTAAATAAGAAAAATATTGAAAAATGAAAATAATAAGTCTGTCAGATTTAAGCATGGTATGGGATACTAATAATAAATTAATTAGAGGCCCTTAATTGGAATAATAATAATATAAAAGTATGTCAATTTAATTAAGCTTTGTTTCTTGCATGTTTGACATGGATATGAAAATCTATGCCGACTACGTACAGAATTTTGCTTATGAAGGATGTTTCTGGATCATCAAGCGTGTTTCTTTAGCTGGAGAAGAAGTTCATGATCTGGGTACAGTGGGCAAGGTGATATCATACAATTCTAAATTGTCTAAAAGAGGGAAATAAAGTAAGAATTTTTTCTAAAAGAGGGGAATAAAGTTTAGGTTAACTAATAATTTCAGAATAAGACTAAAAAAAACCTCTAGTTTGTCATTACACGGCCTAAAATATGAAAATGTTGGCACCTTTTTCGATCTGATTTGCTTTTTCTTTCTCATGAAAATGAGATTCTTTTTCAATATTTTTTCCTCATCAATTAATTCTGATTGTGCAGATATTAAAAATGTTGACAAATGCCTGGAACAAAGTTGTAAAGCATGCGCAAACATGCCCTACAGGGCTCAACAATGCCAATTTGAAGAGCAATGCCGATTTACCAAGTAATTAACTTAGCCTTTTTAATTATCTAATTTATTCAGTATGCATCAGTCTCATGTTAATTTCTTTACAAACAGTGATATATTTCTCAAATCTCAGTAACAACTAAGTGGTTGTTTATCTGTTTTCTCAGCCTGGCCTCTGGAGACAGATGGGACCATATGGAAATGGAGCAGAGTCAGTATCCAATTATTCACTACTGTAGCCCTGATTTCTGGCAGGAGCAGAATCAGAGCCCTGATTTTTTTGAGTAAATAATTAACTTGACATTGGGAGGGATTTAATTTGAGAATAATCAGATGGTCCAATTACTGACCTAATCATGAATCCATTCGGTTGGTAAACAACCAACTTCATTAATTCCACAAAATTTACCAGTATTCAGACTCTGTTGCATGATTGCATCATCATCTCTATCCTTTTGACTCGAAAATGGCTTCACTCTTCTCCTTTACATGTGACAGAGAACATGATCAATGAAGGACCTATACAAAGATGACCCGAACTCTTGGCTGAGACACACCCGTTTCTCTAAGACAGTTTGTCACAAGCCCAACCTTTTGCAAATATCTATCATCCCTTTAACCAAACCCAAACATGGACCCTCAAAATCAAACTCGAACCAAGAATCTATCTCCGTGCCTGTCACACGGGACAACACCTCCAAGATAAATCAGACAACTGGTGAGGTGCAAGTGGAATCAGATTCCAAGACAGAAAAATACAACCTGGTATTCATTAATGAGACTATATTTAGCATGTTTAAAGAGTCGAAAAACACAGTCAGGAGCCGATTCCTGGGTCCACAGCACAAAGAAAGAACAGTGAAATTTATTCAGATTTACTCGTTGGGTTAATGCATAGGGACAACAAAATTTTCAAATTATTTTCAGCCATATGTATGGACATTGGATAGGGATTAGGGACTTACAATATATTGTCCCTGCGTGCCTTTTGCAAATTACAAAGCATTGAGCTTAATTTCTACCTTATACAATTCGTAAACTGATGCCATAATTTTCAAAGGGCATATATGAGTCTAGTGCCAAGACACACAGGCGTACAACACTCCTTTAACAAAACTGCGCAAGAAAGGTGAAATCGAGAAGACAATGGATACTTAAAAAATGATGGGTTAATATTCTATTTGCACTCAAAAGATTAATTAAGAGTGAGTCTAGTTATATTTATTTATGTTGTTGGATGTTTTGTATGAACTATATTGTTTCTAAGGAAACAGGGGGGTCCTCCTCACTTTTTTCAAAAAAAAACATTATTAAGAGTGAGTCTATATGGTACAATGCATAGCACGGCTTGGTACGTAGAATCCTTTTAGTTCTAGTTATACCTCCTGATAGAGATTTTATATAGCATGACATATATAATTTTGGACAATAAAATTTGTGATATGCAAGGTTTTACTTCTTGTATAAATGAAATTTCCATAAATATGTATTATGTTCACACTTAATTGTATTTTTATATCAACTTTGCGCATAATACTTTGTTTTGTTTCATTTATATGATTTAAATTTAATTTCATATGGCTTTTAGTCTGATTTTGTATACTTGCATTCCATTGAAATATATAAGTGGATTATTATTACTTAAAAGTGAATTTATTGTGTTAAGTCTTAACAAAAATTAATTATTTTCAATATTTTTTCATAATTAACTATTTTATATTTTTAAGCATATATAACTAATTTTTAAGAGTAATCTGAGTTTCCGGTTCAAACTTAGTTGATTCTTAACAATTTGTTTGAATCTGATTCCACAGGCAACATGCTCATTTAATTTTTTTTAAGAGAAATCTGAATTTCCGGTTCAAACTGAGTTGATTCTTAACAATTTGTGTGAATCTGATTCCACAGGCAACATGCTCATTTAAATTTTTTTCAACATAATTTCCTTTTATTTTTAGTAGTAGAAAATAATGACCTCCACTAAAAGCCAATGATTCATAGATACAACATGTTTATATGCTTAGGTGAAAAACATAAATGATATGATTAAATGAAAATCTTGTGCTGGCTTATTTATAAACCTCTGAAAGCGAATGATTAATTGTATGAAACCATCTAATTAATTGAAAAGATATGCTCTTCTTTTCTTAAGTATTTATTAGTTGCCAAAACTTTTATAAAGAGGTATATATTATATGACACCATGCAGAGATGTATGTATTGATCAAGTAAGATATTTGAGAAAACTAACACACTGCATATAGGGTGTTCAATCAAATGGAGGTATAACTCCAAATTTTTTTTATTCATAGTATTACAAAATAATAAATTAAATTAGATAATACCAATGACCAAATTATTTGGAGATGGTCTAGTACTGGACATTTTAGCGTACATTCCTTGTATACTTGGTTATCTTTTGGTGGGATACCTAATCCTACATTTACTAGTATTTGGAAATCTCATTTACCTCCCAAAATTATGATTTTTCTTTGGTTGGCCAAGCAAAATAGAATCCTAATTAGGGATAATCTTAGTAAGAGAGGTTGGAAAGGTGATCAATCATGTATATTTTGTCAAGAAAATGAAACAGTATCTCATCTGTTTGTTAATTGTTTTAGGGTGAGACAACTATAGCAGTGGATAGCTACTTATAACAATTTTGAATTTACTTATACCACTTTAGATGACTTGTGGGATAATAATTTGATAGCTACTTATATCTATCTAGCTCGGCAACCCCCCTTCAGGTATATAAACGCAACCGAACGATGGCAAGCCACAACTAAAAAGAGATCTCACCATTAACACCTCGGAGGATGACCAACTTGTGGTTAAAATGCTAGTAAAGCTTTTTAAGGGTGAAGGTAAGGTGCATCAATGCAAGAATTGTCAGAAAATATTTCCATCTGGACAGGCACTTGGAGGTCACCAGAGGAAGTATTACAAAGGACCCCTTAAGAAGAACAAAACCAAGATCTTTGTTGATAATACCAACATTGATTTGGAACCCAAGGTCGATGTTATTGGTACATGTATACCTATGAAGGATAATAATTTGATATATAGCAATGATCATAGGAGCAGTCTTGTGGACTATTTGATTAGAGAGAAATAGATTAGTGTTTAAAGCGGGGTATCGCTAAAAGTCCCCAAAATCTAGGTATACAAATAATTACTTTGGTTCAGTTCTGGTGTTCCCATCAGACTTATGATGCTGTACAGGTTCTAACTTGTATGTTGCCTCCCGATGTTAAGGATTTAGCAGGGGATTCTCGGGCTACCCATTTGGGGGATACTCAGGTTATAATCCATATGCTTAGGATAGGAAGCAACATGGAGGATGAAGTGGCAAATGGAGTTTGAAGATATGATAGGATGGTGATGCTAATGCAATTTTTTGTTATGTAGGGTTCTGTTTGCATAAAACTGTTTGTAGGCTCTGTTGTTATGTTTTTTATATGTTTGGTTGTGCTGTTTGTGGTTGGTATTTGGATGTTTTGTGGGTGTGCAGGTATTATCTTGATGCCTTGCTTTTAGGTTGTTTTTTCAATCATTTTTTATAGTACCATAATGTTGCCACTTTTAATGGAAATCGGTGGGCTTGATCCCACTTATCTCAACAAAAAAAAAATTACAGGCTACTGGCTGGTAGGAAACATAATGATCTGGGAAGAAATTCTGAGAGGCAGTTGTTAGCAGCATTTCCTCCTCTGTGTTAATCCAACCAGTTTCCTTTTGTGCTACTTTTCTCTGGCAGCATAGTTTTGTGTTTCTTTTCTTTTTTCAAAGAATACAAGTCTGATATTGGCAATGAAATTCTTGGTGAAACAGTTCATGTCTATATCTACATTGCCCCTTGAGCTTTTCCCCTTTGTAAGAACCCGTATATTCTCAACATTCTTCAACTGGCCTTTTATAGGAAATATGAAGTACTGGTATCGCTTTTAAGCTAAATCTGTAGTTGTAGTGAATAGTGATAAGGCAAATTCATACTAGGGTAAAAGAAAAAAATAAGATATCAAATTGTAGCTAACGGGGTTCGGTGGCTAACAGCAAGCTTTGATATTGCACAATCTATACAGTAGGTTTATAGTGTGCAAATTTATGAGCATAGTGGCAGTGGAAGGGGCCAAAATTCACATTAGTAATATAAAACTGAAGGGACAAATTAGTACATTAGCATAGCAGATGTGTTGCTCGCAACATAACTGAAGAGCCGATAATTTGCTTCATCCGATTGTTCATAATATCAATTTAATTTGTCTTGATCTATTGTTGTGATTTGTTTTGCAATGTCAGTAACTAGGTAATTATATATGAAATTAGTGTTCCATAAGTTGTTATTGTTTGTTTGCTATTTTGTTGTTTTTCTTGATCCAATCACATGGTAATTATGCATATTGCCTGCTCTGATGGGGCCAAGGAGGGATTTATTGTAAACTCTAGGATTTGCAAATGATAAAGCATGCCTATGCATATAGATAATTTGGATATATTTGTTCTTTCTATTCTCAAACAACGAAGGTGGATGAGATCACCTATAGATTTGGGAAAATCACAAAGCCATTTAGATGATAATTTCAAGTATCGGATAGTTTTCATACCTTCCAGAGGAGTGTTAATATTGACACCCACTGACTTAGCATCCTCAACATCACAGCTTAACAAAAGAGTTCTCAGGTACTTCAGCTCGGACAAGGTTTTAAGCACCAGTATATTATTTGTCTTTATGGACAAATGTCGAATGCTTTGTGGAATTTGAATTTCTGGATCATTACTGACAACTTGTAAGCACTCATCTTCGAAAGAACCTGTGCAAGATCATGTAAAAGATCGTGCATATTGAAGTATGAGAATCTAGGTTCAAAGAAGGATTTTCGCACAAGAGTTTCAAAATATTCATTTGCTAATTCCTCCTGTCCCTTCTGTCTCTTTTCATCCTCACGAATTAGACCAACAGATATCCACATATCCAGCAATTGCTCCCTCTTAAACATATAATCTTGGGGGAATATGCTACAATACCTAAAGCAAGGTTTTAAGTCAGGTGGGAGGTGCTCATAGCTCAACCTGATAGCTGCCATTATACTGTCAGTTCCTTTGTCCCAGTTGAGTGCCCCATCGTCAAAAACTCTACTCCAGTATTTGTCCTCTGGTTTATCGTTCAGCATCCCACCAACGGTCTTCACCACAAGAGGTATTCCCATTAGTTTCAAAGCTATATCCTTACCAATCGACTGCAATTTTACGTCTCGATCATTTGGGTTGACACCTGCAAAGGCATATTTCTCAAAGAGTAATACATTATCACTCTCTTCTAAACCGTTTAATTTAAGAGAGATCATAGTTTCACCAACCACCTTTGCAACTGTATCTGCTACTGACTCCATCCGTGTAGTCACGAGGATCTTGCTTCCCTCAGAACCACATTTTAAAGGGGCCATTACCTTGTTCCATTTCTCTCTCTCTCTTTGTCATGCCATACATCATCCAGGACAAGCAAAAATTTCTTGCCCTCTATTTCCTCCATCAGAGTTTTATGAGCAGCTTCAAGGGTAGCAAACTCATGTTTTTTTTTTTTTGGTAATGACTCCAGCATATTCATTATAATAACCTTTTCCTCAAAAGAGGTGGATACACATACCCACATGTTAATTTGGATATCCAGTCCTGGATGATAAAAAATGTTTTGCACAAGAGCAGTCTTGCCAACACCACCCCAACAATAGAAAAGACTGAAATCTTATTGTCAGATTTTTTTTCTTTAACCATTGTATGACCGTCTGTTTATCTTTCTCCCTGCCAATGAATTCATTCTCTGTAAACAAGGAACCAGTTTCTCGGCTGCCATCTCCACTCACCTCTGTTGCAATACGCTTATCTAACCATTTAAGAACCTGAAAAAAGATTCTCGTCTGTAAATAATATTTTTAATGGCAAGGGCAAAATTAATTCTCGCCGAGGGGGTATAAGGGATAAATGCTAAACCTAAAATGATAACGATTTTCATCAAGTTATTGCATATGACAAAAAATTGGCCCAATCCAGGACCAAAATAAAAGTCCTTTGAAAATGAATATATTTGTTTAAATAATCTGGAATTTTCTTTAATTGAATCTGAAATACACTATGGCTGACACTGTCAGAAGCAAATTTAGAAGAAGAAACCTTCAAACAATATAATGGATCCTGTTTCAACTTCTTGAAACAAAAGGACCCCTGAAAAATATGCTTGAGACCAGATTTTATTTAATGTTCCTTTATTTCTTTAATTTTATTGATTCAATTGAAGAGTATTGAATAGATCCACTGTCAATATCATATTAGATGATCAAAAGTCCATACATCACCATGATTGAGAAGATACAAAAGCAACTGATTTTCATATAGTTATATGTCTAATCAAGACCATTTGATCTGAGATGGATTGGTGGTGCAGATCTATCTGACTCCCCAAATTTGGAAATTGAGGAGCTCGACTTTACTATACTATACAGAATACATACAAAGAATACAAGCTAAAGGCCTAATCGAAATCGCAGAAATAAAAAGGATTTGTTATTTCAACATTGTTCTACAGAATTTGCTTCAAGGAATCAGAAGATTCAATCAAGTCAGATTTGATGGAGAACAATTTTTTTTCCTTCAACTATAGAGGAGCTTATTTTGTTTAAAACGCGCTCCTTGTTGGAATTAATTTCAATTAATTACAATATATATGGACTTATATGTGACATAAATATATATTAAATAATAGATGTCAAATATCTAATTAGACCTAGAGAAGGAAATTTGTCACGGCGTGACTAGTCATGTCACGGAACGTTACGCCACGTTAACGTCACGTCACGTGTGTCGATTATGTGACATGACTGCATTCGAGCGAAAATTACACGTCACGTCACGGTATGAAACATAGAGTATCCAGCTTTTTTAGTATGTATAGAGTATTCAGATTTTTCTTTTATGATAGGTTCAGTGATACTGGTACTCATGTAGTATTGATTTTTTATTTTCTCCAGTTTACTCTAATGAATGTTTGTAATTTGAATTTTAAAGTAATGTCAGATGCCCAACAACATTTCCTAAAATAATAATCCTTGCAACATTATTTATTTATTTTAGATTTTTTTCATATCTTTTTTCTAAATTTTCAACAATTTAAATTAAAATATTAAAAAATTGACGTGACTAATTTACATCACGTGACTATCCGCCACCATTTTGGTCATGTCACATGAAAAAAAAGTTGACCATGTCACATCACGGCGTGTCACGTATTTCCTTCTCTAATTAGACCCGTTATGAAGTGATCTAATTAAGTATTAATTATTGGGTTTAATATGTGTCATGAGAAGTGGGGTCTTTAATTTGTAGGATGCGTATTAATAACTTTATAATTTAGTGATGGTCTAAATTATATAAAGTTTGAAAATAATACAATTATGTTATTGGTCCCTAGAGAGCACAATTTAATATAGCAATGTTATGTAAATAAGGAAATATCCAAAAATATTCAAGTTGTGAATTTAGATCCACTAAGGATCCAATAAAAAAATATCCAATAAGAGAATAGGATACAGATCAACTCTGTATATACATAGGCGCCTATTCAAAATACAAATATTGTTCTTTTTCTCTTAATAGCGTCTCTCCCTCTCTCTCTCTCTCTCTTACATCTCTCCATCTCTCTCTACAACAACATAGATTGATCTTGAGTGATTGAGAAGAGATTTTCGAAGAGCTGCACAAACATAGCAGCCACTCAAAAACAAACTCCTCAAATTGAAACCAAATTCTCAAATAGATCAAGTGCCGTAAAGGCCACCAGAAAATCAAGTCCCAAAACTGGTACAGATCAAATACCAATAAAATCGAAAAACATGCCTCAACTTGATTTCTCAAAACTCATAAAGAAATTAAAGGAATACCTTTCCCAAATCTCAGACCCGTTGCTCTCCTCTAATATCCCCGACTTTGCAACAATAGTGACCACGATGAAAATAGAAGAGTCACAACGACTAGCTGTGAGCGGTCCACAAGCTGACGGCGAGCGACACGAGGCTCAGGCAATTGCCATGACTAACAATCCTAAGCTCGAAAGTCGAACACACCAAAACCCTAACTCCAAAAATCAGGGCGAGCGGTGTACAAATTGCTTGAAGTCAGGGCATGCCCACAATATATGGTTGTTCTTGTATCCGTACCTCAGACCAAAGAAAGGGAGAAGAGTAGAGAAGAGCAGACAAAGAGAGACAAGGGGAGAAGGTGACTGGAGAGAATCCAGTGCAACATCCACAACTGATCCGAACTCGGATCAAATGAAACAACTCTTATAGCAGCTCACTGTGCTGCTTCAAAAAAATTCTCAAAAGAATTCAGGAATGGCTACCAACCTAATATATAATTCTCAAAAAATTGAATGGATTTTAGATTCTGGTGCAACTGACCATTTGAATAGAAATATAAATTTATTAACTTCTTTTAAAAAATCTGAAACCAAACAATTTGTTACAGTTGCAAATGGTGACAAAATGGAAATTCTTGGAGAGAGCTCGATAAATATTTTCTCAAAAATAATTCCGAATGTCTTGTATATAAATGATTGCGCATCCAATTTAGTATTCATTAGTAAAATCACAAAAGAATTGAATTTTATGCTCATATTTTCATCAAAAAAGGTGATTTTTCAAGAATGAAGAACCAAAAATATGATTGGTGAAGGATATTTGAAAAATAGACTTTATTTTTTTGAATGAATAAAAATTCAATTTCAATGCAAAAATGGAAGAAATGAGCACTCTTTGGCATAAAAGAATTGGACATCCTTCCGATAAAATCTTAAAAAGCTTTTTAATTTTTCAAGTTTAGATAATAGTGGTTGTGAAGTATGCAAACTAGGAAAACATACTAGACTACATTTTAATTTATCAAGTTGTAAAAGTGAAAAATCATTTGATTTAGTGCATTCGGATGTATGGGGTCCTGCCCCAATTGACTTTTTTAATGGTCACAAATATTTCGTTATCTTTATAGATGATTTTTCTAAAACAACTTGGTTATATTTATTAAGAAATAAAAGTGAAGTGTTCTTGCAATTTTTAGATTTTTATAACTTCATAGGATATCAATATGAAGCAAAAATTAAAACTTTTAGATCCGATAATGGAACGAAATTTATAAACCAAAATTTCTCAAAATTTTCAAAGAAAAAGGAATTTTGAATCAAACAATATGTGTTTATACATCCGAACAAAATGGTATTTCCGAAATAAAAAATAGACATTTACTTGAAATGACTCGGGTGCTTTTATTTCAAAACAATGTACCAAAATATTATTGGTCGGATGTTGTTCTTACCGCAACATATTTGATAAATAGATTGCCAAGTGCTAATTTAGAATATAAGAGTCCATTAGAAATTCTTTACAAACAAAACTCAACATTGAACATTTACGAATTTTTGGTTGCATATGCTATGTACACAAAAATAAACAAGACAAGTTGGATTATACTTCAATTAAGGTCATTTTTTGGATTATTCCTCTCAAAAAAATGAATACAAATGTTATGACCCAATAAATAAAAAATAGTACATCTCTAGAGATGTAACTTTTTTGAAAATGAGCCATACTATAAAGAAAAAAATCATGAGGAAAATATTGTAGAACCTCTCAAGAAAATTTCATTACCTCATTTTAACTCACTAAGAGAAGAGGTAAGGCCAATAAAAAATGAGGTTGCAATCAAAAAAAAAATGAAAGTGAAAATGAAGAAGAAATAGAGGAAATTTCTTCAAGTGAGGAAAATGAAAATGTTGAAGAAACACATTTGAGAAGGTCATCTCGAATGACACAACTTTCAACTAGATTAAGGGATTTCGTAACATTCAATGTACAATATCCTATACAAAATTTTCTTACATATGAAAGTACTACTCAAAATCATTGGGTTTTCCTAACCTCAATCTCAAAAGAACAAGAAGCAATAAAAAACCCGGTATGGTGTAAGGCGATGAAAGAAGAATTAAGAGCCTTAGAAAAAAATGAAACTTGGGTAATTGTTCAACTACCAAAAGATAAAAAAATCTGTAGGTTATAAATAGGTATACAAAATTAAGTACAATAGCGATGGTGCCGTAGAACGGTACAAAACTCGCTTGGTTGCCAAAGGGTATACTCAAACTTACGGTATAGACTACAGTGAAACATTTGCACCCATTGCCAAAATGAATACCGTAAGAATTTTATTTTCTATTGAGATAAATCAAGGTTGGAATTTGTACCAAATGGATGTTAAAAATATTTTTCTTTAAGAAACACTTTAAGAAGAGGTATATATGTCCTTACGTCCCAGTTATGAAAAAGGAAAAAATTGTGATTTAGTTTGCAAATTGAAGAAATCAATTTATGGATTGAAGCAACCTCCAAGAACATGGTATGACAAACTAAGCACTCATTTAATTTCTTGTAATTTAAAATTAGTAGTGCCGATCATTCCTTATTTACCAAAATTGAAGGAAACAACACTACTATTATCTTAGTATATGTTGATGACATTATAATCACCAGAAATAATTAAGAAGAAATTAAAAAAATAAAATTTCAATTAAAAGAAAAATTTGACATCAAAGATCTCGGTTACTTAAAATATTTCTTAGAAATAAAAGTAGCTTACTCAAAAAATAAATTATCCATTTCTTAAAGAAAGTACACTTTAGATTTACTAAAAGAAACTGAAAAATTAGGATGTAAGACGGCATCTACACCAATTGATATCAAATGTAAATTAAATATTGAAGATGGGGATATCTTAGAAGATATAAATCAATTCTAAAGACTTGTAGAAAAATTAATTTATCTCACGGTAATCCGACCGGATATTTCTTTTTCAGTTAGTCAAATTATCAAATTCATGCATGCTCCAAAAGCACGACACTTGGAAGCAATGAATAGAATTTTGAGGTACTTACAAAGAACACCCGGAAAATATATTTTGATGAAAAATAACAACTCTAATGATTTGTGTGGCTATTTCGATAGAAAATTGACAACCGGCTTTTGTACGCTTGTAGGCAGGAATTTAGTCATATAGAAAAGCAAAAAACAAAATGTCGTGGCACGATCAAGCGCCAAGGCGGAGTATCGTGCCATGGCATCAACCGTGAATTAACATGGATTAAGAAACTCCTCGCGGATATGGAAGTAAAAATTCAAGAACCAATTAAGATATTTTGCGATAATCAAGCAGCTCGACATATCGCATCTAATCCGGTGTTTCACGAACGAACTAAGCACATTGAAGTGGATTGTCATTTTATTCGAGAAAAAATCCAATCCAAAGAAATCAAGACACCATACGTAAAAGTAAAGACCAATTGGCGGATATTTTTATGAAGGGTTTAGAGGCAAAATTATTTGAAGAAAATATAATCAAGTTAGAGTTGATTAACATCTACAAGCCTAAGTTGAGAGGGAGTGTTAAAAATAATGAAGATTAGAATCCAATTAACCTCAGACCCATTATGAGTTTACATCATTGGTTAATTTTAGAAATAAGAGCAATAAATACCTCCACTTTTATTTCCATATTTAGAATATTACCGTTGTATAGGCAGCCGTTAGGATTAGAAATAGGCAAACGTTACTCTTTTTTCTCTTTAGATATATAGATAATGAAATAATAGAAATTTCATTTGACCAATTTCTCTCAAAACTCAGAAATTCAACAGTATCTTTGGATGACCATCACTATGGATTAGAGTAATCTATAATTTCATATTAGGAGTTCACTAGAGGATCATGACATATCTAGGGTTTATGAATTGCAGTATGGTTTTGCATGAATAAATCTATCAATTGGCATCAGAGCCTACTCTAGTTGAACCGATTAATTTTTGCATATACAAAATAAGATTTCAGAAGTTAATAATTTGGAAATCAAAGATTTCGCGTTTCTCTGTTTTGGCGTAACTTGCAAAATTCTCTGTTTTGACCGCAAGGTTGACTGAAAGATTTCTCTTTTGACGAAAGGCATAATTGAAAATCAAGGTTTTATGATTTGGCGATCCTCTGTTTTTACCGACGGATTAAAAATTGTTTTCCGGTACTCTGTTTTGGACTAAGGTTGATTGCAAAAATTGTTTTTCGCACGATGTCCTTCTGCCTCTGCCTTGAGATGCCGGTACTCCAACTCATCGAGGACATTGTCTGCTTCCTCGACCGCATCCTGGAGCTTGCCCAGCCATTCTTCCAGAGCTGGGTTGTGGGCCCCTAGTAGATGATCATTTCTCTCTGCCGCGTACACGAGAGTCATGATCTTAACCGGGGAGACAGAAAGGCGCTTCACCTTGTCCTTCATTCCAGATTGCCATTCTATCTGGTCTTTGAGGTTTGATCAGCTTACTGATGATTGTTGAGGCGAACCATCCTGCGATGGCAACTCCTGCTGCTACGGCAACCATGAATCCAAGAGAAAGAGAGGCAATCAGTTGAATCGATTGGGGCTTGTAGCCAGGGAGCTCTGAACCGATGATTGATATGGAGAAATTTGGGTGTTGACTTGAGATGGGTTGGAGATGTACTTGCGTGTTGTGATTATAAGAGGCGTACGCGTTGACTTGAGAGGCTTGGAGAAAGTAGGGTAGCTGGCAATTCGGATCAGGGCTTGACCCGTTAGGTTAGATCCGTTCGGAGTAATTTTAACTGCGTCAGGGAGCTATTTCGAACTCTATTCTATCTCATATTAATAATAAGATATTATTTATGATGAAGACCATTTATGAATGTTGTATTGTTGTTTTTTCTAATTATTATTTTTCATCAAAATAATATTTTTTTGTATCAAAATATTTTAAGTGTGTAGATAAAAGTAAAATAGATCATATGTACTAAGGCTGCAAACGAATCAAACCAAATCAAACTTACTTTAGTTTTGAGTTTGAGTTTGAATAAGATTCGAACCGAACTAATTTGATTTGTTTCAGCGAACTTCAATTGAACGAGTTAATTGCGAACTACGAATTTTTTCGAATCAAAGTCAATTGAATCATGAACTACGAATTTTTTTGGCAGCCCTAGTTATACCGGTAGTTTATACATTAGTTTTCTTCAAGCAGAACAAAATTAATATGATTTCTTTTTACCTTTACCTTTCACGAATTCACACTGATTGATTATGGACCAGTCCAAAATTTCCTTACCTTTTACGCTGTTGAATTAATTGAAATCACGCCATGGACCTAGTCCAATAGAAATTTCATTATTAATTTGTTACACTGCTTAAGTATTTTTCTATTATAATTTACCATTATATTAACAATTTTGAGTTCTCGTATAAGTTTGATTCTTGTATTATTAAAGATATTAATGGTTGAATTAATTAGTTGCATTATTTGAGATTCGAACCAAAATAGTTCGCGAATCAATTTCGAAAGAATTATACCCAGTTGAGTTTGAGTTTGAATAAGATTCGAACCAAACTGGTTTGATTTGTTTCATAACGAATTTCAATCAAATGAGTTAATTGTGATTTTTTTCGAATCAAAGTTAATCGAATCATGAACTACGAACTTTTTTTTAGGAGAATTTCACATATACCCCTCAAAAACTATAAAATTACGTATCTCCCCCTCTAAACTTTAAAAACTCACAAATTTATCCATTTTATAGTTTTTTATACTGGAACTCATTCTAAATTTTTACAATACCCATTTTATCCTTTATTAAAATCATATAAATTTGAATCTGAAGGGTTCCTTTACCGTCTGAGCCATGCACATGGCATTAAGATTTGTGCGTATCGCTTCAATATTTGTGCTGATCTAACGTGCATGGATCTTAAAGCAATTCTGATCAGCATGTATCGCAATAAGATCTGTGCATGGCGCTTCAATATGCTTGCGATTTTGCATCAAGATTTATGTTGATCTTATGTGCACAAATCTAAAAGCAATTCGGATGGTAGAGGAATCGTTCAAATTCAAATTTGAGTCTGATGGAATTTAAGCTTTTGATAAAGGGTAAAATGGGTATTTTATAAATTTAGAATTAATTTTTAATATAAAATAAAGGACAATAAATTTGATAAATTTGTGAGCTTTTGTAGTTCAGAGGGGGAAGCATTTTTTTTTGTATCGGATTTCTAACCATCTAAGGTCAGTAGACAGTAGACATACCGACATCAATAGGATCCAATACCCGTTGCCATAAAACCGTTTCGAAATGGTTTATGGGAGGTACGTTGTACATAGCAGTATTGATAGATTTGCTTCTCAATTTATAGTAGTGAATGAATTACGAACACAATGGAGTTTAAGATAGATATGATGCATTAGAGTTTGAATACTGGTAATTTCGAATGCAACATGAATATGTAATTTCATACTGAAATTTTATATTTTTTAGAATTTTTTTACTATTTTTTAAGATAGGTAGAAAATCACTTGAGCTGAAAATTTTGGACCATAAAAAAATGTGATTTTTTACCTATCATAAAAAATAATAAGAAAATTCCAAAAAATATAAAATTCAGTCTGCAAGTATATATATATATATATGGGGATCATGTTAAATAAGAAACTAAATGAAAAATTAATCATTGACAAAAATATTATAGTTTCGTACCAATGTTTGTTTCGCTCTTGTCAACACCATCGGTTCTTTATAAGATTATTTTAGTCATGATAGAGATTTAGTCGCTACTGTATTAAGCTGTTCATTGTATTAAGGTGTTCATTGGCTTGGTAGAAATTTTTTTGTTCTAGCTAGTTATACCGAAATAGATTGAATTTAACAGAATTACCTCCTGATAGAGATTTTAGCATGACATATATAATTTTGGATAATAAAATTTGTGGTATGCAAGGTTTTACTTCTTGTATAAATGAAATTTCCATAAATATGTATTATGTTCACACTTAATTGTATTTTTATATCAAAGTTTGCGCATAATACTTTGTTTTGTTTCATTTATATGATTTAAATTTAATTCCATATGGATTTTAGTCTGATTTTGTATACTTGCACTGAATTGTAATATATAAATGAATTATTATTACTTAAAAGTGAATTTAGTGTGTTAAGTCTTAAGAAAAATTAATTATTTTCAATATTTTTTCATAATTAACTATTTTATATTTTTAAGCATATATAACTAATTTTTAAGAGTAATCTCAGTTTCCGGTTCAAACTTAGTTGAATCTTAACAATTTGTGTGAATCTGATTCCTACATGCTCATTTAAATTTTTTTCAACATAATTTCCTTTTATTTTTAGTAGTAGAAAATAATGACCTCCACTAAAAGCCAATGATTCATAGATACAACATGTTTATATATGCTTAGGTGAAAAACATAAATGATATGATTAAATGAAAATCTTGTGCTGGCTTAATTATTTATAAACATCTGAAAGCGAATGATTGATTGTATGAAACAATCTAATTGAATAGACATGCTCTTATTTTCTGAAGTATTAGTTGCCAAAACTTTTATAAATAGATATATATAATTATATGACAACAGAGATGTATGTATGATCAAGTAAGATATTTGAGAAAACTAACACATTGCAAATGGGGTGTTCAAGTAAATGGAGGTATAACTCCGATTTTTTTAGATACTACCAATGACCGAATTGTTTGGAGATGGTCTAGTACTGGACATTTTAGTGTACATTCCTTGTATACTTGGTTATCTTTTGGTAGGATACCCTACATTTTAGTGTACATTCCCCAAAATTTAGGTACACAAATCATTACTTTGGTTCAGTTCTGGTGTTCCCATCAGGCTTATGATGTTGTACAGGTTCTAACTTGTATGTTGCCTCTTGATGTTAAGGATTTATTAGGAGATTCTCGGACTACCCGTTTGGCGGATACTCAGGCTATAACCCACGTGCATGGGATAGGAAGCAGCATGGAGGATGAAGTGGCAAATGGAGTTTGAAGATATGATAGGATGGTGATGCTAATGCAATTTTTTGTTATGTAGGGTTCTGTTTGCATAAAACTGTTTGTAGGCTCTGTTGTTATGTTTTTTATATGTTTGGTTGTGCTGTTTGTGGATGGTATTTGGATGTTTTGTGGGTGTGGAGGTATTATCTTGATGCATTGCTTTTAGGTTGTTATTTCAATCGTTTTGTTATGGTACCATAATGTTGGTACTGGTTCAGATACAATGTAATTGGTTTTCGTTTTTTAATGGAAAACGGTGGGCCTGGTCCCACTTATCTCAAAAAAAAAAAATTACAGGCTACTGGCCAGTAGGAAACATAATGATCTGAGAAAAAATTCTGAGAGGCAGTTGTTTGCAGCATTCCTCCTTTGTGTTCCTTTTTTTCTTAAGCATTCATGTTAATCCAATCAGTTTCCTTTTTGTGCTACTTTTCTCTGGCAGCATTGTTTTGTGTTTCTTTACTTTTTTCAAAGAATACCAGTATTATGTTGGCAATGAAAAATGAAGTACTGGTATTTAGGAGCAAATTGGCGGTGGAATTAAGGGGCCAAATTCACATTAGTAACATAAAACTGAAGGGGTAAAGTTGTGCATAAGCATAGCAGATGTGTTGCTCTTATATAATTTCATAAACCAAGTAATTTCAAAAATCTAAAGAGCCAGTTGCTTGCAACATAACTGAAGACCCAATGTTTTTCTTCATCCCATTGTTTATAATAATATCAATTTAATTTGTCTTAATGTATTCTTTTGATTTGTTTCGCAATGTCAGTAACGAGGTAATTATGAACAACAATTAATCCTTGGTAAGAGAGGCATTACAAAGTTTTTAATTAGTGTTCCATAAGTTGTTATAGTTTGTTTGCTATTTTGTTGTTTTTCATGCATAATGAAATTATGAAATATAATTTTTAGGGAAAATAAATTTTATGCCACTCCAAAACTTGAAAATTATGAAATTGCCACCTCAAAACATGAAATTAGGAAATTGCCACTCTAAAATCACTAAATTCATGAAATTGCCACAAATATACATCTTATATACAGATTTGATTAAAATTATATTGAATTCAGTTGTATAAAAAACGTATTTTAAAAATTCCAAAATTACCCCTCCAATTCAACAGATAAAATCTCCTCCCAAACCCTTCCCTTCTTCTCTGCCAAACCCAAACTCTTCTTCTCCGCCAACCCCTGCGCCTCTCAGTACCAAATACGGAACTTGATATCAGGAATGTGAAGATGCTCTGATTCAATATCCATCAGCTTCATTTCAAAGCTGATATCCTATCATGCTCTGAAAATTAGGAAATACTGGTAACAACTTAAGAAGAAAAAAATAATGCTACATCTTAATTGATCACATCATGAAAGTAAGAACTCAATAGGGTTTTCAAACATGAGAGACATTGTATCAGGGCTTTGATCGTAATTACGTCATCATTTGCTGCACATTTTAGAAGCCTTGACAAGTGTGCGAGGTTAATGCCCATGGAGAGGTTACGATCGCACCTGAACCTTTCAAAGGAATGAGGAAGCAATTGGAGAGATACGAGTGCCACGTGGCTGGAATCCATTGACTGGAGGCATAGACCATCCGAAGAGGAGCAATCAAAATTGACGTTTGAGAGGAGATCCTTCATGGAGAGATACGAGTGCTACATCTTAATTGGTTCGGCTGTGTGCATAGTCGAACTATGGTTCCGTATTTGCCACGGAAAAGTAGGAGATATCAAGTTTGGGTTGGCGGAGAAGAAGGGTTTGGGTTTGGCACAGGGTTTGAGTTTGGTGGAGAAGAAGGGAAGAGTTTGGGAGGAGATTTTATCTGTTAAATTGGAGGGATAATTTTGAAATTTTTAAAATACGTTTTTTATACAACTGAATTTAGTATAATTTTAATCAAATCTGTATATAAGATGTGTATTTGTGGCAATTTCATGAATTTAGTGATTTTAGAGTGGCAATTTCCTAATTTCATGTTTTGAGATGGCAATTTCATAATTTTCAAGTTTTGGAGTAGCATAAAAAAAAATTTCCCTAATTTTTAACAAAACGAGGGGTAGCATGTAAATTTTTGTGGAACATTAGTTATAAATTAAGAAAGTAAATTGATAATGTGGGATACTAATCCAATTTTTAACAAAACGGGGGAAGATATATAAAATTTATGTGGAATGTTAATTATAAATTAGGAAAGTAAATTGATAAAGTGGGATATTAATTCTATTTTTAACAAAACGAGGGGTATACATGTAAAGATTTTGTGGAACTTTAATTATAAATTAGGAAAGTATATTGATAACGTGGGATATTAATTATATTTTTAACAAAATGAGGGGCATACATGTATATATAGATTTTGTGGAAACTTAATTATAAATTAGGAAAGTATATTGATAGCCGGGGATATTAATCAAATTTTTAATAAAACGTGGGGTATACATGTAAAGATTTTGTGGAAAGTTAATTATAAATTAGGAAAGTATATTGATAATGTGGGATATTAATTCTATTTTTAACAAAACAATGGGTGGACATGTAAATATTTGTGGCGCGTTAATTATAAATTAGAAAAGTAAATTGAACTTGAAACAAACTTGATCATTGTGAAATCCATATTAAGGATTGGGAAATTAAACAGAGAGGTAAATAAGGAAAGTCAGAGAATAAGTCTGATGCCAGAGCTATTATAAATAACACACAAGAGAGAAGAACTAGGTTTCTCTCTTCTCTCTCCTCTTTTCTCTTGGCAGTAATTAGGTTTGCTTCCGTCTCTATCTTTTGCATCAATTTTTCAAATTTTCAGAAACTTTATATCAGGTATTTGATAATTAAATTACGATCTCTGTCGAATCTGCTGTAGAAAAGGATCATTTTTGACACCGTTTGAAGTAGAATTTTTATATATTGTTCAGAATATTGTCTGTTTAGGAAAACCAAGGAACTTGTAGATTCTTGGTTCAGTATAAAAGGGTAATAAAAACCAAATTACAAGCTGTTGATTCTTGTTTTGATATTTTTTGTAGATTTTAACAGAGTGGGGGTGCTGTTTAATTTATATTATAATCTTATTTTCAACACTTTTTCCCCATTCCCTTTTAATTTGGGCATTTAAACTGTGACAGAAAAGAGAGAACTTGATCAATGGAAGACCTATACAAAGACGACCCGAACTCTTCTCTGAGACGCACCCGTTTCTCTAAGACGGTTTATCACCAACCCGACCCTTCGCATATACCCATCATCCCTTTAACCAAACTCAAACTTGGATCCTCTAACCCAAAGTCGAACCGGGCATCTATCTCCGTGCCTGTCACCCAAGAAAACACCTCCAAGATAACTCAGACAACTACCCTGTCAAGTTTGAAGTCGAACTTGACAAAGAAAAATAACTTGGCATACATTAATGGGGCAATATTTGGCATGTTTAAAGAGGTGAAAAATACTGTCAGGAGCCAATTCACGGACCCACCACATGGAGAAAGAATGGCGAAGACATCCTCGAGTCAAAAGAAGAAGAGCCGCTGGATGAAGTACTTTGACCGTGAAGTGCGCCAGGTGGGTGTACTGGACAAATCCAGTGAAGTCAGAGCTGATCCGGTGGAAGAGGATGGCGAGCAGGATCTGTTGCCCAATTTTTAAAGAGAAACATGCGGGGTTGTCAGAGTTTGGCCTTGAAGTTGAACCCAGAAGTTTTTCACAGAGAATTAGTTTGATAATGATCTTCCATATTGTCTCGCTTTTCTATGATGATATGAGATATTCTGTTTGTTTCAATCAGTTAATAGAATCTGAAGCAATTTTGGTGTGATGGTATGAAATATTATTTCGCTTTTGTCAGACCAGAAATCTAAGGTTAGTAGATATACAGACATCAATCGGATCCAATACCCGTTGCGAAATGGTTTATCGGAGGTACGTTGTACATAGCAGTATTGATAGATTTTGCTTCTCAATTTATAGTGGTGAATGATGCGTTAGAGTTTGAATACTGGTAATTTGGAATGCATTATTTAGTGGATTAATTGTGCACTCTGATTCTACTCTAATTAAACAACAACAAATTAACAAGGGAAGAAAGAAATTTTCTACTCTATTTTTTTCTCTTTGGACATGGGGATCTGGAAACTAAAATGCAAAAGAAGATATACAAACTACCTAAATCCTTCCTTCTACATGTTAAGTTAATTATTTACATTCCCCAAAATAAAAAAAAATGCATCATATAATTAAACTGTTCCAAAATTCATCATATGTTGATGAGTATATAACTGGGACTCCTCCTGCCTCTAACTCTGCACCATTTCCATATGTTCCTTCTGTCTGTGCCTCACGAGGCCAGTCTGAGAAATCAGAGAAACAACACTCCAATTAGTTATTATGTGATTTGAGAAATATATCATTGTTCTGTTCTAATTAACATGAGACTGAGGCATACTGAATAAACTACATAATTAAAAAGGATAAGTTAATTACTTGTTTGATTGGCATTTTCGAGACCCGTAGGGCACGTTTGCGCATGCTTTACAACTTTGTTCCATGAATTTTCCGGCATTTTCATTATCTGCATAATCAGAATTAATTAAATAAAAAGTTACCAACCTTTTCAAAATTTAGGCTGTGTAATGACAAGCTAAAGCTATTTTTTAAATTATTAAAACTTAACTTACCAGTAAAGCAACACTTTTTTTCTCTTTATTAAAAAATTTCTTACTTATCAGGTCTTGTTATATAGGTTGTTTATAAATTATATAACGAGAAGTAAGCGAGAAATTGCAGAAATTTTACCTTCTTTAGACCACTTGGATTTTCATTCAACAATTTCATGAAATCTTGAACAATGTTAATACCATTCTTCTTCAATCTCTGATGATATTTTCCATCTTTCGCAATACTTTTAAGTCGCCAAATGTCATCGTTTGGCATTGGGGGATAATGCTTCTTGTGCACTGCAAAAAGTTGCACAGTTAATAGAATTGTGGATTCTACATTTCACTGGTAAAATGTCGTCTATTTCAGATTATACAATGCTTTTCTTAGAAAAATATCAAAAAAAAAACATAGAGAAGTACTTATTGTTAAGTTTACTTACATTCACCACGGTGATCCTTGACTACAAATTTCTCAGATAACCCCTCCTGAAACTTTATAATAGTTCCATAGCGCTCTGAATCAATACACGCACCAAGGCGAAATTTTCCACTTCTCAGCCATTTTGAATTGTCAGTGAAATGCATATCCCCAATAGTACCAACTCCTTGGTTCAAATTTACCTCAGTATTACCAACAAGCAATGGTCTCTTTCCTTCTCTTGGTTTAACAATTTTGCTACTGAATTTGTCACTATCCAAACCTTGTAGCTCTAAATCACCATCAATCACCACAATTTTCACTTTTATGGGTGAGCCCTCCTCATTTGTGCAAATTTTGCCCGTATTAATGTCTACGAGTTGGATTTCAATGGGCATTTTGTCATTATCAGTGATGTAATTGTTGGTGTATATTGTTTGCGGAACTTGATTTGCAAAGACAAGTTTGTGTGTCGGCAAGTCTCTACTCTGTGGTGGCTGGGATCTAAAAGGAAAAATGTGCTGTTAGAAGTTGCCTAAAATAAAAGCTTGTTCAGAAATTCAAAAGTCGAGAAGATCAAATTGTTGAACTTGAAACTGAGTACTTACTGAGGTGTCGGTACTGCTTCTTCTATGTAGTATTGGCGATTTCTGCACGTAAAAATTAACTCATAGATTAATATAAATTCTACATATATTCAAAATCAAGCCAATGAGTTCATAGTTAGAGAGAGAGATATAAACAAACACCCTACCCGTAAAGTGGATTTGAACCGCAAACAAGTAGCTGCACCTCCTCATGAACCTAAATAATTTCAGAATAAAATGTTAAAATTAAGCACATAAATCAACTTCCTTTTCCAAGAGCAATGTAAAAAGAAAAGAAGCTCACCACTTTGCGGATCATTGGCTCGATAGATAAGCAAACTTGCCGTATGGTCTCAGCCAACATTGCGCCTCTAATCACACTGCCATCAATACATTAAAAAGGAAACTCATGAGCTTGAACTAATAAGCATTGCATATATATTAATAATGTTAGTACTAATACATAGAAATTGGTAGAATCAGATAGATGAACTAGAACTCACGAAAAGAAGGAAGGCGTCGTTCGCATCCGGCTCGACGAAGGCTGATTTTGGTCGGCATCCAATCCAAGTTCCTCCCGATGTCGCTTCTGACCATTTTCCATTGATGAAATCGCTCGCATCCGGTTCGGCTGAATCTGATTTCTGTCAGCATCCTGCTCAAGCTCCTCCGACAGTTGTTTCCGACCATTTTCCATTGATGAAATCACTCGCATCCGGCTTGACTGAGGCTGATTATTGTCGGCATCCTGTTCAAGCTCCTCCCACGGTTGCTTCCAACCATTTTCCATTGATTAATCCACACTAAATTAAATTTATATCAAGAGAGAATACAAGCAAAAGGGGGAGGGAGAAGTTGGGGGTGGGGACAGGGTAAAGGCTAAGTTTGGAGTTGATTTGAATTTATAGCTGTTGGAGATAGTGACAGGAGAACATTCATAGAAAGAGCTTGGAATCTTAATAGAAATACATGTTAATTTCTAGTTAATTTCTAGTTAATTTCTGCAAGTTAATCTTAATTGAGGAAACATCTAGGATTGTTCATCAATTTAAAGGTCAACGGAGACTTCACACAGAGGTCAACCTCTGATCCATCCATGTCAAATTCAAATAATTATTGCTAATATTATATAGATATGTTGCTGTAAAATTGTATATCTTTTATTTAGTTAATTAATTAGTACACACCACTACATTCTTTTTCTTCCACTATTTGTAATTAAGGAGCCGCAAATAAAGACAAAAACATTAAAGTCTCTAGCTTAATAAAAAATAACAATTATTATTATTATTATTATTATTATTATTATTATTATTATTATTATTATTATTATTATTATTATTATTATTATAATCATTATTATATAGACAATACATTATTTAATTTATCTAATATTATGATGAAATTTCTGAGTTTTTCAATTTAATTTACAAAAATATCAATATTTTAATATATTATTTTGTATTTTAGATTAATAATTTATTTCTTAATTATATTTGTATCATACTTAAATTACGAACTTGCCACTATCATTGTAGTTTCTTTTTGGCTTGGTCTGTTTGTCGGCACACACCATGTGATGTGACATATATGTGGGCTCTACAAAAAAGCTGGATTTTGTGACAATTGTTTATAGATCTGAAGGTTAAGTATTCATAATTATACGGTTGAACCTTAAAGTTGAACTTATTTAATGACACAGTATCACTCACAAATTTCTTTTTTAATTATTAGGAACTATCCAGGAAATATGCTCCGAGTTTCCTAGCGATTTCCAATTTTGTTGATCAAAAGAAAAATAAATCAAAGATACATGTTAAGTTGTTAATAACGTAGTGACAAATGAATAGTTCGGGTTTGATTCGGTGGGTAAAAATTTCTTGATTCGGGTATAACTCGGAAATGATTTGGTACAACGAGGACGCAAAAAAATATCCAATTTTTTTTTAAAAATTTTGTTTTTCTCACGAATAATTAGTGATTAGCAAATAAAACGTATTATATGTTTTTTTTGTGTTTTATTCGGTGTTCGGTTTGGAAGCATAAAAAAATAATAAAACATGAATTATTTGCAAATTTATCGCGTATATTGTTACTATGATTGTTAACAAAACCATATTTTGAGAACTTCATGCAGCACATAGAGAGCTTGTTTGATTGTTACAAAATTATACGAGATCAGATTTGACGGAAATGAAAATTCGTTTTTGAAAAAGTGGAAACTCATAAGTACAAGTACATGATAGGCATAAATTATATACACATTTACACAAGTTCGATCTAGATTTTATCCTGAAAATACTCTAAATATCTTGTATTATAGCATATAAATGTCATAAATTACACATGAAATCGTGTTACTACGTTTGTTTGCTTTAAATTGCAGAAAATGGGAAAAACAGGCCAAAATGCGGCCTCACTGGGTCACACTGCAGCCACCCTAGGTCGCACTGCGGCTCGCACCCAATACTTAGACAAATTCAGCACATTTCAAGGCAAGTAGGAAAAATCTAAGCCCAATGCGTACGTACTAAAGCCTAATGCGGACGCATGGATTTTGATACTACCGAACTAATTACTTAGAAGAATTTCTGGACACACGCCAATTTGAAAAAGGTATAATGAGCTGTGCATCATAATTCATGCGGATACACGGATCACGATGAGGGCCACACTCTAGTTGCACAGGAAAAGACTGAGTGCAGTGCAGACACACTGAAAAGCCAGTGTGGGTCACACTCAGCTCGGCCGAGATTTCAGCTGTCGACACACATTTTGTATTTTGGCTATAATTTTGTCAGACGGACTCTGTTTTAAGCGTATGACCACTTTTCGAAAAGATAACGAAAATATGTACAACTTTCATGAAGGAAAAAAAATCCAAATTCAGAATGTAGAATTCAGTGCGGCCTCCCAAGTCGCATTGTGGGCCGTATTATGATAAAAAAAAAAAGGCAATTTTGCTATTTTCAGAATGTCAGATCTCTCCCCAAAGGCCAAATTTAGTAATGCTCATTATAGGAAACGTGTAGGACAAGTATTTAACTGCTACTCACGTTCCTAGAGTGTAGAATAGGCTATAAAATGGAGAGAATTATGTTCATCTTCATTCATTCTTCATTCTTCATCCATTATCAATCCATTCTCTACCGAGCTCTTCTATTGGAGATTAAGGTGAAATTAAGAGCAAAGAAGGCAAGGCAAAGGTTCTTCAATTTTTAAGGGTTGTAATTATTTCTCTTTCAATTTCTCTTTGTTTTAGCCAATTTTTAATTAAATTTATGTGTAAGTTTTGTATCTTCATGAGAGGTTAACTTCATCTCTTGGAGTTTAGGTCAAATACATGAACTTGTTTAATTCTATTTTACTCGGATCTTAGTTTTTATAATAATTGTTTGATTTGATTCTTAATTTCTGTGATTTATTATTTGTACTTCCTCATAATTTGTACTTGAATTGTAGTATCCCGCTTTGAATCTTTTAGATTTCAATGAAGCGTAGGATTATATAGGATAGTACAAATTTTTTCACAAAGCCGTTAGGATTTAAGTTAGAGACTCACCATCTTTTAATTTAAACCAGAACTACATAAATTAAGGTTATGATTTGGTAAAGAATTTAACGGTTGGAGTCAAAACCCTAAATCAGGATATCTTGAATCAACTTAGAAATTGGTATGACTTGCCTACCTAGCTAAACCATTATTTAGGCACATTATCTAAGGAGATGATAGAATAATAAGAGCTTCATGGTCTAAATAGTTAGGGCAATGTACTTTACCGTGAAGTCAGAATTATTTAGGCACATTATTAATTCATGAAAAATAACTCTTTTTTAACATATTAGGTTAGACACCTCATCATATTAAACATGAATTTAAACAAACTGAGTAGATTAGATTAAATAAGAGATTGTAGACCGAAAGTCCCTAAATCTCTCATCTTTGTGAAAGCCCTAATTTCGCTTTACTCATCTTTAGTTTAATCATTTAAATCTTCAAACTCTTCGGGTATTGAATCCAAACTCTAGGATTGTTAGAATTTAAACTTAAAATAAACTTTCAACCAACCACCAAATTCTGAAATAATATTTAGAGTATAAAACTAAAATCTCTTCCTATCCCTTGGATTGATACCTACATGCTACAATGATAGATTGTGTGCTTGCAACCGATCTTTCTTTGAGTATTTGATTTATAAATTTGAAAGTAAAACGAGTACCAAGTTATAGCAAAAATCCTATATACAAAATATTCAACAGTATGCACATGATTGATTATAAGAATATGTGCTAAAATAAATGTTCGGTTGTACTGTGAAATTAGTTGTGAATTTTTTTAAAATATATATTTCTATTTAAAATAAGAAAAAATTTGTACAAAAATATTAGACTAAACAAAACACTAAACAAGCTGTTGTGCACGTTTGATTAAAGAGTATTATTTAATGTTGATAGACTAATACCCTTAAAAAAATGTTGTAAAAATAATTACCGGATCCGGATCTTTTGCTTAGTCCCATCCTAGACAATGAACAAGAGAGAGCTCTTTATATTAACCCTTTCATGTGTGTAAGAGAAAGATTAGGGAGGAGAGAATTACAATAGGCATTTAAATACAGAAGACAGTGGAGAGAGAAATTGGAAAAGAGAAAAAAAAAAAATTTAAGTCTAGATTTTTTTTACTCCAAAAAATTGCACTAAAATGTGAATTGCATATAGAAAGGAAATATTAACCAAGATACATGTACATTTTTTTTTAGAAGAGAATTTAATATATACCCCTCAAAATGTTGAAAATTATGTATTTTCCTCTCTAAAATTCATAATAACATAATTATCATTTGAAACTTAAAAAACTCACAAATTATTCATTTTGTTATATAGATCTCAGGGTTAAATATTCATAATTATAGGGTTAATTAAACCTTAAATTTGAACTTATTTAATGACTCAGTATCACTCACAGATTTCTTTTTCAATTATTAGGAACTATCCAGGAAATATACTCCGAGTTTCCTAGAGCATTCCAATGTTGTTGATCAAAAGAAATATAAATCAAGGAAACATGTTAAGTTGTTGAATAGTTCGGGTTCGATTCGGCGGGATAAAAATTTTGTGATTCGGGAATAATTTGGATTTAATTCAGAAATGATTCGGTACAACAAGGAAGTAAAAAAAACCCAATTTTTTTTTAAAAATAAAAAAGATCGTGTTTTTCTCGCGAATAATTCATGATTCACGAATAAAACATATTATATATTTTTTTGTGTTTTATTCGGAGTTTGATTCGGAAGCATAAAAAACGATTAAAATACAAATTATTCGTGAATTTATGACGTATATTGTTACCATGGTTGTTAACAACAACCATACTTTTGACAACTTCATGCAGCACATAGAGAGCTTGTTTGTTTGTCAGGAATTATACGAGATGAGATTTGACGGAGATGAAAAATTGTTTTTGAAAAAGTGGAAACTCATAAGTACATGTACACACATGATTGATTATGAGAATATATGCTAAAATAAATGTCTAATTGTACTGTGAAATTAGTTGTGAAAAAAATTAATTTTTTAATATATATTTCTATTTAAAATAAGAAAAAAAATTGTACAAAAATATTAGACTAAACAAAAAAACAAGCTGTTTTGCACGTTTGATTAAAGAGTATCATTTAATGTTGATAGACTAATACACTTAAAAAATGTTGCAAAAGGAATTATCGGATCCGGAGCTTTTGCTTAGTTAGTCCCATGCTAGACAATAAACAAGAGAGAGCTCTTTATATTAACCCTTTCATGTGTGTAAGAGAAAGATTAGGGAGGAGCGAGAATTACAATAGGCATTTAAATGCAGAAGAGAGTGGAGAGAGAAATTTGGAAAGGAAAAAAAAAAGTTTAAGTCTAGATTTTATTACTCCAAAAAATTGCACTAAAATGTGAATTGCATATAGAGGAAATATTAATCAAGTTACATGTACAAATTTTTTAGGGGAGAATTTCATGTATATCCCTCCAAATTTTGAAAATTATGTATTTTCTTCTCTAAAATTCATAATATCATATTTACCATTTGAAACTTCAAAAACTCACAAATTTTTCCATTTTATTATATTTTATATTGAAACTCATTTTTAAATTTATGAAGTACTCATTTTTTTCTCTTCATTAAAAAGATAAAAACTAGTATCATGTTTTAGAAAAAAAAATAATAGTCATCTAATTGGTTGGTTTATGATGACAAATAGTTATTTCTCTACTCCTGATATTTACACAAGCATATACAAAAATGTCGCTGTATAAGCATTAGAATGACCTCAAAACCGTCTAATTAGAAAATTGCTAATTTTAAAAAACATGTTACATATTTTTTTTTCTAATAAAGAGTATAATAGATACTTTGTAAATTTAAAATGGGTAAATTTTATGAGTTTTAAAGTTTAGAAGAATAAATATGATATTATGAATTTTAGAGGGGAGAATAAGTAGTTTCCAAATGTTAAGGAGTATACATGAAACTCCTCCTAAAAAATATATTAGAATATTCATTAATCTCACAATTAAATTGAATTACACAAATGAAGATAATATAAAATTAATTAGAAAATTATTACGAAAGCTGTTAATATGATGGATGAAATCTTCATAGTAGTGAATTTCCATAAGTACCCCATTTAATTGAGGTTTTTTTTTATAAAATGTAAATTAAAAAAACGGATTGATTACTCTCCAAATTACAAAAATCATTAGAACTGGAAAAAAATTTCCGATTACCTCATGAGGTAAATTTTGGTTACCCCATTGCCACACTATTACACCTTGATCCACACCATAAATTTCACAAATTTAGAAAAAAAAAAATCAAATTTAAGAGTAACCGGTTACGTGGAGTAAAACAAATAACAAAAAAATAAGGTGGTAACTGAAATGGTAGTTAATTTCGGTTACCCACAGAGTATAAAAAAACTTTTTTTTTGCTCTATGGTAACTGAAAATTAACCAATTACCACCTTATTTATTTATTTTTTTGCGAAATCTGTGTGGTACAGGATGTAATGGAGTAACAAGAGGGTAATTAATATTTTTTCCGGTTACCCCATAAAAGTAACCGAAAATTATTTTTAATTCTGATAATTTCTGTAATTTGAAAAATAATCCATCCGTTTTCTAATTTTTTATTTATTTACGTTTTATAAAAAAAAATTCCCATGAAACACTATCAGAACAAAGTTGGAGTCTCTCTAATGAATAGTTAATCAAAGTTCATTTTTGAATGAGCAAAAGCATCAGAAAAAAAATTCCCATGAAACACACATTTATTCTTTCTTTTTTTTGACATACAGCCCCACCTGTCAGACACTTCAAAGTTCATTTTTGAATGAGCAAAAGCATCCAAAATTAGCGCCAATTATTTTATTATCAACTCAACTGCCCATTACCTCTTTCAAATAACCTCCTTCGTTGAAACCAAAGAGAACAGAGCAACCAACCAGCAGTAAGAGAAACACTGAGCAATGAAATCTCAGTGAGGCATTTCGACGAACACACCATGTGCACTCTCGAAAAAATGGGTCGTGTGCTGATTCTGACTCTCACTGGCTCCGATGATCACCGCCTCGGCCCAGATATGATCTCCTCACTCCGCTCGGCACTTGACACCGCCGGGTCTGACTCAACCGCCGGCGCTCTGGTCATCACCAATGAAGGTCAGTTCTTCTGCAACAGCTTTGACCTCGCTTGGACTGAGAACTCAAAAGCAAAGCTCATTACTTTAGTTTCCCTCGCTAAATCACTTGTTGCCGATCTGGTCTCTTTTCCCATGCCAACTATTGCAGCGGTTACGGGCCAAGTGGCGGCAGCTGGGCTGATGCTTGCTCTGGTGCATGAGGGGAGATCGAGGCGTCTTTTACTGTAACGAGGTGGATGTTGGATTGCCTTTCCCGCCTTATTTCATGGTTCTAGTGCGAACTAAGCTAACTAAACCGGGGTAATAAGTAATAGGGGAATGATCTTTTATTGAGTGTCTAATGAAGATTGAGAGCTCAAATTGATTTTAGAGTTCATTGCACAATAATAATATCCTGTTTATATATGTTTGTTATAAAATCTGCCAATTTTAAATGAAATAAAATAATAATCAGGCCAATTTTATGAAACACCTTTATTAATATCATTTCATTAAATTTGTACATATTACAGAAATTACAAACTCAGACAAGTTTTTCACAGTTTACCCTTGTAATTCCAGGGCATTGCGTGACATGGCACTCGGAGCCAAGAAGATAAATGCTATAGAGGGAAAGGAGAGAGGTATTGTAGATAAGGTGTTTGACAGTGCCTCTGACGTGTTGCCGGAGGCGGTGAAGAAGGCAGAGCAGCTGGCTGGTAGGAACCGGGACAGAGGGGTATATCCGTCAATTCGCATGTCTATGTACGCCGACTTGTGTAGGTCTGTGGGGATCCCGCAACAAAGTGATGAGGAGGCTGAACAGCATTTTGCTTCCAAGCTCTGAAGAAATAATTGCTTCATTAATTTGCATATGGGTATTCATTTGTTATTATTTTTGTTTTTTAATTCACCTGTTATTTCACTGTGTTTGCAGATGTAAGAACCAGCATTTTAACACCAAACATCTAATAATTTTTTTTTTTTGCAAAGATACCCTCCTGGCCTTGGTTTTTAACAGTTTGGTGTCATTTTCCGCAATTAACAACTGTTGGGTTTATCTGCAAATAAAATCAAATTGGCAGTGTAATTTACAGAACTTAAACTATATATTTAAGGCATGAGCTTTACAGTTTACAGTTCAAGGACCAATCTGTACTGGCACTTAATTTTGATTTCCAATTAGACACTGAATTTGTGTATAAAAGTTCAGTTTTTAGGACATAATTAATCTATGGAGCCTCCAAAAGTTAATTTAGTTTTATTCTCAGAAAATGTATATTACTTATTTATGCACCTAATGTTTATTCATGCTTGTCCTTAAATTTAACTTCTGTTCAGACATCCTATTTATTATTTTCCTTTTTTTAATCTTTTTAATAACTAGTGATATAATCTTCTTTGTTGCAGATTAATGCTAAACTGTTGTGTTGACAACATCAGAACTTTTACCAGTAAAATGTCAATGCAACTGCTTAGTTGGTAGATGTGGTACTTCCACTGGTACAGGACCTTTTAGGGTTGAATAATGCCTTTATCACAATATTTGAGGGCTATCAAAGCAAAAGGTGCATTACATTTTAACCATGGCAACTTTTTAGTTCGATTATGCAATTCTTTGTTGGTAATTTTGAAGTGTGGAAAAGAGTTGCCTTCTATACTAATTTGAAATATACTGGTAAGATGGTTCATAAGCATGGAAAAATGATATTCAGTTCATAGGCTTATTTTTGAGTTGCGATTCATCTTAATTATTGATTTTATTTTGTATACCAATATCTAATACCTCATGCCTTTCAAACCACATCATGCCTAATATTTTATATCTACGTTTTCATAGTCTAAAATGTCAATATGAACTGCTCAACATGATATCCATGTTAAAATATATTGGAGGGTGAAACTTTATAATTTTTGAAATTTTTTACTATTTTTTAAGATGAGTAGAAAATCACTATTTTTGAACGGTCCAAAAATAGTGATTTTGTCCTTATCTTCCAAAATAATAAAAAAATTCAAAAAATATAAAATTTCATCCCCATGCATATTTTATTATGAATATCATGTTGAACGGTTCGAATCGACAATTTGAACTTTAGAAACAAAGATATAAAACATGAGGTATTGAAACACTCCTCTTGTATATATGTTCTATTATATATCTATATACTTTATGGGTACCTCTTTAGGAATTATGAGTTCATAAAATATTTGCCTCATGTGTCTACTGGCACTTCATTGGAAAGGCAAACCAAACATGCTGATGGATTTGTGAACTCCATAAAGGTTTAAAATAAACCTCAGTTGACCAATCAAATCAAACTAGCTATATTCTTTTTTTTTTTTGAACAAAAGGCATCAAGTGCCCGCTTCATTAAAAACTGGAAGTTAAGTTACATATAACAGAAAACATAGTTGCATGATTCAAACTATAGCAGTAGACACAAAAGAGAGCAAAACACATATGCTCCATACGTTTAATAATCCACCAAAAGACAACTAGCTATATTATGTGAAAACTAAAAATAAAAAGGAGAAATATACTTCAGAAAATTAGCAAAACAGAGGATAGAAGGCGTCAGTTGAGTTGACTGGAAGGTGTCTGACGACTGACAGGTTGGATTCACGGCTGTATACCTTCCAGTTCTTGCCTGGAAAATTATTTATGTTGTCATTTTCTCAGATGTAACTAGTTGGGTGGAGATTGAATTAGTAGGAGTAGGACTAGGGTGTTCTTAAATTCACTAAGTTTCTTTGTGAGCTTAATTCAAAAACCTATCGGGTTGACTTCAAACGATGCATTCAAACCGTTGAAACCGATCTACTTTGCGAGTGATGTGTTTACATGTCAAAGTTTTAAATTATTGAACTAATTTAGTATGAAGTCAAGCGGTAATAAAAATAATTTCTAAGTTTATTTTTCATCATGTTTTGACCGCTTGACTTTATACTAAACTATTTCGAAAAATTATAAATTTGACATTGTAAATGCATCACGAGACTCGTGAAGTAGATATGTTTTACCAGTTTGGATATGTTGTTTGAAACCCCTAATTTGATAATTTTTTTAGTTAAGCTCACAAAAATGCTTGGTGAGCTTAAGAACACCCTAGTTATACTCTGAATTGCAGATATCTTAACCAGATTTATATGAATAAACTACAAAAAAAAATGTTATCATAGACTAAATTATGTACTTTAGTTGGGAAGTAATCTAGCATTATATTTGTAGTTAATTAAGTAAACATCAGCCTGTCACATTATTCTCTAGATTTGGTTAGTTGGCACCATACAATTTTTGTTCTTTTGGCACTAATCTGTTGTATATCATTTGTTGCTTTGATAGCAGAATAAAGATGATTAAACAATTATATTAGTATACTATTGGGACCCATGTGACTCCAGATAATATGACGGCTCGCAAATTAATTCGTTCCAAAATATCAGAGGTATGTATCACTAATCCATATGGCAAGTAAGAGATTTATATTGCCAGGGCGGATCCAGCATGATGCAGGGGGCAGTCTTCTCTTTGGATTTCGAGTTTTAGTGGAGATTTATCGGTTCCGACTGATTTTGTTCCTTCTTGGAAATTTTTTTGCCCTCCTCTGAATGTTTAATTGGTAATTCGGATTAAATTTATAGTTAAAAATAAAATAATTTTTTTAAATATGATTGGTAATTATAATTATATGTCAGAAAATCATAAATTACAAGTCAAATCATTATAAAGTATAAGTTAAAGCATTATTTTTTTTTATCATTAAATCCGATTAGTTATTTAAATCCAATTCAATATTTTTTTGCTTCTCTCGACAAAAATTCTGAATCCGGCCTGTATGTTGCAGGAAGAAGAACCCTCTCATGTGCGTACAACTGAGCGAGTCAGCTCTCTGTTGCGTGTAGAGCCCTTAATATCAATGTATCAATTTATTATTCTGTGGTCCACAGCCTTAAACTGTATCCAACCGTTCCGCTAGCTGGTCCATTGTGCTGCAGCTCGCTTCTTGCGGAAGTAAGAGCACATAGCCACCGAGAAGTTTTATCGTTGATTTGCACACAGGGTGGATCCAACTGGAGCACTCCATTTTGAAATTGCATGGAGATTTATACATTTAGATTAATTTTGTTTTTCTCTTGGAATATTTTTTTTTTGAATAATTATTTTGGTACCTGTAAAATCTCTGCATACTTTTCAATTCAATTAACCTTCCAATTTAACCTAACGAATTTCTAAAATATACTCTCACTCACATTAACAATATAAATTGGCTCTTAGTTTGATCCACTTCCACATAAAACAAAAAAAATATCAAGTCATGTTGGCGGTCTCTACCATCCGAATCACCACCACCTCATCATTAGCTTCTGCCTGTGCACTTTCTCTACTCGCCACCTCTTTTTATCGAGTTCAAAACCTGAATTCGATTTGTCTAAATTAGCTTCCAACTTTCCAGCTTGGGCGGAAAGTGAGGAACGCGAGATGGAGTTTAAGGTGAGTGCGAAGCAGTCTCTGATCTGATGATATGGTCCCTACTAATTATATGATCCTTCTTTCTCAGTCCGTTCACTCATCCCCGCGTCAACTTTCATAGATATAAATATTTGGAAGATAAGATATTAACACTAGAGAAACAAAATATTAATACTTTGATACGTAATGTGTTATGATCATTCTTTTTCCAGTCTCCAATCGTCCCGTGACAACCTTCCTCTAATTAATCATACCCTATCCAAATTAATCGGATAAAAGTAACATTTCTACGTTTTACTATATAGTTAATTAAGCAGAAAAAGAACTAAAAAAACATAACATGACATGATGTGATTAACATAATGTGATTTGTTAACATCATGTAACCTCCCGTGATTAAAAAAAATTTCATCTAACAAAAGTATGACAGTGAAAAACAGTCAATATCATGTAAATGATCATATTATATATAGTCGCACTATAACTATTTATGACATGATCAAATATATTGTGGTTGATCATGCTAAATTATTTTTTAAATTCTACGTTAATTTATCGGAAAAAAAATTATAAAAAAAAGTCATAAAAAACAGTACAAACTACAAAGTATGCAAAAGTTACAAAATAAATTGGATTAAAGAAATAAAATTGAAAAAAATAATCACGCCACGTATCACTTGATATGACGCGGAGTCATCAAGAAATAGACCCCTCGTCGGTAGTCGGTACAGTGAAGATACTTGGAAAATCTCTCTAATCACCTGTTAATGCTCCAGGTAAAGCACAATTGCACAAACCTCCTTTCTATACTGCCCCAATCTTCCTGTCTTCCAGTTACTCCAGGTGTACCAGCTCATTCTAAATTAGAATGTTTTCAAGTGAAGTTTTCAGGTAGGTCCCACATACATCATTCTCAGAGTATAGGTGTCGACCTGTACACCTAGATCAGGAAATATCTAGTAGTTACCCCTCTTGTGAGGCTCGAGAGCGCGAGAGAGACTAGAGAAGGCCGAGGCGGAGACAAATTCGTCTCCTCTGCATTAACCCAAAAGGAAATCTTTGAGTTAATGCATATCGACCATCCAATTTGCTTTAAGATCCGCCTGAACTAGATCAGCACTAATATTGAAGGGACCTGTGTAAAATCAGACGGTCTAGATATATTAACTCAAAAGATTTCCTTTTGAGTTAATGCAGAGGATACGTGTTGGTTCGAGAGAGCGAGAGAGGGGGGCCAGGCGGAGACGAATTTGCATCCTCTGAGATATCTCAAACTTTGCGTGACTTTTTGGAAAATTTCAACCGTTAAAATACGTTGTACACGAATCTCAAAGCACAAATAATACTGGTCCCCACGCTATTACCGAATAGAAACCGGACACGTCAGTCACGCAAAAGTCAAGATATCTCAGGGGATGAGCACTCGGCGGAGACTCCCACAATTAAACTAAAACTAAACAGGGCCTCTCCCTCTCTCTCTCTCGTTCTCTTCATCTCGACTCGATCCCCTATTCTCGAATAACTACAATTGTAAAGAAAACTAATCGAGCACGAAATAGACCGATCTAGACTGATTGATTATAAGATTATCGAGGAAAAGGATTCAGAGATAGGTTTTTTTTTTTTTTTTGATTAAATTAGATGGGAGACGAGAAATTGCCTAGTTCGATGGGAAGTAGGGAGAGGGATCGGGAACTGCTCATCCCCGTCGCCGGCGACGGCCCCTCCGGTGATCCCGAGATGAAAGCATCCTCATCTGCTTCCTCCGCCTCCCACCAACTCTCCACCTCCAGCCGCGAGGTCTGTCTTTGTGCTTCACTTTAAATTTACTTGTGTGTTCTCAATTTTCTTTGTTGAGCTTTGACGGAGCCAAATTTTTTAGTCTAATTGTGAAGGGGAACTAGGATTCTGCTAGCTTAGGCTTCGGGGACTGAAAGTGATTTTGATTTTGAACTGCTTTTATGTGAGAGTTGGTCAAGATCGAAATTTATTTGGTTTTTGGGCTACAAGTAAATTATTCGACAAATGATGATGTATACTGTTAGCTATTTTGCTAATTTGATTTGATTAACTTCATCAACTCTCTCCAGTTTAGGTCAGGTTTAGTGGTAGGTTACACGGATAATTTACATTAAAAATTAGCATAAAAAACTTCGCAGAAGTAAGAATAGAGTTTTGTGGCTCTACTTTAATCTGATTGATGGATGCAAAACTGCTAAAAAAAGAATGGAAAGAGAAGAAATGAAAAATAAAATTTAGTGCTGTTTTTGTTTCAATGCCTTCACATATTACATACTTACGCATTAATTTAACCTCTAATAAATGGGTCTGTGTTTATGTGGTATTGTTGAATCATGTGCTCTCCATAAGCATGATTATTTGGTGCTGCCCCTTATTGTTTTGTATATGGTTCACTGATTTCTGTTTTTGTATAGCTTTTGGGAGAAGCAAGTTTTCTTATATCTAAAGTACTGTATACCATTACAGAGGGTACTCCTGTTTTATGAACACCATTGAAGAATTTATTATTTCTGGAAATTTGGAACGTTGTGAAATTGAACTATTTATTTGAAAATGAAGTTGAAAACATTAAGTATATTTCACACAGATGACTTATTCAAATGTCTAATTTATGTACTTGATGTTACTTTAAACTTGTTATTTAATTTGCTTCAACTTGCTTTATGTTTTATCTTTAGGCATTCCATAAGGTGATCCGAAGTTGGGCTTCAAAAAAGTTCATGACCGGATGGTAATTCTTGTGTTATTTTATTGCCCTTTACAAATCCTCAATTTCAGTTGTGCCTCTTGCAAACTTATAAATATTGTCTACAAGGTTATCCCAATTTTGAAGTGTACATGTGCTATTTCGATATATTGCAGGATACAAATGAAGTGGCTCCTTTTTTTCCTTCATATTTAAAGTGTTTTTGGATTTTTGTGTTTGCAGTGTAATTCTCTTTCCCATAGCGGTGACCTTCTACATAACCTGGTGGTTCATTCATTTTGTTGATGGCTTTTTCTCTCCAATCTATGCCCAACTCGGGATCAACATATTTGGTTTGCCCTCTGTCTCTCTCTTCCCCCCAACCCCCCCCCCCCCCCAAAACCCCCCTCTCCTCTCTTGACTTTTCAATGTTGTCTATTTGGCTCTAGAGGTAATAATAAACAATTATTAGGTTATTAGGTTTTCTTACTCTGGCAAAAAGATTATAAAGAGAGTTATTTATTAAATGTTAAATTGTGAAAATAAGTAAAAAAAATAGTATTTTGCTTCCTCATCGTCTTGAAGGTCAAATCCTTACAAATTCCTCTTTTGATGCGCTCTTTGGTTGTTGAATGTGGATTTTCTTATTAACTTGTGCAGGTCTTGGATTTATTACCTCGTTAACTTTTATATTCTTGGTCGGGGTGTTCATGTCTTCTTGGGTTGGTGCATCCATTCTGAGCCTTGGTGAATGGATTATTAAAAGAATGCCATTTGTTCGTCACATCTACAATGCATCCAAGCAAATCAGTGCTGCCATCTCTCCTGGTACTCTCTCTCTCTCCCCCCTTCCCTTTGTGTGTGCAAAAATAATAGCAAATAAAAAAGCCGGACAATTGTGGTTTTAAGGGTCCTGTTCAGCAAATGCATGGAATAGTGGAAAAGTGTAAAAAAGAATACACTTCTATTCCATATTATTTCTTTTATGTTCGGGAAGTTTGGAATAGTGGAATTGAACTTATTACAACATGTGAAAACACCACTCTTACTCAATTCCATCTCCCTCATGGAATAATGGGGTGGAATAGGAAGGGGCCAAAGTCCAAAAAGAAAAGGGTTTGATGGCATATTTCCATTCCAATTCTACTTTTCCTCCGTTCCATAATTGCATCTAATTCCACCCACGTTCGTCTGTTGTTCTGTCACAATTCCATACTTTTCCACTATTCTTGCCTTGCTGAACAGGCCCGAGGAGTCAGGACTTTTTTCTTATATAACAGCGGATAGGGCTCTGGATACATCAGAATAATGGCATCTCAAATAATTTAGATGTGTCTCAAGCAAGCCTAATAAACTGAAAAGGGTCTTGTATTCTAAAAACTAGCATCTTTCTCATGCCAGTTTCATTCTCTTGGAAAGAACCAAATAATTCTCTCCATTCTTGCTCACTTAATGTTGAAAGGGACTGGAAGAATGGATAGGATTCATATTACATTCATGTTTTGTAGGGTTTATGCACAGTATATCTCCCTTTTAATTCACTATGCATATCTCAAGGATTTGCCAGGACACACAGGAAACAAATCCTGAATAATATAGTGGCTAGTTTTTTTTTTATATTTTGTCAAAAAAACTGAGCTTGTTAGGGTTTTGCATGCAGATCAAAACAAACAAGCCTTTAAAGAAGTGGTCATTATAAGGCATCCACGGGTCGGCGAGTATGCATTCGGTTTCATCACCTCTTCTGTTGTTCTCCAGGTTCTTTAAAAGCAGCATTACTATTCTTCCTTTTTTTCTTCTTTCTTTTTAGGTTTATCTAATTAATTATTTTAAGATGCAGCTAATCAGTTATTCTCTGGCAATGATTTATGACAGGGTTATTCTGGTCAAGAGGAGCTGTACTGTGTCTATGTGCCAACCAACCATTTATACATAGGAGATATCTTCATGGTCAATTCTCGAGATGTGATCAGGCCCAATTTATCTGTTCGTGAGGGAATAGGTAAAGCCCTATTATTTTGTTTTACAACATGAGTTTAATACAGCTGCCTTCTCTTGTTGAATTGAATTGCAATTTAGTCTGATTAAGTCTTGTGATCAGCCAGTACTTGAATTATTTGTGCAATATTGACAGAACCATTGTATCTGATGCATATACTTATTTTACTATTTTTTTTGTTGGGTACAGAGATTGTAGTGTCAGGTGGGATGTCAATGCCACAAATTCTGTCAACACTAGATCCAGAAATAATACTCGAGAGTAGAACTACTGTCTCGAGAAGTTGAGGTTTATTCATTCTTCTTTTAGGATACTTAACGGAGTTACTCTATATGTTGATCTTGAATGTCAACAGTATGAAATTTGTTCTATTTGGAGGCTAGTTAGGTTCGAGCAAGAAGCTTTCACTATTAGGCTTATGGTGCTGTACTGTATATTATGTAAACTAAGTTGGCTATGCTTTGTGGTAAGGTGTTTTGTTTGGCAGTCGGCCTTTTTTTTTTTTTTTTTTTTTTTCTTCCTGTCGTAGCGAATATAACTTAGAATTTGTGTTCCACAGTGTGAATTTTTAGTTAAGATTGTCAAGATAACCAATCCCTCTTTGATTAATAGGTGCTGATTTGGTTTATTTGCTTGATGTTTGATTTCTAGATTACAATTATTGTTTTCTTGTAGTCATAGTTACTTGGGAGTAGTATTTTGATTTAGTTTATTCAATTTTTTGTATCCAGTTACCGTGATTTTTTTTTTTTTTTTTGAAAGAAACTTGTCATTTTCAATTGCTCATGTTGTCGTTTGCTGAATGTTCTGACGATTGTATATATATAAGACGGTCCGTGTTTTCTCCAATAGTGTACATAATTTATTTTTCTCTATTTGGCGAGGATGTATTTTTTTTTTGTTCACATTTGTCAAAAAACAATTATGGGCTAACATGGAAGTAAATTAATGACACAACTAGCATTTGGCACTTTGGTGTTCTTGGTACATCAGATCATGATTTACACAAGAATTAACCAACTTGTAAACATCTGCCTTTTTTTCGTGATATGTTCTCTTAATAAACAACTAAAGATATCCTTTGGTTCAAAATGGTCATGATGAATTGGTTGTAGCTATGCTACTGATAACTTGTACCAGTATCATACCAGATATGTCGTTTTCAATTTCATTTCATTACAGTGAGCATACTGTAAATAATGCTATGTAAAAAAAGAATATAACCTCATCATTTACAATTTATACAAGGATATTAGTCGGTGCAAAAATGTATCCACAGAAACACACAAGAACAACCATGCTTCATCTCCTGAGGGATTATAGAACAAAATCACCTTTATTTTACCAAAAAATTAAAAATAAAACAAGAAAGGCAAATTATTTGGGACTCAGATATAAATGCAAATTATTAAAAGAATAGAATCAAAATGCATTAAAACGCCTAGACTTAAATTGGGCTGAAATTCTTCGTTTTCTAGATCCCTGTAACAGGCCGACCTCATAATATTTTCTCACAAAGGCCCATTAAGAGGCCTTTATATATCGCCAGATCCGTCGCTAAAATCCCCAAACCCTAATCCCTTTCCCCGCCTCTCTATAAATATCTACCAAATACGCACAGTTTCTCCATTGGCCTTCTCTTTATTCGTTTTTCATTTTCATAGCTGTTGAAATCGTTGCTTTTCTTTCGATCGTAGAAGGGGAATCGGACGGTGAAGATTACACTTCAGGTCTCGTTCGTCGTAATGGCGATTTGCGCCTTGACGACCACACTGTTATATCACCACCCATATTCAGAGTCTTTGATTCTCTCATTTCAATTTCTAGATCTGATTTTATCTTCTTTTTTTTCTTCGTTTTTTGAGAAATCTGACCGATGATTATATTCAATAAAGACAAGCATATGTCTGAATTTCTTCGTGTGGAACAATCTAATCTTCTCTATGAGGTCAATTTTTTAAATTTAAATCCCTTTTAGGGTCGGTGATGATGTTATGGAATAATTGTGTTGTATGATTATTTGTGATTATAAAACCCTGTTGCCTTCCTTCTGAGACCATTACATAGAAATTTTTGTTTTGATGAATTTTTGATGAATTTTGTTATTACTGAATGAGATTGGTTTTGAAATAATTGAGGTCATATGATGAAGAATATGCATAGTTCAAATGATAACCTTTGTTAAGGTTATGATTACTTTGAAATTAGTCTTTCGCTCCTAACTGATGACCTTATTTTTATTAAGAAATGATTTTATCCGAATTTCATAAGATGATTTTTATTATATCAAATTAGATCTTTTGCTCCAATCTTTTTTTATTACTTTATTAGAAAGCATGAATCTTGAGAATGGTTTGCTCTGGGATCTAGACAAATTAAAATGAAGCAACTGAGTTTGTAAATTTTAAATGTTAATCATTCAACAATTGTAAAAAAATGAATTGAAATTAAATTGAGATTGAATCGGGTTTAATTTAATTAGAATCAGTAACTGATATTGTTTTTTGTTTTTCTTGTAAATTAGAATCATGTAAATTAGCAATTATCAAATTTCGGAAAGAAAAATAACAGAAATGCAACAGATGTTCAGTCCCAACATCAGTCAAATATGAGATACATCAGATTCAGTTATCAAACCGTGAAAAATAAAAATCGACGTCAAAATTTAGTTTTCATCGTAGTACTTTATTTTTTTTTGAAATCTTCGCATTTCATCATTGTACTTGATCATAGTAACAGAATCTATTACGTGACGGCGTGATTAGTCATGTCATGTTACGTCACATGTGTTACGTGACTTGCGTGATGCGTGATGTAATCATTTGCGTGACGTAATTACATTTTAGTGAAAATATACGTCACGTCACGCAAACCAGTTACGTCACGTCACGATATGAAATATAGAGTATTCAACTTTTTTTATATGTATAGAGTATTCAGATTTTTATTTTAGTGTAAGTTCAGTGATATTGGTATTTATGTAATACTGATTTTTATTTTCTTTAGTTTAGTCTAATGAATGTTTGTAATTTTAATTTTTAAAGTAATATCAGATGTAATATTTGTTAAAAAAAATAATCTTTACAATATTATTTACTTATTTTATAATTTTTTTATTTTTTTTTCTAAATTTTCAACAATTTAAATTAAAATATAAAAAAAATTGACACGTTTAATTTATGTCACGTTACGTGTGTTCACGTCACGTATAGTCACAGCGTGACTACGTGTGACGTGACAATTTGCGTGACGTGACAATCCGCCACCATTTTAGTCACGTCACGTTACATGACCAAATCACGGCGTGTTTGTCATGTCACGTCACGTATTTCCTTCTTCAGTGGTCACGTGAGTCACGTGTAATTATGATCGCTAAGTCTTGATGAAATGATGAATCTTGAATAAACTAAAATTACGAAAAATAGTTAAATATGAGAAATATGACCATTTACGTTTGAATACAGCACGCGAATAGTCACGCTGTGACTATACATGACGTAACGTAAATTAGTCATGTCAATTTTTTTTATATTTTAATTTAAATTGTTGAAAATTTAGAAAGAAGATATGAAATTTTTTAAAATAAGTAAATAATGTTGTAAAGATTATTTTTTTGGAAAAGGTTGCATCTGACATTATTTTAAAAATTCAAATTACAAATATTAATTCGACTAAATTAAAGAAAATAAAAATTAGTACTACATCAGTACCAATATCACTATATTTATACTAAAATAAAAATTTGAATACTCTATACATATAAAAAAAAATGGATACTCTATGTTTTATACCGTAGTGTGACGTGACGTGACTGGTTCGCATGACATGATGTGACGTGTATTTTTCATTGGAATGCAGTTACATCACGCGACACGCGAGTCACGTCACGTAATCGACATACTTGACGTGACGTGACGTGACTAGTCACGCCATGACAAATTTCCTTCTCTACTCACCTAGCCCACTTGGACTGCCCATCCTACCCGCTCCGGATTCCAAAATTCAAAATTTTTTATAGCCTATGCAATGCATTGATTCCTCTCATTGAATTAAAGTCAAACCTATATAATTTAGAAAATTATAGCAAGCAGTATCTGTCATTTAATGAATGAAGTTTAATGAATTCCTTTTTTTTATTAATAAAAATTCCCAGTAGGTAAAATGCATGATCTTAAAAAAAAGAATGAAACTTTAAGCGAATGGTCCTAAATTATTTCTAAACTTCTTCAAGTTTGTAGCATAGAATGCTGATTTTAATGGTAACAAATGATTAAAAATTTAATGCACTTAATCTATCTACAATTGTAAGTATTGAAGAGGATCTGGAACTACTAAATGCAAAATTTTAGTATAATTCTTTACACTCCTATATTCAATTGGATCATTAAGAAATTTGTACAAAAATAATGGTATTCAGAGTAGAATATGATAATAGTTAGAAAATACTCTTTATCTGAATGGTGTATGCAGATTGTTAAATATTTGTTGATTATAATAATACATAATTTGTTTTAATTTATAAATTAATTATAATACTGATAAAAATGCTAATTCGCTATGGATTAGCAAAATTGCCTGCTACTTTATAAAAAAAATTCTTTAAGATTTTATCTAAATAAAAAATAACATCATTAATTTAAAAAAAAACACTATCCTTAGTAATCCAAAACATTAGTCTAATTAAAGCAATTAAGCAAAATCTAGAACAAGAGCAGATATATAAATGAAAAAAAATATGAAGTCGGTTTGTTTTATAGTTGTAAAATATAGATGGTGTTTGTGCTCGTGGCAGATGGATGGAGAATATAATATTAATGTGCCAAAACGGGGACCAAATAATATTGAGTCATGCTTCCATGGACATAAGAACTTATTTGTAAAATAAATATATTTTTATTTTCAAAGTTCAAACAGTCGATCCGAACCGTTCATCTTGTTCTCCATATTAATATGTGCTTGGAGACCAAATTTTACATTTTTATAATTTTTTTTACTATTTATAAGATGGGTACAAAAAAATATCAAATTCAACAGTCTGAATTTGATATTTTTTGTACCCATCTTATAAATAGTAAAAAAATTCAGAATAATGTAAAATTTGGTCTCCAAGCACATACTAATATGAAGAACAAGATGAACGGTTCGATCGACTGTTTGAACTTTGAAAATAAAAATATGTTCATTTTACAAATAGGTCCTTATGTCCATGGAAGCACATGCCAATAATATTTATAGGAGAGCGGTAGCTTATACAAGACCTTCTGTTAGGAAACAACTAATGAAGCTTTGTATCATTTGTTGCACAATGTGCTTTCAGTCAACATGCACAGTGCTAACAACATTGCAAATTAAATTTTAAATTTGTAGGTAATTTCTAAAAGGCACTCGAGGTCTTTCCAAATTGTGAGTTAATTATATCTCATTAATTAATTACATGGGTATGCCATGTAGGCAGAAAATGATTTTTTTTTTTTTGTGCAATTTGAAAGCTAGTTGATTTTTTTTATAATAAATTAAAATAATTAAAGGTTCAGCTTTATGCGCACCTAATTAGATTTATACGAAATTTGATTTATAACATATATATATCTAAACTACAAAATATATATCTATAATTTGATTCACTAATTATGATTACCTCTATAAATGACATTGTTAAACTTGAATAAATATGACTGTTCATCCATTTCTTTCTTTCGTGTTTACCATGAAATTGTTTCAAAAAGTAATAAATGAATCAAAAGACTTGTTTTTCATTCATTCCGACGGACAATATTTTTTTCTCTTTGTTGCATTTGGTATATTAAATGTGTGGATACATTTTTCACAACGATAGTTGGCAACTTTTAACTTTTTTAAAGATAAAGATGGATTTCCTACGTACACTAGATATTTAAATACAACAGGGAGCTACGAAAATTAATGGTTTAATTAACTATCTACATTTCTATAGAAAATAATTAATTCTTAATCATTGTATTATGCAATTGCTGTATTAATACAATAATATATTGACATTATCTAAATTTATCATGCGCAGAAAATAAGAACCATTAACTGTAAATGACAAATTTATCATACGTAGAAAAAAAAACTTGAGCCATCTGATCAAAGAAGGGAAGAATGGAAAAACAAAGATATAGATAAATGAATTATTAGTAGGTTAAAATGCCTCACTGAATTTGTGTTCCATTAATACTCCATATTCTTATCTTTATTTTCAAAGTCCAAACCAGCAATCCAAACCACTCAATATGATCTCCATATATATTAAAATGTGTTTCGAGACCAAATTTTATATTTTTTGAAAATTGTTTACTATTTTTTAAAATAAAAGAGGATGATAACTTTTGTTTATAAATTTATTTTAAAGTAATTGATTTAAGAAATTTTTGATTTATACTTTATTGTTTTAAAGTAATTAATTTAAGATATTTTAAAGTAATTGCTTTAAGCAATATTGTTTTAAAATAATTCGTACTTTTGATTTATATTTTACTATAATAAAAATAATTGAATTCAAATGAATTTTAGTTTAAATGAATTATATTATGATTTATTTTTATGTTATATTTTACAATAATTCAAATGATTTATATTATGATTTATTTTTATGTTATATTTTATTGTTTAAAAAAAACAAGAAAAGGAAAAAAAGAAAAGAGGAAAAACAGAAAAAAAAAAACCGGTCCAGGTTTGATCCGTACGCGTACCTGCCCGAACCAACCCGCCGACACGGACAGCCCAGACCGCTGACCCGTTCTATCCATGGTCTAAAGCCGGGCAAAAGTAGGGTTTTAAAATTTTTATCCGTAGTACCGTGTATCCGAGCTACCCGTGCCCGAACTACCCTTTCGCCCCGTGCGGGTTTGATCCGAACCGGACCGCCCTGCCGGTTTTCAATTAACAACGCTGTTCTAAAGAATGTAAATATTTTTTTACAATGATAATCACTTGCTAAACTATTAATTCTATTGGGGTTGGTCTTTTTACTAAAGAAAATATTATCTATCTAAAAGTTATATTGTGATCTCTATCCAAATAGCTCTTACTGTAATAAAACAAACTTACAGTTAACATATTAAATTTATTGAAAATTGACAATTATTAATAAAATTTTATCCTCGTAATATGGAGTTAATTTCTCAAAATCTTGTCTGTCCATTACTCCAACACTAAATTGGATGAATATATTTTTTTCTCAAAAACCCAATCACCGATTATGGTTAATAGAAAGGAGAGCTCACTTGACCCTCTTTCAATTCTAAAAAAAATGTTTTTTATGATTTGATTTTTGGCAATTTTATTACCTTAAAATGAGATTGTATTAAATTTTATTCAACTCAGTCACTATTTTTTTTTTGTCAATAATAAACTTTGTTTTGTATAATTTTGTTTTTGGCAATTTTATTACCTTAAATAGAGATTGTATTAAATTTTATTCAACTCAATCATTTTTTTTATGATTTGATTTTTGACAATTTTATTACCTTAAAAAGAGATTGTATTAAATTTATTTAAATAAGTCACTATTATTTTTAATAATAAATTTTTAGATTAAAATAATTAATAGTGATATCTTTTGAGTAATTAGTTTAGTTTTCTCCATTATCTTATCTAAATGTTTTGTATTGTTTAGATTTGGTGGTAAATTTTTCATTCTGCTAGCACGATTTGAAAACAATAACAACGAATCAACTATATGCTATATCTTATGAGAGATTAATATACATTGAAAGAATTTTATATATACTCCGACTTTTATAATAAAGAAGAAATGTTTATTGCATGTTTGCTCATTCTAAAAGTATTTCTTATCTAATTAGTTAGGAGAGCAGTTTTGGTCCGATATTCATCAGACTCAAATTTGTGTCTGATAAGTTTCATAACTGTCTGATCAGCTTTAAGATCTGTGTGCACGGATATTAAAGAGGACACACACGGATATTAAAGTGCGGTACACATATCTTAAAGTGGATCGGACCGCTATGGAATCCATGAAATTCAATTTGAGTCTGATGGACATAGGACCCAAACTGCTCTCAACTAGTTAGTACTTAGTAGTGTCATAGAAAATTAATGAGCATTTTTAGTGTGCTGCATACTGAACAAATTGAAGATTCTTATATTTATATTAGTGTAATCTAGTTTAGAAATGTGGCTAAACAATTTTCACATTGAAAGTCAAGTTTGTTTGTATTATTATTACTGTGAAACTGAATTAGTGGCTAAGGCATTGCTTCTACATGGAAGATTGCAATATCGAATTTCGGTGCACGCATTTGTGGAATGTCGATAACGTACAATATGTTAGATTAAAATACTTTTGAGCTCCATTTTTACATATTTGTGCATTATTTTTTATATTTGATTGAATATTGATTCTTGACGAGATAACAAAATTATTTGCTCAAGTATTTTATCATAATAACTATATCGATAGTATGTCTTCATTTATTCATATATTTAAGATAAATCATACAATTATTTGAAATATGAGATAGAAAAATAGCAAGAGACTAGATAAAATATAATTGATAATAATTGCAAAGCCAGTTATTAATTCCATGTATAGAAAATTTTAACTAAAATAAAATCACTTGATTTTTATATATTTTTTTTCTTACATTTAATCATGTACTTAGGCAATACATTTACATTTTACAATCTCAGTATATCATATATAGATGAAAATTAGAAAAGCATTAGCTGGAAACAATGACAAAAATGTAAAATCAGTATAATTTCAATTTTGTCTTTCAATTTTTTTTTTTTACAAATATATAACATTTTCAAATCTTGGTATATTGACACAACTAAGATTAAGATTGTTTTAAGTGAAATTAAAACATATACTATTATGAAATATTTTTCTTTCATATTAAGCTGTGCATTTCTGTGCAATAACATCGGTTAAATTTTGCGGACAAATTTAGCTAATAATAAATTTTTATATTAAAAGAATAATAGTGATATATTTTGAGTAATTAGTTTAGTTTTCTCCATCATCTTATTTAAATATTTTGAGTAATTAGTTTTCTCCATCATCTTATTTTGAGTAATTAGTTTAGCTAATAATGAACCTTTATTTCCCTTTGCTTTATGCATTTGAGTGCACATTGGCTTGTCCTTAAGCCTTGCATTGGGGTTCAAGTATATTGATATGCATATAGGTCCATTTAATTGAAGGGATAACAAGGAAATCAGCTGACTTGACCTTGCTACCCTTATACATTTTTTTATTTTCACATTTTATGTTAAATCCTTGATTTCTTATATTAAATAACTTCCATAACTTGGATATTAGGAGAAATCAGCTGACTTGTAATTTTGCACACTACACCTATGAAGACTTCCATAACTTGGATATTTCGGGTCTATGAAGACCTGTAATTTTGCACATGCCATCTAATTATGAATTTCGTACATAATTTTGTATTTTTTATTTCATTGCCGGGTGCCAAATTAAAATATCTAGCAGCTTATTGAGGGTACAACAGCTAATAATAAATTTTTATATTAAAAAAAAACAGTGATATATATTGAGTAATTAGTTTAGTTTTCTCCATCATCTTATTTAAATATTTTGTATTGTTTAGATTTTGTGGTCATTTTTTCACTGTTGTAGCACGATTTCAAAACAATAACAACGAGTCAATTATATGCTCTATTTTTTGAAATGTTAATATACATTTGAAGGAATTAATATATCCTCCAACCTTTATAATAAAAAAGAAGTGTATATTGCATGTTTGATCATTCTAAAAGTATTTCTTATCTAATTAGTTAGTGGTGTCATATAAAATTAATGAACCTTTTTAGTGAGCAACATACTCAACAAATTGAAGATTCCTATATGTATATTAGTGTAATCTAGTTTAGAATTGAGATAAAATAAAATCCATATTAAAACTCAAGTTTGTTTGTACTGATATTAGTGGCTAAGGCATTGCTTCTATGTGGAAGATTGTAATTTTTGAACTTCGGTGCAGACATCATGGGTGAATTACAGTCCATCAAAAAATATTTTTTAAAATATAAGTATCTTTCAACAAAAAGGAAGAGACAAAATTAAAATTGAAATACACAAATAAAATTTTGATAACTTAATTCTATCACGGAAATGAGAAAATTTGTAATATATAATATTATCTCAAATTCAATTGTCCATATTTCTCTAAGAAAATGTTAATTGATTGTATCTGTATTTATATTATTTTTTAAAATACAGAGCAGATAGGATACAAATCAATTATGTATATAATTCTGTGTACCTCCTCTCTTCCCCTTCTTTCTCTTGTTTCTTGTATTTCTCTAGAATTTTGTCCGTATTTTTTTTAGATCTCTACAAATTATATATTAGGGTGGCAAGTGTCACAAATATAGTGACAATATACACGAGTTATTTGGAATTTAAACGTGTTTTATAAGTTTTTTGTTATCATTTTCGAACTGAACTCTGAACAAAACACAAAAAATATATAATACGTTTTATTCGCGAATAAAATGTGAATCACGAATTTTTCGCGATAGAAAGGCGAATTTTTTTTTTTAAAAAAATTTAGGTTTTTTTTTTGTTTCCTTGTTCTACCAAATCACGAATTTTTAATCCTGCTAAACCGAGCCCGAACCATTTGTTTGTCACTATGGTCACAAAGTAATGTAGTGGGTTAAGACAACTCGTTTCAAGTTGTGTACAAAAAAACTACTACAAAAAATTCATAAAACTACTATATATTCTCAATGAATATATGGTGGGTGCCACACTCATGAATATAAATTGCAGAGATCTAATATATATTCTCAATTCACCCAAGTATGTGCACCGAAATTCAAAATTGCAAGTTACCACATAGAAGCAATACCACTTCTTCATTTTCACAATGATGATAATAGACACAAAATTCACTTTCAATTTTAAAACTTCTTCCTCAATCCATTTCTAAACTATTATCATCATACTAATCCACATATAAGGATCTTTAATTAATTTGTTTAGTACATAGTTCACTGAACATGTTCATTACATTGCTATGACACCAAATAAATAAGAAATACGTTTAGAATGATCAAACATGCAAATATGCACTTCTTCTCAATATATAAAGGCCGGAGTATATAGAAATCTTTTGGATGTACATTATCTCTGAAGATAGAGCATCAAATTAATTCGTCTTATTGTTATTGTTAAATTCTTGGGCAATTTATTTAGAAGTTGTAGAAATATATCACATATTTAAATCGTATTACCATAGTAAAAAAAATGACAATAAAATTTAGCCAATACAATTAATACACTTAGATAAGATAATAGAGAAAACTGAAACTAATTACTCAAATCACATATTTTGTATTTCTAGATAATGTAAACATTTGGTATTATATCATTTTGTCAACAAAATTTGAAATGTTCTACGCAAAAGAACGTAAATGTTGAATCAAATTCTTATAAAGTAGATAAGATAACGAGTATTATAACACACACAAATAATGAAAAAACATTTGTATGAGTATGCTGGTATCTATGGAAACATCATAATAATAAAATTTTCAAATAAGTGGTATTCTGTAAACGATAATTGACAAGACAGAAGAGATGATGTGAATTAAATATTGTAAATGAATAGGTTCAACTAGAAAAATTAATCCAATGTTAGAACTGATACCTAAGTATCATAAGCTAGCTCTAGATAGAAAATATGATTGTAATGTAAGAAGATCTTGATTGTAACAATGGTTTTTAAAAAAATTGTTAGTATCTACGAGACCTTCAAAAAGGCAAAAAAGGATATTAGAAAGTTGAACATAGATATGTTAAATTAAGTAAACATTAATTGTACAAGCTTTAAATTATACTTGATCAATTTCATAAATTTTTAATAATGAAGGCATCCGAATATATAGATACAAGAATAGAACTAGGGTGTTCTCAAGCTCGCCAGGTCTATTTGTGAGTTTAATTAAAAAAATTATCAGATTGGCTTTAAACAATACATCTAAATCGTTGAAACCGATATACTTCATAAGCGATGCATTTACATGTCAAGTTTATAATTTGTCAAACTAGTTAAGTATAAAGTCAAGCAGTCAAAAAATGATGAAAATTGAACTTATTAAAATTAATTTATAAATTAGCTTTTTTTTTTTACGCTTGACTTTAAACTAAACTAGTTTGACAAATTATAAATTTGACTTGTAAATGCATCACTCATGAAATAAATCGGTTTTAATGGTTTGGATGTGTCGTTTGAAATCAATCCGATAAATTTTTGAGTTAAGCTCATAAAGGAACTTGGTGAGTTTAAGAACACCTTAGTTATGCTCTAGATACAAAAATAAATTTGGGAGATTAAGTGTGCCTTGGTCTCATAAATTGTATTTTGTTGCATACTTTAACACATATAAGCTAAGCTAAGTCATGAAATTAATTCCATTATCACACCCTACCAATATATTCAAATCCTAATATTCAAGAGAAATGGATTTCTTCTGCATATTTCCGATCACCACTGTCTTGGAAATGTATTGGAAATTTGGAATATTGCTAAGATATATAGTTGTATCCTCGGATAACTTCTTAAATAGTTCGACTATAATTTTAGGTTTAAAATTACATTTGACGATGCTGTGATAAACATAAGGTTTTTTATTTAAATTGGGTACCAATTGGTGCGAGTGAAGCCGAGTTGCTGTAAATTTTCCTTTATTCTAAAACATATATGAATATTGATAATCATCTGTTCTGGTAAATTTTAAATGTGAATAATTCACATTTATAAAAAAAGCAATTAATTTACAATAAATTAAGAATGAATCGGGTTGAATTTCATCAAGCAACTGAGATCATTAACTGGCAATCCAGTCCTACAAACCCTTAATTCTTTAAAATCATAGAAATAATAATATGAATATTTTTTGTACACCTTCAATCAAATATGAAATAATTTACAATCCATGTTTTTATTTAGAGTAATCAAACCGTCAATAATAAAAGCCATGTGAAAAAATTAGTACATAAAACTGATCATAACTTGAATGATTCATAATTTTTCTTAAAAATTATTAAGAATGCAATAGAATCTATTCAAATTGTACTTGTTTTGATCATAAAGAATCGTTGAACTTTGTGAGAAGAAAATCTGATGTTCCTAAATATTGCAATTGAAGTTAATAGCAATGCAACTATATCTGTTTCTAAAAAAATTATACCTGATAAATATCTAATGGCAATCACAGATGATATGTAATTGAAAAAACATTATAATTAGTTTTGCATGAAGCTAAACCAGAAAAGTAAAACTAAAAAATCATATGTTTTCGCATATATGAACCACGAGGCAAAAATTGGCCGAATTTTTATTAATGGAAAAATTAAAAAAATATATAGAAATTATTTTATAGAAGTTATTTTAAAAAAAAAGTATATAGAATATTCATTTATAGACATTACAATTAGCTTTAATAATTGTGAGTTCGAGATAGAAATTATTTTATAGACATTAAATGAAAGTTATAAACCCAAAATTTTCATCTTTCTATTTCAAAGAAGTATATAGAATATTCCTTGGTTATATTGGTTGCTTTCTGATAATTAGCATCTAGCAATTAATTTACTGGTTTGAACTTTTCATTATTATATTATTTGATAAATTCACAAATTGGAATCTGGTTTCAATATAGCTCTAGTTGGTAACTTCAACAATGTAGCAGATTGACTTGGTAAACTTGTTCACATATTTTTTTAAGCTAAACAAAATATCACATTACATAATAACTGAACCACTAGAAATTTGTATTGCTGGCGTTGTTGCTTCAAAATTACATTTTGACCTGAATCCTGGTTTTTCTTACAGGAGCATTTGTATGTTTTATTAAATATCTTTTGCAACACTAATGTTGAGCATTTGTATGTTTTATTAAATTTGTAGCGTGTCTTGCATGTTGGTAACACTTAAAAACTTTAAAATTAGTATTACCCAAATTAGTAAATTTTGTCTACCTTTTCTAATTTTAGTCTTTCCTCTGATTAATTTGTTGAGGTATTGTAGTTTGAAAACCAATTCTTATCTTCTTATCATGCTCAACGATGTTTTTATTTTTATTTTTTTTTATTGAAGGGTTATATATACTTCAACATCTTTCAGAGGATATTTTCGAGTATTGAATATGCGTCTCTCTATTAGTGTTTATTCCAATTCCCATCAGCCCGGAGGCCTGCTCATACCCACCCGGCCCGGCCCTTTATCTGTCTGGCCCGACGTTGTAACAGGTCAGGTCAGGCTGGGCTTTTAGACAGGTCAGGTCAGGCTTGGGCCTGTACTAAAGCCTACAGGCGACTTGTTGGGCTTATATACATATTTTTTTGGAGAAAGACATTGAATTGGATTTTATTCAGATGGCAGCCCATTAGGGTTTTATTATTAACAATCCTTCTCTCTCCATGCGCCGCATGTGTCTTTCTTTTACTCTTCTCTCTCTCTCTCCACTTCTGCCAGATCACCCCCTTTCCCTCAAGAGACTAAGGCTGTGCTCCGCAACGGAGGTGAAATACCTTATTAATGGAAGGGGAAGGAAAATCTCGGAGGTGAACAGCTCACCCGAACAGTAATTTTTACATCCCAAATCGGAGGTGAAGATAGTCGCCAAAATTCATACAGGTTCACCTTCGAACAGTGCGCGTTCACCTCCGCTTCCTCTCCGCTTCACCTCCGCTTCATCTGTTCTGGAGCAGGTGAAAGCTTCGGGCAGAGGCACAGTTTCACCCCGATCAGTTTTTTTCCTTCCCTCCCTCCGCGTAACCTGAATTGGAGCACACCCGTAGTCTCACGCCTCACGCTGGACCCGCTCGAATCGGCGGCCTAGCCGGGCCGGTGCCTCGCACCTTCTCGTGATTGCTTCCGCCAGGTTCTTTGAATTAGTAGTTTCTCCTCATCCTTCCAATTTAAGTCGTAAATTAGGAGTCTCACTAAAAACTCAAAGAGCTACATGCCAAGGTGTTTGATTTCCTACTGTTTTCACTCTTTTTTTCGCTTATTAGATTTTTTTCCTGCTAATGCTGCTCAGAAATACTTGATTTTAGGTTATAGGAAGGAGGATGAGAAACATCACGAATCAATAGCAGCGAAGGAGACCTTAGCTTAGGGGCCGCCACTTTAAACTTCAGTCTGAAGAATAAGCTAGGCGAAGGTATTCAAGTAACAGGTAACTTAATTATTCATCTATAAATAGTTCGCATGATAACAATTTGAGACTGTTTTAAATTGAAATTTCAATTGAATTTAGGGCTGATTGCTGGATGGAAGGGAGGTGGCAGTGAAAATCATTCCCTTGCAAAGACTGCGCATTTAGGTAATCTACTGGAATTCAAATAAGTATTTTAGATTGTAATCAAGCACTAATATGCATACTTATTCACTGATATTTTAGAATTTCAACCTTTGGTACTGTTTTCAAAGGTACGCTTGAATTACACATGGATTATGCTTTATTATCAAATGACTAAAGGTTAGAAATTGAAAAGAAAAAGTGGTTAGTACTAACTTATTTGCAAATTATTCATACTTGTGTAGATGGATATGTAGCTTGACAACTTCAAATCATTGGTACATTTATTGGCTGTTGTGGTTCCTTGATTGCTAAGCCACCGTTGGAGCAGTGATTTTCAAAGTGGCTTAATAAATAGTAAAAAAATTACAAAAAATGTAAAATTTCGTCTCCAAGTACATTTCAATATGGAGAACACATCTAACGGTTCGGATCGACCGGTAGGATTTTAAAAACTCAAATTTTGAGTCGTTGCACGGAAGTGCTCTATGCTACGCGTAGCACCGTAGTCCTGTCCTATATATATATATATATATATATATATAGAGGTTGGCTAATATCAAATCAGTTGTTCTTGAGGTCCTGTGCAACCAAGTCGTTTTTTAATTTTCAAAGTCCAAAACAGTTTGGAGACAACGGTGGCTTCTAGTTTTACTGTTTGGTTAAGCCACCGTTGAATCAGTATTTTTCAAAGTAGCTTAATAATAGTAAAAAAAATTCCAAAAAATGTAAAATTTGGTCTCCAAGCACATTTTAATATAGAGAACACATCTAACGTTTGGATCGATGTCTTGGACTTTGAAAATTGAAAAATAACTTGGTTGCACGAGACTTGAGGAACAACTGATTTGATATTAGTCAACTATATATATATATATATATAGGTTTTGGCTAATATGCTACGCGTAGCTAAGAGACCTCCGTGCAACGGCTCAAAATTTGTGTTTTCAAAATTCTAATGGTCGATCCGAACAGTTAAATGTGTTCTACATATTGAAATGTGCTTGGAGACCAAATTTTACATTTTTTGGAATTTGTTTACTATTTATTAAGCCACTTTGAAAATCACTGATCCAACGGTTTCACTGTTTGGTTAAGCCACCGTTGGATCAGCGATTTTCAAAGTGGCTTAATAAATAGTAAACAAATTCCAAAAAATGTAAAATTTGGTCTCCAAGCACATTTCAATATGTAGAACACATTTAACGGTTCGGATCGACCATTAGAATTTTGAAAATATAAATTTTGAGCCGTTGCACGGAGGTGCTCTTAGCTACGCGTAGCACCGTAGCCCGGTCCTATATATATATATATATATATATATATATATATATATTGCATTCAATCACATCCTTAGGCAATACATTTTACAATCTCACTGTACCATAGATAAAAATTAGAAAAACATAAGCTGAAAATATTGACGAAAATGTAAAATCAGTATAATTTCAATTGTCTTTCAATTTTTTTAATTTTTTGTAAATACATCCACTAGAAAATTTTCAGATTTGAGCATATTAACACAACTAAAGTCAGAACTTTTTTTAAATTAAAATTAAAATATATATTATTATAAAATATATTTTTCATATTATTTTGTGTATTTTTGTGCAACATCAGTTAAATTTTACTGAAAAATTTAGCTAATAATAATTTTTTATATTAAAAAATAATACTTATATTTTGAGTAATTAGTTTAGTTTTCTCCATCATCTTATCTAAATATTTTGTAGATAAGATATTTTGTATTGTTTATATTTTGTGGTCATTTTTTCATTGTTTTAGCACGATTTCGAAACAATAACAACGAGTCAATTATATGCTCTATCTTTTGAAGGAATTTATATACTCCGACCTTCATAATAAAAAAAAGTGTATATTGAATGTTTGATCATTCTAAAAGTATTTCTTATCTAATTAGTTATTAGTGTCACAGAAAATTAATGAACATTTCAAATGAGCTACGTACTCAACAAATTGAAGATTCCTACTGCAATTTAGTTTAGAATTGGGTATAAAAAAAATTCATATTAAAACTCAAGTTTGTTTGTACTGATATTACTGTGAAAATGAACTAGTGGCTAAGGCATTGCTTCTATGTGGAAGAAAGTAATTTTTGGACTTCGGTGCGGACATCATGGGTGAATTACAGTCCATAAAAAAATATTTTTAAAATATAAGGATCTTTCAACAAAAACGAAGAGACAAAATTAAAATTGAAATACACAAATAAAATTTTGATAACTTAATTCTATCACGGAAATGAGAAAAATTTGTAATATATATTGTTATCCCGAATTCAAATTGTCCATATTTTTCTAAGAAAATATTAATTAATTGTATCCGTATTTTTTTTTTTATAATAGAGCAGAGAAGATACAAATCAATCATGTCTTAATTCTGTGTACCTCCTCTCTTCCTCTTCTCTCTTGTTTCTTGTATTTTTGTAGAATGTCCGTATTTTTTAGATCTATGCAAATTATATATCTGCGTGGCAAGTCACAAACATAGTGACAATATACGCAAGTTATTCGCGATTTAAATGTGTTTTATAAGTTTTTTGTTACCGTAAAACGAACTCCGAACAAAATGCAAAAAAATATATAATACGTTTTATTCGTGAATAAAATGTGAATCATGAATTATTCGCGATAAAAACACGTATTTTTTATTTTTTTTAAAACAAATTAGAGTTTTTTTTTCCTTTCTTGTTGTACCGAATCATAACTATACCCAAATCACTAATTTTTAACCCTGCTGAACTGAATCCGAACTATTCGTTTGTCACTATGGTCACAAAGTAGTGTAGTGGGTTAAAACAACTCGTTTCAAGTTGTGTACAAAAAAACTACCACAGAAAATTCATTAAATTAGTATTAGAGATATCTAATATTCTCAATTCACCCAAGTATGTGCACCGAAATTCAAAATTGCAAGTTTTCACATAGAAGCAATACCACTTATTCATTTTCACAGTGATGATAATAGACACAAAATTCACTTTCAATTTTATAACTTCTTCGTCCATTTCTAAACAATTATCATCATACTAATCCACATATAAGGACCTTTAATTAATCTGTTTAGTACATAGTTCATTGAACATGTTCATTACATTGCTATGACAACAAATAAATAAGAAATACGTTTAGAATGATAAAACATGCAAATATGCACTTCTTCTCAATATATAAAGGCCAGAGTATATAGAAAATCTTTTGAATGTACATTGTCTCTGAAAGATAGAGCATCAAATTAATTCGTCTTATTGTTAATGTTAAATTCTTGGGCAATTTATTTAGAAGTTGTAAAAATATATCACATATTTAAATCGTGTTAGCATAGTAAAAGAAAATGACAATAAAATCTAAATAATACAATACATTTAGATCAGATGATGGAGAAAATTGAAACTAATTATCCAAACCACATATTGTGTATTTTTTAAACGTCATGCTGCACGTGACGCCGCATGGGCCGCAACAATGCCGCAGAAAAGCTAATTTTGAGTTATTTTCAACTTTTTCGATGTCTGAAAATTTATGTTTGAGTAATCTAAAATTAGACAGGAGATCATAATATTTCTACTTTCGGATCCCTGAAAATCTATCTTCCATTCCTCCCACATTTGCCACTACTTTCTATATTTTATTTTCCACTATAAAGTTGTAAACCCCCAACATTTCTTTCATCCTACTTTCTTAATTTTCGATTTCTTTCTTATTTCTTAACATGATAGATTACTCCTAATTATTGTTTACTTACATGTAGTATTATTGCAAACAAGTTGAAAAATGAGTATAAAAAATATTTACATGTAATATTATTACGTATATTGTTGAAAGCGCATATAATTCTATATTATTTTTAGAGTAGAACTAGGGTGCTCCTAAGTTCATCCAACCTCTTGGGAACTTGATTCTAAAATATATCGAATCGACTTTAAACGATGAATCCAAACCGTTGAAATCCTTCTACCTAATGAGTGATGCGTCTACATGTGAAAATTTTAAAGTTTCGAATTAATTTAATATAGAGTCAAGTGGTCAAAAGTTTAAGGTTTATAAATTAATTTTAATGCATTCATTTTTTGGACTCCTTTGACCACTTGACTCTATATTAAATTAATTCGAAACTTTAAAATTTTCACATGTAGACGCATCAATCATTAGGTAGAAGGATTTCAACGGTTTGGATTCATCATTTAAAGTCGATTCGATATATTTTAGAGTCAAGTTCACAAGAGGTTGGGTGAACTTAGGAGCACCCTAGTTCTACTCTTATTTTTATCATCGAAAGACATATACAAAAAAAATTTAAAATCAAGAATAATAAAAATTCTAAATAACAAAATATAGCTTCTCATGGCCATGGAAATAAAGGAAATAAATAAATAGAACATAAATTACAACTTTCTTGAAAATTGAAGAAAATTTGCCTCCTTAGATGACTCATCCTTGCTTGGCTTCTAATGGCTACGCCTCTCTCTCTATGTAACTCTCTAATCTAACCTAACAATGAGAATTACTAGCTATAATTCTAGACTTAATCACAATTAAACACTCACACTAAATCCTAATACAAGAGAGACATTTATAGTCTTCCTAGGCACTAGTTTAATAGTAGAAGTAGTGGAGATCATGGAGGACATGGGGTCCACCCATGATCCTTACTGGAATCGTCTAAAAATAGTATAGCCAATCAGAAAAATGCTGCTTCTAGAATGCCCAAAATAAAGCCCAATAGAAACAATCCACGGATTGTACAGCCTCTGGGGTATGCCACATGCGGCATGGAGGAGCCTGCATGGCTTCCTGACTTAACATATTTTTTTGTAATTTTGTCATTTCGCATGTTGTGCACTTCATGTGAGGTGTTGCATGCTCCATGTAATTAGGGGTGGCAAAAAAAGTTATAGCTCGTGGCTCAATCGTGACTCGCATCTGGTTCGCTTGCTAAAAGCTCACTCGTTACTGGATCAAGCTGCTAACGAGCCAGCTCGCTACTAGCTCGGTCTAGAATTAACGAACTCAAGCTAAGGCCTAGCTTGCTCGCCAGCTCGACTAGGCATCAATTTGTAAATTTGTATGAATTTGTATGCATTTTATACTGTCAAGCTCAATTTAGCTTGGCCCAAAAAGTTTGTAGAATTTATTTTCTTTGTAAAACAAGGTCCAGCTAGACCCAGTGGGCTAGTTCGTCAGCTAGCTCGGGCTGGCTCGTCATGAGTTTGAGCTGAGGTTTTAGCTCGGAAGTCCTAGGTTCAGCTTGCTCGGCCCAGGCTCAGTCCAGAATTAACGAGCTGAGCTAAGGCCTAGCTCGACCCGAGCTAGCTCATTGATAGCCCTAAATATAATGTCCTATTTTGACACCTTATCAATAATTGTCTAAATATGACATTTTTGTTCTGTTTTTTGGCCTAAATACGCAACTTTATTCAAAACTTGCTAAAATTACTCAAAAACATGTTTGCGGTAAATAAATCGGAAAAATAGTTACTTTGCATTTGTTTTTTGCTATTTTTTGGATGAAAACATAGTGATTTTCGCTATATGTTTTGGATCAATCATTATGCAAAGAAGAGGATTCAATTGTGAACTAAATTGTATTACAGGTGATGTTGGACTGATGCATGGAATCATCTATGCATCTATTTTTCAGATGTTTAAAATGCAAAAAGAGTATGGCATATAGTTCAGAGTATGGTGGGGTTCAGAATTATGCAGGAGGATCAATCGGTGCAACAATCGTTCAGCATTTTTCAAGAATGCAAGACGGACAGAGGCGGATCTACGTTGGTCCAAGGGGGCAATCGCCACCCTGGATTTTGAAATTTAATGGAAAAAAATTGGTCGGGTTCTATTTTGCCTCCCCCCCTCGAAAATTAGGTTGCTCCTCCCTAGAGAATACTGAGCCTAGTTCATTCTCTCTTGATTGCTGGTGAGAATAAGCTACAAAATTTCCTCTTTCTCTTGAATTTTGTAGCTAAAAAATCATCTTTTTACACCAATTTTCGGATAGCAAAGGAGGAAGATAAGTCTTACAAAAGGGTCTCACATGTCATTGACTCAATAAAATCCTCTTTATTTTATTTTAATTTTTGGATAGACTTGGTTTATGATGAGCCCCATGTCTTATCATGGTTTGGTATATGTAGTATGGGTGTATCTAAAATACAGTAGTCACATTAAATGAGGAGTTTAAATTAATTCAAATGGTGTCTCTATGACAGTCGGCCCCACTAATCGGATTGCCATCAACTACACCCAAGTTGTACCCAAATGTGCGTTAAATCTTGTAAAATCCATATAAAATTAATTGTTTGGAGGTTTTTCCGCACGTACTTCATATCAAAATTCTTGATTTAACGCTTAGAATATTACCATGAATTTTATTTTCAATAAATTCAAATCTCATTTTTGTGAATTAAAAAAAAATTAGGTTTTAAGACATTGAATCGACCAATTTTCTGAGAAATTAATTTGAAAATTTTCTTAAATGAATTCTCAAATTTTTAGGATTCGCGAAGCTAATGGTTTGAATCCGATTTCTGCCCCTCCCTGACAAAATTCCTGCGTCCACCCCTAAAGACAGAGTGGTCTATCTACAAAAGACTGGAGTCCGTTCTTTTCGTCAACATGATGGAATCTGTGGATACAAGTGAATAAATGGTTGTTCGAAGGAAAGAAACCAAATCATCGCATCCAAGAAGAGCATGCGGTACAGGAAGGGTGTTGTGGAGTTCACATTGCTAGATACTGGAAATTTACATGTATAGTTAAGCTACTGATGTATTAGGATGTGTGGCTTGTATTTTTCAATTTTTTTATTTTATTCCACAAGACGGCCGATGTCTGGTATTTCAAAAAAAAAAAAAAAAATAGAGAAAGAGAAAGAGAAAGAGAGGAGAAATATTAATTAAAACTCAGTTACTATTCATACCAAACAATATTACAAGAGTACAAGTCTTTTCTTTTTTATTTTTTCATACACTCATCTCATATTCCTCATATACCTCTATTTATGCACCCTAGCTATAGGTCAGTTGGAGAAGTTCAATTTCAATTTGAAGTTTAGAACACTTAATAACCCACGATTTTTAATTTTCAATTACTTTCTCCACAAGATTTGACTGACTATGCAACTTGACATTTCTTGTCCTCCAAGTTTCATTTGCTTCGATCCACATAATTCTAGAGAGTTTCTAGATTATACAATACAACTCTATAAAATACAAACATTACAATAATATTCTAGTACATTCTTTTATCAACTTCTACCAATTTCAAAATTAATTCTCAAGAAACTCTAAATTAGTGCAAACATAAATATTAAAAAAATTGGGACAACAGTTGGCGCAAGAAGTCTCCAACAGATAATTGAAACTCCTTTGACCATTGTTTTCCGGTCCATATCTGAATCTGAAATGTGTTGCAGTAGACGTCTTGTGATTGGGTTTATAAATAGAACGTAATACTTTTCCCATCTACGGCCGATAACCCAAAAGTCTAACACAGTGTAGTAGATAGAAAACCCGAGAACTACCTCCGTAATTTTGACAACAGGACCTAGCACCAGATACAGACCTAATGCCAGTGTGAGGAGCATACACTTTGCAGCAGCATTCAAAAATCTCAGGCACGCATCGACATTCATTTCCAACTTATAAGAACTTTCCTCACTCGAGCTGTGTATAAGCGTCATAGTAGACACGCAGGATAGGAAAAATGCAGCAAAGTCTGCTAGGACAAATGCCTTGAAAACATATTTCCTTCCTAGAATTGGGGTGCCAGTATCTTGATTTGTACCTCCTGGCAGAGTAAAAGCTGCAGCAAATGATACTGTTGCAATAAGTACAGAACCCAGGCCCACTAATTGGGCTCTGGCCATCACCCTCTCTGTGCTCTTTTTAGCATTTCTTTCCTCCGTTGTCAAAATGTGGTCCTGAATGGTGCCTCTAATTGACTCCCTTTTTGACATTTGGTCTTCTTTGTAGTACCCTAACCAACCAGTACTGCAACGAGCTTTGCTGATTTTAACGTAATATTCATCCGACATGTCCATTATCTGCAATGCGCCAAAAAGATATCTTCTTAGAAAAGGTAAGGAATATCTAATTTGGAACTTCTAAACAAATTAGAAAATAACACAATTAGCTCTAAATGTGTATGACATATATTTGCTGGTAAGCCCTACAAGAGACCACTTCTTTTAGAATTGGACAATACCGACCCACTGGCAGTGATGGAAAGTTGGCCCTTCTTATGTTGTCATCAATTATTTCAAATGTATGCATTTTTCTTTTCTTTTTCTTTCAAAGACAACATAGACAAGTCATTTGATTTTGATAACAACTATTTTCAGCAAAAAGTATTCATCTTCTAATAATGTTTTCCTATTACTTTTTATTTCTTATTGATCTCGCACTCTTTCTCTCTCTCTCATGCACACATGCACACACACATGCACCAGTTAAATATGCACTGGATATAAGCTGGTTGGTTGGATGCGCACAAGCACCGTCAGGTGACACGTGCATAGGCACAAGCACCCTCAGATAGAAAATAAACAACATTCTTTGGAAAAATGTGCAGAAGACTAAAACCAACAATTTTGGAAAATCTTGGATATTGACACAATAAATCAAGTTCGGGTGTCACCTGCTATTTTTTTTTTTTAAAAAATTAAATTTTTATCAAGGTTGTTGAGCAATAGTAAGAAGCTTAACCTTAGGTGTTGCAGATTTGCTTTGTTGAATCACTATATTGTCGAAAGCTGTTAGACATTCCTTGTTTTGTAAAGTCAGGTCCAACTTATAGGTCTGTAAAAGATAATCCAAAACAGAAAAATATTCATGTTTTGCTGCCAAATGTAACGGTGTGTTTCCTTCATTATCCATTGTGTTTACCATTCGACTGAACATTTCCTTCCAATTTTTGCAGTCACTAGCATTGGTTAGCCTAACAATATGATCCGACTTCTTTGCTTCTACGGCAATGTGTAGGAAGTTCCTTCCATTACCATCAAGTAGCTCACCTGAATCAGGGCAGCTTTGTACTAGAAGCTTAAGCATTTTGACATCGCCAATTTGTGCTGCAGTATGCACAGGAAATGATCCACTCGAATCATGGATGTATGCCATTGATGGATCTTTATCCAGTAGGAGTTTGGCCATATCATGCTTTCCAATTAATACTGTGAAGTGGAGAGGAGTTCTTCCTTTTTCATCTGCTCCTGGACCAAGTGGTTTTGAGTACAGTTTTAGTAGTTCTTCGGTGAGTTCTGTCAAATGGATAACACAGAGAAGTTCAATTAGACCATCTTATTTTAGTTTAAGAAATAAATAATTCCATTTTTGAGAAACAGCTGATTTGCATCCATTTTTGAGACTCTATTAACCAAAACATTTGTGCTTATATATTCAAATCTATAACCATTTTTTCAAAGGGTCTGTTTACAGGAGAGCACGGTCCAATATATGCAAATATTTGTATAATATGTGAATATGTACTGCAATATTTTCGAAAGCACTGGAAGAAGTTCATCTTTTATGGGATATTGTGATTACAGAGTGAGACTTCAGTAAAATTGGATTTCAACATTTGATTGAGAACAGATTGAAGCAGGCTGGCAGCATCATTGGAGTTTCACTTAAATATTGCCACAATAAATTCATAAAACAGAGGGTGAAGAGACCTGTTAAGAAGAACTAAAACTTATTAAATTTGTGCTTTTTAATGAGGAATTATTGTTGATATTCAATGATTCTCAGCTCTAACCAATGGGCACCTATATATGATGCCGCCCACAATTGCTTGTACTTCACATAAGAAAAAAAGCTTGGGAGATGCAACAAAATGAACTTTATTCCTCATTTATTTCTTTATAATTGAAGGTTCAATGTTCCTAGAAGTTCTGACCTAATGATGTTCTGATGTTGTAATTAGTATTTATGAAGTAAAGTCTTTGCTAGAGCTAACAAGCCAAAGGCTACGGGTGTTCATCAATCTATTTGATTAAAACCAAACTAAAAAAAGTTCAACCAAATTATTTTCCATTGACAAAAAAATATATATTGAATCGGCTAAATAAACCGATCTACCGAATTAGAAATTGAACCAAATAAACCGTAATTTAATAAATTGAATTTCTAACTGTTAATATGAATATTATCTAAATTGTGTATAACACAATATTAGTTAATATTTGGTTTTCAACCATCAAAACCCTACCAAACAAAATGAACAAAAACAATCGAACTGTGTAACCAAAATAAATTTTGATTCACACAATTAAAGAATCTGGACCATCGCAACAACCTAAGCCAGGACTGTCGTCTCAAGTGGAATAATATAAAACTCGATCGAGATTGTTATATATATACCTTGGTCTTGTAGCACTGCAGCATGCAACGCTGTCTGTTTTTTTGGTCCTGAGTAAAAGGCTGGTGTAATGTTGTGATTTAACAATTTTTTCACCATATTCTGTACCATAGGGTGGGATCCCCTAGCAGTAGCCAAATACAAGGGAGATACAGAATCATTGTTGACCAGGCCTGCCAATTCCAGATCCTTTTCCATCAGAGCATAGACAATAGCTTCATGGCCATGTCTAGCAGCTTCATGTAAGGCTGTTTCTCCGAAACAGTTCTTTTCTTTAAGCAGCTCTTTCAATCCATCCTCCCCGAACTCCAATTCGGCATAACAGATCAACTCCGAAATGACCTTTATGTGCCCAAATCTTGCAGCATGGTGGAAGGGTGTCTCATTTCTTACATTGTGTGCCTTGAGCAATGAGCTATCTTTCTTACAGATGGTTGACACAGGCTTTTCGTGGCCATAAGCAGACAGTATGTGAAGAATTGTATTCTCCATACCTGTAAAAGGAATTGTCAATTGTCAGGCTCAGCATGTTTTCACATCCAGACGGTCCTTCAGAATTGTAAGGAATTTTAACTATCATTTTTGGTCATGAGTTTGGTCCTCAGATCCAGATTAAAGATCAAATTGGTCGAGCTTTTTATTAATTAGGTTGTGAGTTAATAAGGTTTGGTGTTATTTTCGGCCAGGAAAGCACTTCGGACATGTTGTGTATTTAATTTTAGAGTGCTTAAAGTTTATACTTTGGTAAATAAGCTAAATATAGAGGTCAAAATAGGGTGTAATTCACAAGTTAAATAATTTAATTGAAGTACAACTTTAAATTAGTAGGCCAAATAATGTTTCAATCAAGGTTTTCAAAGTCAGAATCGTCGTATGCAAAATCGGATGAATCAGTAGAAATCAGTCAAATTGGATTGAAAAATTCAAAATTAAAAAAAATATATATATTTTTTACTCAAAATATAGAAAAAAATTGTAAAAAAATAATTTTGTCAAAAATTTATGTTAACTCCAAAAAAATACTCAAATAATTCACTTATATAATATAATACAAACCTTCAAACATACAAACATTCATCTGGTTAATTTGTTCTTTACTCTTTACGTGTCTTTTCTATAGGACTGAGAATTCTACTAAAAATATTGAATCCTTTTCTTTTTCTTTATTTTCTTAAAACCAAAAGTAAGACTAAGGTACCATTTGGTACTAGGGATGCAAAAAAGTCACAATGTGATCAGACACATCACGGCATGGCATGGCACATGCCGTGACTTGTGTCTTCCGTGTTGTGATCATTTTTCGTGAAATTGGCACGATACGGCACTTGAACTGGTCGAGTCACGCGTAATCAAGACCGTTAGAATTTGATATAATGGTGAATTTTGAATCAACAAACTTAATTACGAAAAATATTGTTAAACATGACTAAACATGACAAACAAGATTAGTTACATCTAGATACGACATGTGTGGTCACGGTATAATTGATCACATGACTCAAGTTATAGCGTGACTAGTCACAACACGTCATGCACGACACTTATTTACATTCCTACTTGATACTCAATGCCACTCTCTTGTTTTGGCAAAAAATATTAATTACCTGCTACGCTTCTGATCAGACAGTCAGAGGACTCCATTGGTGTCTCTTCCTCAATAGGTACCTTCACATGACAGTGATGATCTTGATCTTCATTGTTCAATCCCGGAAGTTGCTTATACAAATCTTCCATGTTGCCATCAATAGCTGCCGTTAGAAGCTTGTATGGCATCAGTGGGCGCTTAGGTGCAGTCCGAACTTGGGCCATTAATTCTTGAGCTTATTAATCTAGTGTCTGATATGAGAGATTTGAGGAAGAAATGTATAGAGGTATGGTACGTATTATATAATTAGGAATTGAAATGTTCGCCCCCAATTATGGTGAGTCAATGTGCCAAGTCTTTCATAGTATTGTTATTATATATTTTATATAGAGAGAGAATTGGAATATTGTGTTTCATGAAGTAAAGGACATCTTTACTTCACGCTAATATTTTTATTTCTGAAGTCTAAAAAGTTTATCTGAAGTGTTTAACATAATCCTTATATTGAAATATACTTGGTGATCAAATTTTATATTTTTTGAATTTTTTACTATTTGTTTAGATTTTTATAGAAAAATAGTGATTTTCGAAAATTCTAAATATATAGTAAAATATTTGAAAAAAATGGAAAATTTGCTCCCTTAGCACACTTTAATATGGAGATAAGGTTGAATTGTTCGGATTGTATTGATTCCAGTCAAATTTCGGCGGAACGGTCTAATTTCAGTAAAATTTCGGCTGGAACGGTGAAATTTCTGTAAGTTTCGTCCGGAACGGTAATATTTCGGCGGGAGCGCCCCATAGACCGAGCATACACCAGCTTCAACCTATGCACCGCCCATGCACCACCGACCAAAAATCAATTTTTATTTGGACCCAGTGGGATTCGAACCCAGTACCTGTGGATCACACAACATGACTAAAGTAGAAGCCAGTAGATAGAAGCTAGTCCAGCACTACAGCATTTGCTATATATATATATAGTAGAAGCTAATCAGAGACAGAAGCTAAAGTACAACTTATACTGTAAACCTGGGCTTACCTAGCAAAAATCATTCTTTCAATTAGAAATAAACCCACAGATAATCCGAAACACATTAATCATTGGTACATATTTAAAGCTACAAACCCAGCGGGAGCAAATACAATAGCAGCTCGTTACTATAAGGGCAAGAATGAATAACTTACAATTACTTAGGAGTAGTGTTCGAATTTTGCCCCCGGGGGCATGCCCTACCCACGGGCACACGGGCACGGGTGTTAAACGGGCCGGACATGGTTTTTTTTTTCCCTGCCCGTGACTGCCCGGCCCTCCGTGCCCGTGCGCCCGTGTGCCCGTGCCCTGCCCGTGCCCTGCCCGTACCCGTGCCCTTTTTTTTTTTCCAAAAATAAAATTCAAATTTGAAATTCAAATTCCCCCCCTCCACCCCAGCCGGACCCCACCGGCCCACCCTCTCCATTTTTTTTTTTTTTAAATTCAAAAATAAGATATTTTTTTTTTTAACTTTAAACGGCCATAACTTTTGCTAGGAAAGTCGGATTGATGCGTATGACATCAATTCGGAAAGGGGAGGAGGAGACGGTGGCGACCGTCACCCGGGGATTGGTCCCGGGTATCTGGAAAATCAGAATCGCCAAAAAACATCGTTTAGTGCCTCAAAAATTAAGTTTATGGTTTTTAGTGCCAAAAAAACGTCGTTTATTTTTTAATCTATTGTTTTAAAATAAGAGCTTAATTATTTAAAGTAATTGATTTAAGAAATTTTTAATTTATATTTTATTATAACAAAAATTATCGAGTTACAACCATGTCAAATGAATTTAAATTTGTATGAATTTGGATTTATAATTTATTGGTATGAATTTGGATTTATAATTATTTATAATTTGAATTTATAAAAAAAACAGAAAAAAAAACAAAAAAAAACAGTAAAAAAAAAATGTCCTGCCCGTCCTGCCCCCGCGCTCGTGACGGGCACGGGCATTAAATGGGCAGGGCAAAAAAAAAAAAAAAAATTTCCCGTGTGCCCGTGACGCCCGTGTCCGTGCCCGCCCGTGCCCGTCCTGCCCGGCCCGGCCCTTCTGTAATACACTACTTAGGAGTACCTCGGTCTCGGATCGAGAAGATAATTGGTAATGAGAGTCTGCGACCAAAACTTGGGAGCCAATGTTATATATTTGAAGCTTCAAATACTTATGTTTGAAGGGCAAGCCTTTTTAAATGGAAGTTTAATATTGTATAGCCTTTTTATGTTACTATTGATTATATTTAGACACTTTAATAATGGAGGTTGAAGTTAATTGTTTCGTGTACACTTAAGATTATTCTTTTTGGTTTACTACTTTTTTTTATGAAGTGTGACGTGACTAGCACGGCATAATCTGGCGAGCTGATGTGGCCAAACATTTTTTTCTACGTGACATGGTTAAAATAATGGAGGAAAATCTTGTGACCTTAAACTACTTTTCAAAAAATTTAACCTAATTAATTGCAAAAAAAAAAATCAGAAAACTGTTACTTAAAATTTTAAGGTACGTAGTTTAGGACATATGACGGTCTAAATATCTGGTACGACCATTATATTAACTATCCTACCGTTTATTATAAAGATCTCAAATTCAAACTAAGTCAAATAACATTCAGGGGATGAAGGAGAAGTGCTACTTTTAGTCTTCAACAAGAGGATAATTTCATATTGAGTGAATTATAGTAAAAGTTATTCCAATTCACTATAGCAGAAAGAGGCAACAGACCGGTCACTAATAATGGTATTGCCGGTTACTGATGTCAAATTCTGGTCGCTGATAAGCTAGTAGCTGAAGGCCTTGTCGCTGATGTTTGTCCGATGACATCACTAGTCACATAATGATGTCATCCCCGTCGCTGATACCTCATCAACGACCATTTTGTTTTGGCCGCTGATAGTTTTTGGGGACATCATGTTAAAGTATCAGCGACCAAATATTTTGATTGCTGATACTCAAAGCCGGTTGCTGATGCCCTGAGTATCAGAGACCAAAATAACCAGTTGCTGATACTAAAAACCGAGTACTGATATCCTTCTGATTTTGTTTTTGTATTGATACCAAAAAAATGTTATCACACATACCAGCATAAACAATTGAATCGATATTCAACATACAATCAAAATAAAAAATGCATAAACAATCGCATCAAGGAACAATCAACATAAAAAAATGCATAAACCATCGATCAACATACAATCAACATAAAAAGCATAAACTGTAACATAAATATCTAAACATAAACTGTAACATAAATAACTAAACATAAACATAGATAAAAATCTAAATATAAATATCTAAGTAGTACCATCTCCGCCGAGATCCGACCAATGATCCTCCCCATCGTCGCCGTCATGATCCTTGCCATCACCAACGTCATCCTGAGGATCAGGTATTGAAGCATGGTGCGAGCTAGAACCTCCCTATGATGTTATCAGAAAGTAAACGAGTCAGTTGTTTAGATAATTAGGATTTAGGGATTTAGAGTATAGGGTTCACAATTAAATCATACTGAAAAAATCGAATTTCGTACCTGAGCAGCTCTGAAAGCTGAGGTGACTTACTCAGCAATCGTGACGGTGATGTGCGACATGATAGATGACATAATGTATATAACAAAATTTAAACTTCAAAGTTGGATACAAAGTAATATACCTCACGAGAAGCCATAGATAGTCAGTGCTCGCGATGGGACATCCAGAAGAGAGGACTGAAATGCTTAGCACTGGTGGAGATGATTGCTGGCTCAACAGCTGGGGGACACCTAGGCCATCCTCTACCTCTACCTCTAGCCATCATAGTTTCATAAATTATGGTTAGTTCAACTAAGTTATGATAAAGTGTGCAAAATTACGCTAAAATGTGCTAAGAGTGGTGCTAAGGTTGCGCTAAATAGGCGCTAAGAGTGCGCTTAAACACGCTAAAACATGCTAAAATTGCCCTAAATTGTGCTAAAATGTGCTAAATTAAGCTAAATCTAATGCACATTTTAGCAAAAAATAAATTACAAATGTACATTTTAGCAAAGAATAACATCTAATTATAATTTTTCTTTCATAAATTAAATCTAATATTTTTTTATAATTAATTTATTGGTTAGAAAACATATATCATATTATTAAAACATTAGTTACTAATTATGCTATAGTATTGTATTGTTCATCGATCAGCAAAAATTTATATATGCAGTTTAGCAAATTATTGATATGTATATTCAATTTAATAAATCCATTTAAGAAAGCAAAATTTGTTATTGTAGGGGTGTAAACGGTCAGATACGAAAAAATGTTACCTATCCAGTCATCTATCTGGGCCTATAAATGCGGCTGTCTCTATTGTAAAAACAAAGGAAAACAATCCACATACGTATCACGCGTGTGAAATCATGAATGATCGATGCTTTCGATTAGATGGCATAACCTTTGCCACGTCTTATACTCTTATGAGGTATGTCCATTTTTAACGATTATTTTTTTAATTAATGAACGACATTTCCTTCAATTTGAAAATTGCAGCCGTATAAAAAAAACGTTGGTTGAAAATCAAAATTTCCAGAAAAATTGACTATTCGTTTTATTTATTTATTTTCAAACATGGTAAAAAATAAATTAAGCCATTATTATTATTATATCTTTTTGTTTAACTAGAGGTATATTTATTAAAAAGATTTTTAAAAAATCAAGACTTTTTCTAGGATATTTTTCTCAAACAAGGATCCATCGGAATTGTTTATGGTAGGGATGTAAATGGTCAGATACGGAAAATATTACCTATCCAGTCACTATCTGGGCCTATAAATGCGCTTCTCTATTTGCAAAAATAAAGGAAAACAATCCATATATGTATCACGGATGTGACATCATGAATGATCGATACTTTCGATTAGATGGCATAACCTTTGCCACGTCTTATACTCTTATGAGGTATGTTCATTTTTAACCGCATACCGCATATACGGAATGCGACCGCATATGCAGATTTTGATGCAGATTTTAAAATAATAATTTATATATATAAAAATCAGTATGCGGTAATATACGGTAATATGCGGTACTATGCGGTAATATGTGGTATGCGGTACTATGCGGTATTATGCGGCCGAACATGCGGTATAAAATATGCGGCCGAATATGCAATAGTAATATGCGGCCGAATATACAGTCGAATATGCGGCCACATATGCGGAACCGCATATATGGACCACATACATATTTCTATGCGGATTGCAACCGCATAGACCGCATTTTATTACACTGTTTTTAACGATTTTTTTTTAATTAATGAACGACATTTCCTTCAATTTGAAATTGCAGCCCTATAAAAAAAAAGTTGGTTGAAAATCAAAATTTCTAGAAAAATTGACTATTCGGTTTAGTTATTTATTTTCAAACATGGTAAAAAATAAAGGGAGCGACTAATAGTCTCCTCCATTTTATTTTCTAAATGTCCCCCTAACTAATTTATTCATAAAGTACGATGGGACTATTAACTAACTTGGAGAAATAATAACTACTTGAGGACCACTTAAATTTTAAAAAAATTACAACTGGCGCGTGCATGTATGAACACTTATGCGCGCAAGTATTCCTATATAATATATCAAGTATTCACACCTAAGATATCAAATATTTAACCAAAAAACTGGACATCAATTTTTTTTTCTCTCTAGTCACACACCCATATTTTACACATTTTTAAAAATGAGTTTTTTTTTCTCCGTTTAATCTCGTCAGTATTTTATGACGATCTGTGAGGAATTTTGCAAATCTAAAACCACACACATTTTCTACTTAATTTTCTCTTTCAAATGAGATTCACGATGAAGTACTTTCGGGTGCTTCGTCGTTCAAATATTCATACTAAAACATATAAAATATTCATACTAGAACATTGCATGTATACATATACATATCAACAAATATTCAACATATAACATATTCAAAATACAAAGTATCATTACTATAAAATATTCAAACTACAAAGTATTCATACTAAAACATATAAATTTTCATACTAGAATAGTAAAATATTCATACTTACGCATTGAAATGTGAATTATTATGTTGAAAATGATTGAAGTGTGAATTGTTATGTTGTAAAGTAACTTTAATTAGTTAATTTGTTTGATGCTTGAACGTATTGATATATACTGAGGAAAGTATTCATACTTCTACTGTGCATAAGTAGGAATGTCTATGCACGCAAGTATTTATACCCACAGAAAGTATTCATTCCTATATAAATTTATATTGATATGTAAGAAAGAAAAAAATTTAAACAACTTTAAAAACATGCTAATGAAAAAATATACTAATCCAAACTTATATTAGTATGTAAATATTCATACTGAAAAAGGTAAAGTCCCCCTAACTAACTAACTTGAAGAAACAATAACTACTTTGGGACCACTTAAATTTGAAAAAAATTACAATTGGCGCGCATGTATGAACACTTATGTGCGCAAGTATTCATATATAATATATCAAATATTAATACTTAAGACATCAAATATTTACCCAAAAAACTAGACATCAACTTTCTTTTCTCTCTAGTTACACACCCATCTTTTACATATTTTTAGAAGTGATTTTTTTTTTCCGTTTAATCTCGTCAATATTTATGACGATTTATGAGGAATTTTGCAAATCTAAAACCACGAATATTTTCTACGTAATTTTATCTTTCAAATGAGATCCATGATAAACTACTTTCGGGTGCTTCGTCGTTCAAGTATTCATATCTCGGCGTGCAAGTATTCATACTAAAACATATAAGTATTCATTCTATAACTTTGTTTGTGCTAATGGTATATCCATGTATTGGTAGCAAGTCTAAAAAAAAACATGAAAACGACATACTTATCTCCTATATTTTAAACAGGACATATATTAAAATTGATCAAATTTAGATAAATTACCTAACGTCTTCAATGTATATATTTTTCATTTGTGTGGCCTATAAAGGCTTTGGAGAGAAATCCTATCCAAATGCCTTCGGACAGTTCCCAAACCTAATTAATTATTAATAATAATTAATATATAAGATAAGTAGTTAGTATCAGAGAAACATTTAAGAAACTAAATACAGGGGAACAAAATCATAAATCAAAAATAAATTCAGCAATTATTATTAAATATTTTTGTTTAAACTAGAGGGTATATTTATTAAAAAGAAATTAAAAAAAAATCAAGACTTTTTCTATGGTATCTTTCTCACACAAGGATCCGTCGGAATTGTTTATCATTTAATTAATTAAATGCTCATTTAAATAAATTATTTATTGCGTAATAACAGTGCTTCTACATTAAATATGTTATTATTTTCTACATTATGTCTTATTTTACACTTTAATTAGCAATTATAATTAACAATAAAATTAAACATCATAGAGAACGATATTGGGAACAGAACAGTCCAACAGACTATAGTAACTTGTGGGGAATTTTGAGCCTTCCGAATAACTGTCGGCAAAAAAAAAATGAAAAAACCCCAAAATCCAATTGAAACCCATAGGAAATTGAATGGCCGATCCGGTAGGAGTGTAAACGATCAGATACAGATTAGATAGTGCTCCGACTATATCTGTTACAATTTTTCAGATACAAATCAGATATCGGATGGATATGGATATGGATATGGATATGGATATGGATATAAATATAATTCGGATAAGTAAAAATAAATTACTAATGTACATTTTAGCAAAGAATAACATCTAATTATAATTTTTTCCTTCATAAATTAGTTTTAACATTTTTTTTATAATAAATTTATTGGTTAGAAAACATATATCATATTATTAAAACATTAGTTACTAATATTGTCATAGTGTTGTATTGTTAATCAGAATATATATGTATATAGTTTAATAAATTGTTGACATGTATATACAATTTAATAAATCAATTTAAGAACTATTAAATCAATTTAATAACATAGAGTATATTTATTGAGGTAGGGCTGTAAACGGTCGGATATGGAAAATTGAAAATCTTACTCTATTCTTAACCGTTATAATTCGTCAGATAAGAATACAGATAATGATACAAATCGGATAATTTAAGTGATTTTCAGATTCAGATTCGAACAAAATTGAATTATTGATTTTGTCGCATCCAGTCATCTATCTGGGCCCTATAAATGTGCCTATCCAGTCATCTATCTAGGCCCTATAAATGCGGCTGTCTCCATTTTAAAAATAAAGGAAAACAATCCACATATGTATCATGCATGTGACATCATGGAATCTATAACGAATTTAATTTTTTTAATTAATGAACGACATTTCATTCAATTTGAAATTGCAGCCGTAAATTTTTTTTTTGTTGAAAATCAAAATTTTCATAAAAATTGACTATTCGGATTATTTATTTATTTTCAAATATAGTAAAAAGTAAATTCAGCCATTATTATTATGTACATAGTTTAAACTAGAGGTATATTTATTAAAAATGAATTTTAAAAAATCAAGACTTTTTCTACGGTATCTTTTAGTATAAATTTGGTATAAATACTAAAAGCAATACTTATTGTGTATTTATAAGGAAATTCGTCAATTTCTTTGATTTTTTAATATTTAGGTTTTTATTACCAAAATTAATGACTATTTTATCATTTTATCAAATTAATGATTTGGTTTCTGATATAAATAAATCAATAATTATTGTTGTGAAGAATATTATAAGAAAATTTAAAAGTGAGGTACCTGAAAATATTGATTTTTTTTTTATTAATACTCTCAAAAAAAAATTAAATATAACTTCAAATTTTTGTTTAAAATAACCAAACCGCTTCAATGGGGACGGTTCTCTCTTCATACCAGACCACCTCCAAGGAGGGCGGTCCACTTGTTGTATCCGAAAAGATTGCCATTTAATTGACAAATGTTGAACCCCACAAATTGGGAGATTGAAAAAAAAATGAAATAAAATAATATAAATGAAAATATAAAGAAAACTAAATAGAGAAATTGAGAAGGCAAAGGTGGTCTACATGACTTGATTTCTAAAATGGCATAAGTTACACTGTGATCGGAAATTTTTTTATTGAGAATAGACTTCACTTCAATAGAAAAGAAATTATTAGAATAGATTTTGAATTGAATTTGGTTGATCGGAAGGTCTAAAATGCATAAAAGAATTCAATATTTTATCCTTAAAAATAGTCTAAAAGTTCACTTAATTTACTAGTATGCCACTAAGTAAAGGCATCTTCTCCTCAAACCCCAAACCAAAGAATTGTAAACAAAATCCACAGCTCATCACAATACTTCGAACAGGAGGAAGAAATAACAAAAACCTAAATTTTATGCGAAGGCCAATGAGTGGAATTCACAGTTCCTCCACGACTTGGCCAAATCTGCACTTCAACTCTCCCTCCTCTTCTTATTCCCCTTCAATGATGTCTACTTCAGCAGCTTCTCTTACAACGACATAGCAGCAGTGTAAAAGCTGACATTGATGAGGGCAACAACGTAATTTCACCTCAGCGAAATCATTTCTCGGCAAATACCTTTAACTTTGGCGTGATTTCGTTGGAGGAATTTCCCCCTCTCAAATCCTGCCAAATCATGTCATCTCCCTTGTGTACCTTCGTTCCGATCAAGCGACGCTGAAGAATTTTATTTCTATTTCTCGTTTGAGCGTAAAATTTCTCATTCCGATCATAATGTTAATGTCGTTATTTTTTAAAGATTTGATCTGACTTACAAAAAAGAAATTGAGAAAGCAATGATTCGGATGTAATAAAAATTAATAGCCCAAATTATATTAGAGTGATTTGTGGGCTTGACTGCTGCATGGGCCGAAACAAATAGAAACAAAAAAAATGATGAAATGATAAAATTTGAAGTTCAATATAGCCCTAGTTGGTAACTTCAACAATGTTGCAGATTGACTTAGGAAACTTGTTCACATCTTTTTTTAAGCTAAACAAAATATTACATAACAAAATAACTGAACCACTAGACATTTGTATTGCTGGCGTTGTTGCTTCAAAATTACATTTTGACCTGAATCCTATTTCTTTTTTTTACTGGAGCATTTGTATGTTTTTATTAAATATCTTTTGCAACATTAATGTGTTTAGTGTGTTTTGCATGTTGGTAATACTTAAAAACTTTAAAATTTAGTATGGCCCAAATTATTAAAATTTGTCTACCTTTTCTAATTTGAGTCTTTCCCGTGATTTGTTGAGGTATTTTAGTTTGAAAACCAATTATTATCTTCTTATATATCATGCTCAACGTTGTTTTATTTTTTTGAAGGGTTCATTATACTTCAATATCTTGTAGATGATATTTCTCTCCGTAAAGAGAGGAGAGATCATGCTCAATGATGACTAATGATATAGATTTTGATAATTTATTTTCTAAATTTGTCTTGGTTAACCAGTACAATAAAAAGATCTTGAATATATTTTTATTATTTTTTTATAAAGGTGGGAGGTCAAGCTACCCAACTATATTTTTATTCGGATTTCGAACTTGTGATCTCACACACGCATTGTATTTGCCATTAAATCAAATGCTAGTTCTAATATTTTGATTGTTTGATTATTTATAAAAAAATCTAACTTTTTTATTGAAATATTCAGAATGAATATATTGCATTCCGAACTAATAATGACACCTTTTCTATCCACATCAAAGAAGAAAAACAAACAATAAAGAATACATAATCTTGTTTATTGACCCGGAAGATATTGCTCACACGGAAAATTATTGCAATGTCGATAAACGACAACATGTCAGATTAAAATCCTTTTGAGCTCCATTTTTACATATTTTGTGCATTATTTTGTATATTTGATTGAGTATGGATTCTTGACTACATAACAAAATTATTTGCTTAAGTATTTTATCATAATAACTATATGTCTTCATTTATTCAGTAATTATATTTAAGACAAAACACACAATTAGTTGAAATATGAGATAGAAAAATAGCAAGAAAAATATAATTGATAATAATTGCAAAAGCAGTTGTGTTAATGCCTTGTATATAAAATTTTAAGTAAAATAAAATCACTTGCTTTTTATATGTTTTTTCTTTTCTTACATTCAAATATTTCCTTAAACAACACATTTTACAATCTCAGTATATCGTCAATGAAAATTAGAAAAGCAAAGTCGGAAACAATGATAAAAATGTAAAATAAATATAATTTCAATTTTGTCTTTCAATTTATTTATTTTTTACAAATAAATCCATCATAACATTTTCAGACATTTGGTATATTGACATAACTAAGGTCAGAGCTTTTTTTAAAGTGAAATTAAAGCATATACGATTGTAAAATATTTTAATTTAATATTACCTTGTGTATTTTTGTGCAACATCGGTTTAATTTTGCTGACAAATTAGCTAATAATAAATTTTTATATTAAAAAAATAATATTGATATATTTTGAGTTAGTTTTCTCCATTATCTTATATAAATGATTGTATTGTTTAGATTTTGTGGTCATTTTTGTCACTCTTTTAGCACGATTTCAGAACAATAACGAGTCAATTATATGCTCTATCTTTTGAAATATTAATATACATTTGAAATTTTGAAGAATTTATATAATACTCCGACCTTTATAATAAAAAAGGAAGTGTATATTGCATGTTTGATCATTCTAAAAGTATTTCTTATCTAATTAGTTTCATAAAAAAAAAATGATGTATATTAACATTTCAAAATGTCCATATTTTTCTAATAATTTTTTTTTTTATATAATATGGAGCAGATAGGATACAAATCAATCATGTACATAAATTCTTTGTACCTCCTCTCTCTTCCTTCTTCTCTTGTTTCTTGCATTTTCATAGAATTTTGTTATTATTTTTTTTTTAGATTTCTGCAAAATATATACATCAGCGTCGCATGTCACAAAGCATAGTCACAAGATTCACAAATTATTTGCAAATAATTCATTTTTTTTTTGTAATGCCATGTTGGGTGTTATGGTATTTAAAGCAATGAAATTTCAAAAAAAATTGACAAGAAAAGTACCACAGAGATTATCATGTGTGACTAAAATCAAACCAAAATAAATTTTCAAATCAATAAACATCATACATTTAGTCAATCAAGGATCCTTTTCTAATTAATTTCTTATTGTTATGACCATATGAGATCTATGTCATTTGACAATGAAATCTGAAACTCCTTTCGATCCCATAAATTACGAGTAGCACCTAGCAATATGCATTATAATTACTCAAATGACACAGATAATAAGTACATGCTATATCACGATCCATAAAGCAACAATTAACTTGTGTCAATTTCATGTCTCATGATATCATGAATATATCTAAGGTAAAAATATGTCATCCTTGCAAATCTACTCATTTCTTGATTTCAAAATAATTCAGTAATTATAATTAACTCCTTAATCATATATGCACATACTTGTATTATTTCATCAAGGGATCCAATGATATCATTACTCATTTTTGTAGAGGACATTAGTATTCTTGATAATTACTCTCTCTCTCTCTCTCTCTCTCCATATAAGAGATACATAGTGAGATAAAATCTGTATGATTGTCAGTTATGAACAACGTTGGATAATATCCACAAATACGTATTCTCATGTGAGAGAAACAATTATCTTATACCTTAGAATTCCAAATACAAAAATAAAATATTAATGACACAAACACAATGCATATTAAATGTTTTATTTTGGTCACTTCCAATCTCTTATCTCCATTAGATATTCATTTGATTAGATTGATAACTCGTTGTCATATGATTTGCAAAACATAATCATCATCTAATTCAAATGCTAATCTTATACCGATTATTAATGTTTCTTATTGATTACCAAGACTAGGGACACTTTAAAGTATTTATTACATCCATTATAGAGTTTCATAATTCTAAATTCTCAACTGAATTATCAATAAGTAATAAAATATTCAAGGAACAAGATGATAAATAAATCAACCGATTACATAAATAAAACTTAGAAAATAATCATTCTAGCTTCTTAATCACAACACTAACAAGCCGAACCGAATGCAGAATTATTCGGTTGCCCGAAGTTTTATTGAATTATTCTCGAATTTTATGAATTTTCTCCAAATTTTACGAATTATTCATGAATTTTTCTTGAATTTTTTCTAGAACTTTTTTTTCGCTCCCTTGTAGGACTAAGATATTTGATCCGGATAATTCTAAATCATTACCAGATTATACCCGAATTATTCCCGAATAACGAATTTTTGATCTCGCTGAACCGAACCCAAATAATTCATTTGTTACTATGGTAACAAAGTAGTGTAGTGGGTTAAAACAACTCGTTTCAAGTTGTGTACAAAAAAACTACCACACAAAATTCATAAAACTAGTATTATGGTGGTTACCACGCTCATGAATATAAATTACAGAGATATAATATTCTCAATTCACCCAAGTATGTGCACCGAAATTCAAAATTGCAAGTTTCCACATAGAAGCAATACCACTTATTCATTTTCACAGTGACGAATGATGATAATAGACACAAAATTCACTTTAAATTTTAAAACTTCTTCCTCCATTTGTAAACTATTATCATCATACTAATCCACATATAAGGATTTTTAATTAATTTGTTTACGACATAGTTCATTGAACATGCTCATTACATTGCTATGACACCAAATATATAAGAAATACGTTTAGAATGACCAATCATGCAAAAATGCACTTCTTCTCAATATATAAAGGCCGGAGTATATAGAAAATATTTTGAATGTACATTATCTCTAAAAGATTGAGGATCAAATTAATGTTAAATCTTGGACAATTTATTTAGAAGTTGTAAAATTATATCACATATTTAAATGGTGTTAGCATAGTAAAAGAAAATGACAATAAAATCTAAACAATACAATACATTTAGATAAGATGATGGAGAAAACTAGAACTAATTATCCAAATGACATATTGTGTATTTTTTGCCCGTGATGCCGCACGTTAAGCCGCATGCGCCGCATCAATGCTGCATAAAATGTAACATTCTTATATAAAATCAATTATATTAAAAGGTTTATATGCATTAAAAATATATATAAGGTTATATGTGCATAATTTAAGTCCTTGTGTAATAATAAAAACTTGGAGGGACTTATTAGCAAAAATCCAAAGATAATCTATTCCTTTCCTTCTCTCTCTTTCAATTTCATTTTTTCTGTCTCTTGGCCGTGGGTTGTGGGGTGGGTGCCGAGCAAAAGGGAAAAAGAGAGAGAGAGAGAAATTGAGCGCGGAAACTGATCGAACTTGTCGGAAAATTGAGATTCGAGCGGAATTGACAATCCTTGATCGGTTCTAAAGCTTCAAATTGGTATATTTTCCTTTTCAATTAGCAAAACCCTAATAGTCGATTTGTTGTGATTTTCGTTTGAATTTCGAATTCGGGTGTGAATCGAACGATTATAACTCGATTAGTATATTGAATTGGGTTGAATTGAATAGATATTCTTTTTAAAGTGGGAATCATGATTTAAGGTTTGGTATGGAATTTGGGATGATTATTTGTGAAATTCAAATTGATTAGAATTGATCGAGTTATAATTCGTTAAAACCGTTCGATTCGTATTATTGAATTAAACTAACCTTTGGACTTTGAATTTGGAATTAGGGTTTTGGTATTAAAACTTGAATTATGAATTATGTCGAATACTCGTATAGCTTCATATACCTTGAAATGTGATACAGTAAGTAACCCCGATTAACCGGAATTGAGCGTCGACCGGTCGGAATCGAAACCAAAGGAATTAGGGTTTTCGTTACTTGTTGCGGGCCGCAATCGGAACCATTACGGGCTGCAACCTGGTAATCCGAAATGGTAAGTTGAGTATTGTTAAGCCAAATCGAATGAGTACCGAACCGTAATCGCACTAGCCTTAGTTATACACCATTTATACAGTGTTAAATAACGATTATGCGTATCTTTTAAATAGACTTGGTAAGGTGTCCGGGCGTGCGGCGCCCGCGTAGGGAGTCGAGTAGGGTACGACACGGTCCGTGTGGATTGTGACTCGGGCCGAGTAGGGTATGACACGGTCCGTGTGGATTATGACTCGGCCCGTGTAGGAAGTCCAGATTTTAGAATCTATTAACGATCATCATACTCGGAGTGCGGGATTTACGGGACTTGTTTGATATTTTATATTCGAAATTAAACCGTGTTTCGATTGACATGTTGATTATTGATTGAATTGCAATATCGGATTGTGTTGCATGTGCATTGCATTGCCCAAATAAAGTGAAACTCGAATTGTTTTATCTGATTGACTTGCATGCTGGTATGGTTATAAATTGTGTTGATCTGAATGGTCTGATTTTGGAATTAAAGTCACCGTGCTTTATATCACCATCGGTTAGTGGATAGGGTATTATTGTCATCCATCGTGATGACGTCACCCAGGGGGTGAAACCGGATTTGTCGAGTCTCTGCGGGGACTTTGACGCCCAAGTGTTCTAAAGCTTTAGATCGTCCGGCCCTCGGCAGTTTCCAGTACCGGTTGGGACGAGGGGTAAGTGACTTGTATTATGATTGTGGTTATATGTGACTTGTGTATCGGAGGCATTACCCAGGGGGTAATGCGTTTGGATGGTCAATTGGCTTTATATGGATTTTCCGGATGTGAATTGAAACCCGACTTTTAATTAAATGGTTAGGCCCGTAACTACCAGATGGGTGTCATGAGGAAAAGGTTTTACCTGGCGCAGCCGTCTCAGAGGTGTCCGTAACCCTACGGATGAGAGGGAACGAATTAAGGTCCAGATCGGTGGAACATCTGTAGTTACTACCCGATATTCTAAAACCGAGTGAACCAGATATTGTGTGATTGAATTTCATCTTGGCAATTCCTGAATTGTGATTTCATTTGGATATATATATGTTGTCGGATTTATGCATTCATTCATTTTTACAAATGGTTATAAATTGATATGAACTTTATTTGTGTTTCATTTTGAATATAATCTGTGATTGCAAGTCCAGGGATTATTTTGTGGCAATTACCGCACTGAGAATTCAATTCTCATCCCCTTTTTGGGTAAAATTTTCAGGTTCCGGTTTGGCGGATCAAAGAGAGGCACGAGGTCGGTAGGCCCTGGTTTCACCGCTGTGTAGCTCGTCTGGTATGGTGACATTAGAGATTATGTATATAGTTATGTTTTGGTTGTATATATATATATTCTCTATGTCATTGTGTGATGCGTATCCATCGAGATACGGGTTTTGTATACTGTGACCTGACCAGTTGGGATTTGAGATCTGTATATGTTATTTGTTTGTTTTGTTTGCGTGTTATGTTTTACTTTTTATCATATCGTAATTGCCTAGTGGGTATACGGGAAACCGTATGCCTACGGCAGGAGCACCTGTCGCACCTCGTGGGGCACCGGGGTGTGACATAAAAGCTAATTTTGAGTTATTTTTTATTTTGGGATGCCTAAAAATCTATTTTTGAGTAATCTAAAAATAAACAAAAGAAAATGAGATTATCTTCCATTCCTCCCACCTTTGTCACTACTTTTAATATTTTATGTTACTCTATAAGTTGTAAACCCATAACTTCTCTCATTCTCACCAACTTTCTTAATTTTTCGAGTTCTTTCTTTTTCTTAGCATGATAAATTACTCATAATTCATGTTTGCTTGCATGTAATATTATTACGAATAAGTTGAAAATGAGCATAAAAATTATTTACATGTATTATTATTACGTATATTGTTGGAAGTGCATATAATTTTAATATTATTTTTTATCCTCGATCGAAAGACATATACGAAAAATAATTTAAAATCAAGAATAATGAAAATTATATATAACAAAATATGAGAAACTTTCGTGTAACAAATTGTGATCTCATGCATCCAAGTTTTTTATCAAAACAATTCACTATACTCGACATAATTAATCAAAATTCGTTCTTTTTATCGCAAAGATAGTATTAATATACCATTATCAAATAATAAAAAGCCACACGTGAAAAATTAGTTCATAAAACTGATCCGATCACCACTGTCTTTGTAAATAGTTCGACTATAATTTTAGGTTTAAAATTACATTTGACGATGCTGTAATAATCATAAGGTTCTTTAATTAAATTGGGTACCAATTGGTGCGAGTGAAGCCGAGTTGCTGTAAATCTGCCTTTATTCCAAAGCATGAATATTGAGGATCGTTTATTCTTGAGATTGTAAATTTTAAATGTGAATGACTCACATTTATAAAAATAATAATTAATAATTATAAATTAAGAATGAATTGGGTTGAATTTCATCACAAAGCAACTGAGATCATTAACTCGCAACTGCTTTTGTTTTTCTTTGTAAATTTACGATCTGTAATTTAGCAATTACCAAATTTCGGAAAGAAAAATACACCAGTTTCTTACAAACCCTTAATTCTTTAAAATCATAGAAATAATAATATGAATATTTTTTGTACACCTTCAATCAAATATGAAATAATTTACAATCCATGTTTTATTTAGAGTTATTGAACCGTCAATAATTAAAAAGCCACGTGAAAAATTAGTTCATAAAACTGATCATTACTTGAATGATTCATAATTTTTTTTTAAAATTATTTAGAAAGTAATAGAATCTATTCAAATTGTACTGGTTTTGATTGAACTTTGTGAGAAGAAAATCTGATGTTCCTCAATGTTAATTAATAATTATAAAGAAAATCCGAACAAGTTGCAATGAAAGTTAATAGCAATGCAACTATCTGTTTCTCAAAATTTTATAATGGCAACCACAGAGTATATGTAATTGAAAATACATTACAATTAGTTTTGCATGAAACTAAACCAGAAAAGTAAAACTGAAAATCATATGTTTTCGCACATATGAATCACGACGCAAAAATTGCCCGAAATTTTAAAATTAAAAGAAATACAGAAATTATTTTATAAAAGTTATTTTTAAAAAATTATATAGAATATTCATTTATAGACATTACAATTAGCTTTGGTGATTGTGAGTTCGAAATCGGATATAAATTACTGTATAGACATTAAATGAAAGTTATAAGCCAAGATTTTCATCTGTCTATTTCAAAAAAGTTTATAGAATATTCATTGGTTATATTGGTTGTTTCTGATCATTAGCAACTAGCAATTAATTTACTGGTTTGAAACTTTTCATTATTATATTGTTTGATAAATTCACAAACTGGAATCTGGTATCAATATAGCCCTAGTTGGTATCTTCAACAATGTAGCAGATTGACTTAGTAAACTTTTTCACATATTTTTGTTAGCTAAACAAAATATCACATTACATAATAACTGAACCACTAGAAAATTGTATTGCTGGCGTTAATTGTTGCTTCAAAATTACATTTTGACCTGAATCCTGGTTTTTTCTTACGGAAGCATTTGTATGTTTTATTAAATATCTTTTGCAACATTAATGTTTTTAGTGTGTCTTGCGTGTTGGTAACACTTAAAACATTCAAATTAGTAAAATTTGTCTGCTTTTTCTAATTTGAGTCTTTCCTCGATCTGATTAATTTGTTAAGGTATTGTAGTTTGAAAACCAATTATTATCTTCTTATCATGCTCAACGATTGCTTTTTTTTTTTTTATATTATTAAAGGGTTATATATACTTCAACATCTTTTATATGATATTTCGAGTATTGAATATGCATCTCGCTATAGAGAGATGGAGAGATGATAGATCACGCTCAATGATGACTAGTGATGTGAATTTCGTTAATTGATTTTCTAAATTAATCTTGGTTAACCAGTATAATAAAAAGATCTTGACTCTCTCTCTCTCTATATATATATACTAGTATCGTGCCCATGCGTTGCAACGGAGACATAATAAAAAAAACATAACAATGAAAATATTAATTATTCAAAAATTGAGAGACATGCTAATAGAGAATTGATATGATTCTCTATTTTTAATTACTTTCAACCGTGATCTCTGATAATAATTTGATGATGTTATGATTCTGTATTTTTAAGTACCACTGATCGAATAAAGCCACACTTGTTGAGTACCTCCATATCTATTGAAATTAAGTTTTCCTCCATTTAATCAAATAAACTGTTTCACAGAGTTTCTGGGAAGCACCAAAGAAGAAGAAAAAAACAGAAAAAATGTAGTACCGGCTCAAGTGTTTCTCTATGACCATGCATCAGTGCAGTCCTAGTTAGAAAGAAAAAAAGGGTGCAAAGAACAAGCATAAAATTAAGTATAAAAATATTGAAAACAAAACATTTACAAAAAGAAAAAGAGTAAGAAAAGAGATGAACCTTTTATGACTGGTATAGAACTGAGACTCTCTCGAACAAGATGTTAACATAACAAAATGAATTATGATACCCAGCTAGTAAGCTCTTTAACATCAATTTTGCAAGCATCACGAATTACAACAAGTACTTACAAGGCTCCCATATTGATCTAGAGCAGTCTTTCTAGCATGCCCCTTCATGCCATTTATAATCTTTTTTCTATCCTAAAATTAGCATAAACAAACAATAAATCAGAAAGCTACTTTTTAGAGGAAAATTTCATATGCATTCTTTCAAAACCTGAAATTATCAAGCATAACTCCACAGAACATGTAGTACCACTGTAGAACCACTCTTCTATAAGCCAAGAAAATATCACACGTACCATAACAAAATACGTATTTCCAAATTACTTTCAAAACTAAACCCGACTCCCTTTGCCTCTACACATACAAAACATGTACAAAGTGAAAATCAGGTAGTGTTGATACTTCTTAAGGTATCACTTACAACATTTTATATTACCATGACAACTATTTGCAACTATGAAGGAGCACATACGATAATTGAAGTGTTAAACATTTGTAATGAATTTATGATAGATAAAGCATAGGTATAACAATCATACTGCACAATTGCAGTTCTGAATGACATATTACAAGAGAATATTAACCTATCTAGTCCTGCCTCCGTCAATTTTTTAACTGCTTGATTCTTCTGTGTAATATCGCGGGCAGCAGGTTATCCCATTTTGCAACCTAATCAAAGAATTACATCAGGTTTCAATTAAAATCAAAATTTATACCAAATTTCAATTACCAGGATTTATACCAAATTTTAGAAAAATTATTTATCATTTTCTGTTTGTACTGCATTTGATTGTTTCTTTATTTTATTTATTTAAGAATTAGAAAACTCAGATGGTTTCACCACCTGGTACATTTGTTATTAAATCCTGTACCAGAATGCTCCATATTTGTGTTTGATCTACAACTTCAAGATAATTTTAGGGATAATAATTAAGATTCTGTTGAAGGTCAAATTCATTGTAAATTAAGAGGCCATTACCACAAAATTCTAATTGAGATCTTTGCGTGCTCTTCCCCATGAGCAAGTATAGACTTAGGTGGCTTCCCCGCATATCAGTAACTGTTGTTAGCACCTAAAATATGAGATAGTGTCTCAAATTACATTGGGTTGAATTGATTCTAAATCATCGATTCGTAAGATGTATCTAAAACACAAAGGCTTCGACCCTTACTATCTTCAACAATTGAAGCAAAAAGAGCCTAATAAATTAAAACAATTTTGAAAAAAGGAGTTAGATTTGGAGAAACTTCATTTTACAAGGTCCTTCTAAATGATGTTAGGCAATTCTCAAATTTTTCTCACATTTTTAAGAATTTTATTCATATGGTTTATGTTCAATTTTGCAACAACAACCCAGCAGTTCATGATGACAACCTGATTTGTTATTTTCATACTGGACAAACTACTACACCAAAAAATTTGTTCTTTTTTATGGAAAAGTGTATGAAAACCTTATCTACGTGCATGATTTATTGTGGCATTTTTGAAGATGCATAAATCTGACTGGCAGAGTGCTTTCTAAAGTGCAAATTGAGGTACCAGCTTTCTACCTTGCAGCAAATAACAGAAAAAGTTTTTTTAAAAAACAGAGATTAAAAAATAGCTAGAAAATAGTAATAAAATTCTAAAAATGCAAAGTTTAATATCAAAATACTTGGCATGATGTGTTCTATAACACTGCAAACTGGCATGGCCTAGTTCTGTCCCTAGCTATTTCAGATTTTCTGGTTTGTCTTCAGGGGCATGTTGGAGTCTATTTGTACCAGTCATGCCTCACATCCATTTCTTTTGTTTTATTTGCTAGTCACCCATGCCTAATATGTAGTGTTGATGTTTAGACACCGTCTGGACATGGGGCCTGACTTGGTTCAGATATTAAAGATTGTTTTAGAGTTTGATCGTTCCATTTTCTTTACCAGCAAAGTAATCAATTTAGAACCAAGGAGTAAAAATCCATGGAGAGAAAGTTCTTGTCACCTCATAATGTAACTTTATGCAATCTAGCCCCTGGTTCTATTTTTATTACGCTTCTGTTATTTAGATGCTTGTTTCATTAGAGACCAAGACCCTACAGAAGAAAAAGTTCTACATATTTGATATTTTTATTACGCTTCTGTTATTTAAATGAAGATCAAAATTTAGGCAGCATCAATACAAACCTAAGAGCTTAAAATCATTATAAATGAAAAAAACGGAGCTTACAATTTGAATAGGATTCGAAACCATAATCCGCAAGACAAATCAAAGCTGTTTGCTCTCTGTGAAATCCTAAATAAAATTTATTGCTATATCGCAGTGCAACGACGAAAGACAAAAGGGCTTCACCGTCTCAGATTTTTAGCCGTGCGATTCTAGCCAAATACCCTCGATTTGGTGAGGATTTGGTCAACCGATTTCGCCTCGTTGAAATCCCATCGAGTGAAATCGATTATTGTCACTTCTCCGCTTCCCATCAACTTGTTGCCGTGAATTCTATTTCTGATTCTATTTCCTTCGTGTTTTTAGGTTTTGCGGCGGTGGGAGACGAAAGGGAGGAGAAAAAACAGATTTCGAGTTAGCGAAAAAACCAGTGTATTTAATTTTAGTTGTAACATCTTGTGTGATTGTTTGTGTAGCGAATAGGTTTCTAACTAAATTTAGACTTCTACATCTAAAACAAATGCATTCAATCAAAAGAAGACAGATTATTTGATTGGAGGGCTCATATTAAATCCAAATTTTTATCGATCAATCACAGTTGTTGCAGGATAAAAACTCTAAGTTACTTAATAATAGAATGGATATATATATATATATATATATATAGATACAAGAACAAAACTAATCCTAAACCCTAAATGAATATATATATATAGGCAAATTCTTCCATGGACCATAAGGACCTATTTGTAAAATGAACATATTTTTATTTTCAAGTTCAAACAGTCGATCCGAACCGTTCATCTTGTTCTCCATATTAATATGTGCTTGGAGACCAAATTTTACATTTTTCTGAATTTTTTTACTATTTATTAAGATGGGTACAAAAAATATCAAATTCAGACCATTGAATTTTGTACCATCTTAATAAATAGTAAAAAAATTCAGAAAAATGTAAAATTTGGTCTCCAAGCACATATTAATATGGAGAACAAGATAAACGGTTCGGATCGACTGTTTGAACTTTGAAAATAAAGATGTGTTCATTTTACAAATAGGTCCTTGGGTCCATGGAAGCATCACTCATATATATATATATATATGAGTGATACTTCCATGGACCCAAGGACCTATTTGTAAAATGAACACATCTTTATTTTCAAAGTTCAAACAGTCGATCCGAACCGTTTATCTTGTTCTCCATATTAATATGTGCTTGGAGACCAAATTTTACATTTTTCTGAATTTTTTTACTATTTATTAAGATGGGTACAAAAAATATCAAATTCAGACCATTGAATTTTGTACCATCTTAATAAATAGTAAAAAAATTCAGAAAAATGTAAAATTTGGTCTCCAAGCACATATTAATATGGAGAACAAGATAAACGGTTCGGATCGACTGTTTGAACTTTGAAAATAAAGATATGTTCATTTTACAAATAGGTCCTTGGGTCCATGGAAGAATTTGCCTATATATATATAGGCAAAGTCTTCTATGGACATAAGGACCTATTTGTAAAATGAACATATTTTTATTTTCAAAGTTCAAACAGTCGATCCGAACCGTTCATCTTGTTCTCCATATTAATATGTGCTTGGAGACCAAATTTTACATTTTTCTGAATTTTTTTACTATTTATTAAGATGGGTACAAAATTCAATGGTCTGAATTTGATATTTTTTGTACCCATCTTAATAAATAGTAAAAAAATTCAGAAAAATGTAAAATTTGGTCTCCAAGCACATATTAATATGAAGAACAAGATGAACGGTTCGGATCGACTGTTTGAACTTTGAAAATAAAGATATGTTCATTTTACAAATAGGTCCTTATGTCCATAGAAGACACTCTCATATATATATATATATATGAGAGTGTCTTCTATGGACATAAGGACCTATTTGTAAAATGAACATATCTTTATTTTCAAAGTTCAAACAGTCGATCCGAACCGTTCATCTTGTTCTTCATATTAATATGTGCTTGGAGACCAAATTTTACATTTTTCTGAATTTTTTTACTATTTATTAAGATGGGTACAAAAAATATCAAATTCAGACCATTGAATTTTGTACCCATCTTAATAAATAGTAAAAAAATTCAGAAAAATGTAAAATTTGGTCTCCAAGCACAAATTAATATGAAGAACAAGATGAACGGTTCGGATCGACTGTTTGAACTTTGAAAAAAAAAATATGTTCATTTTACAAATAGGTCGTTATGTCCATAGAAGACTTTGTCATATATATATATAGAGATGGGCTATTATGCTTTGCAAAGCATAGGCACCTTTGTGCATTGGACCATAAATCACCGATTCAAAGTCCAAATGACCGATCCAAACCGTTCATCTTGTTCTCCATATTAATATGTGCTTGGAGACCAAATTTTACATTTTTTGGAATTTTTTTACTATTTATTAAGCCACTTTGAAAATCGCTGATCCAACGGTTTCACTATTTGGTTAAGCCACCGTTGGATCAGCGATTTTCAAAGTGGCTTAATAAATAGTAAAAAAATTCCAAAAAATGTAAAATTTGGTCTCCAAGCACATATTAATATGGAGAACAAGATGAACAGTTTGGATCGGTCATTTGGACTTTGAATCGGTGATTTATGGTCCAATGCACAAAGGTGCCTATGCTTTGCAAAGCATAATAGCCCATCTCTCTCTCTCTCTATATATACATATATATATATTAAGTTAAAACCCTAATCCCTTTCCCCGCCTCTCTCTCTATAAGTATCTACCACCGCCGCCTAATTTCTCCATTGGCCTTCTGTGACGACCCTCGTTTCAGATTCAATCAACCAACACAATTTGGAGACAAAGAACTCAGTAATTTTATTGAACTTGGAAATTGGATTACAATGAAACGAGTCAGTAAGAAGTCAGAAATTAAAATGATCAAACAACAGATTTCATAATCAGAACCATCCCACTAATCCTATATATATAGACGATAATAACTCCTATTGAACCCCATCTAATCTGTTGGTTGGATCTCCCAAATGAATCTCAGCTTGACATGTCAGCGTCTACGTGGAGAGAAACAGTTGATCTGTCTCCGTGTTCATTAATCCCTTCAACGGTCAATTTTATCATCTGACGTGAGGGCCCCGATAACAGTGATAGGCTTTGTTTAATATCTCTGCCCGTTCCTTCTTTTATCCTGCCCTTTCTGTCCGACTTCTCTTCTCCTCCTAACCGCTCCCGAATTAAATCAAATTCATCTTGGATCGTCCCCAAATTAGCTTCTGGTCGTGACACCTTCTACACATTACGATTCGTTTTTCATTTTCATCGTTGAAATCGTTTCTTTTCTTTCAATCGTAGAAGGGGAATCGGACGGTGAAGATTACACCTTAGGTCTCGTTCGTTGTAACGGCGATTTGCGCCTTGACGACCACACCGTTATACCACCACCCATATTCAGAGTCTTTGATTCTCTCATTTCAATTTTTGGATCTGATTTTATCTTTTTTTCTTCGTTTTTTGAGAAATATGACCGATGATTAAACTCAATAAAGACAAGCATATGTCTGAATTTCTTCGTGTGGAACAATCTAATCTTCTCTATGAGGTCAATATTTTAAATTTAATTCCCTTTTATGGTCGGTGATGATGTTATGGAATAATTGTGTTGTATGATTATTTGTGATTATAAAACCCTGTTGCCTTCCTTCTGAGATCATTACATCTTAATTTTTGTTTTGATGATTTTTGTTAATTAATTTTATTATGGCTGAATGAGATTTGTTTTGAAATAATTGAGGTCATATGATGAATAATATGCATAGTTCAAATGATAACCTTTTTTAAGGTTATGATTACTTTGAAATTAGTCTTTCGCTCCTAACTGATGACCTTATTTTTATTACATCTTATTTTATCCCAATTTCATAAGATGATGATTTTTATTATATCGAATTAGTTAGATCTTTTGCTCCTATCTTTTTTTATTACATTATTAGAAGCCATGAATCTTGAGAATTGTTTGCTCTGGGATCTAGACACAAATTAATATGAAGTAACTGAGTTTGTAAATTTTAAATGTTAATAATTCAACAATTGTAAAAAAATGAATTGAAATTAAATTGAGATTGAATCAGGTTCAATTTATTTAGAATCAGTAACTGCTATTTTTTATTGTAAATTACTTTATGTAAATTAGCAATTATCAAACCGTAAAAAATAAAAAGCGACGTCAAAATTTAGTTTCATGTTCATCATAAAACTTGATCAAAGTAACAGAATCTATTTAAATTGTATTTGTTTTGATCATAAAGAATCATTAAACTGTGAAAAGAAAATTAATCTAATCTGATGTTCCTAATTGCAATAAAGTTATTCAATTGTAAATATTTATTAGAAATGCAACTCTGTTATTCAAAATTTTAAAACTGCACAGATAATACTTGAAAATACATTTCAATTAGTTTTGCATGAAATTAAAGTTCAATCAATCAGTTGAACCGAACATCTCAAATATGATATTCATATTGATATGATATCCAAACATCTCAAACATGATATTTAATATGAGGAGGGATTCATTTACACTATATTTTGGTGACACTAAATTGCACTATTCATTTTTAAAAGTTTTTAAAATTCAAATAGTCGGTTCAAATTGTTCAATATGATCTCTATATTCAAATATTTTTAGAGACCAAATTTTTAATTTTTTTACTATTTATTAAGTATTTTACAAAATATTTGTTTTCAGATCATTAAATATTTGTACTTATCTTAATAAATTATATAAAAAATAAAAATTTAAAATTTAATCTGCAGGTATATTGTAATATATCCAACATGTTAAATAGTTTAGATTGAGTGTTTGAAGACTGAATATTAATCACTAAAAAATGATATAAGTTGATCCCTTTTCACTCAATATATGTAGTTCGAGACCAAATGTTATTTTTTTGGATACTTTTACTATTTTTTTAGAATTTTTGAAAATTACAACTTTTAAATAAATAAATAATAAAAAATATTAAGAAAACACTAATTTCATAATTTCTTAAAAATAATAAAATTTAGTCTTAACTATTTAAACTTTAAAAATAATAGAGATAGAAGCATAGTATCTATTTATATGTGTGTTTGTATACGTTGTTTTAATAAAATGTAAATATTTTATTTTACAATTATAATCACATGCTAAATTATTAATTCTATTGTGCTGCTTCTTTTACTAAACAAAATATTATCTATCTAAAAGTTATATTGTGATCTCTATTCAAATAGTCCTTATTTTAATAAAACTAATTTATATTTAATATATTAAATTTAGAGAAAATTGACATTTAATAATAAAATTTTATACTTGTATCTGGAGTTAATTTCTAAAATCTTGTCTGTCAATTACTCCAACATTAATTGGATAAATATTTATTTTTTCTTATAAACCCAACCACTGTAACTGATTATGGTTAATGAAAAGAAGGGTTTGACACTCTTTCATTCTCAAAAAATTGTTTTTTATGATTTGTTTTTTTTTGACAATTTTATTAACTTAAAAAGTGACTGTATTATATTTTATTCTGATCCGTCACTGTTCTATTTGTCAATAATAAACTTTTTTTTATAATTTGTTTTTTCACAATTTTATTACTTTAAAAAGATATTGTATTCAATTTTATTCAACTCAGTCATTTTTATTTTTAGTAATAAATTTTTAGATTAAAAAAATTAACACTGTTATCTTGTAAGTAATTAGTTTAGTTTTCTCCATTATCTTATTTAAATGTTTTGTATTATTTAGATTTTTGTGGTAAATTTTTCATTCTGCTAGCACGATTTGAAAACAATAACAACGAATTAACAACGATTTGAAAGGATTTTATATGTACTCTGACCTTTTATAATAAAGAAGAAATGTTTATGGCATGTATGATCATTCTAAAAGTATTTCTTATCTAATTAGTTTGTACTTAGTAGTGTCATAGAAAATTAATGAACATTTTTAGTGAGCTACATACTCAACAAATTGAAGATTCCTATATGTAAATTAGTGTAATCTAGTTTAGAATTGGGGATAAAAAAAAATCATATTAAAACTCAAGTTTGTTTGTACTGATATTACTGTGAAAATGAATTAGTGGCTGAGGCATTGCTTCTATGTGGAAGATTGTGATTTTTGAACTTCGGTGCAAACATCAGGGGTGAATTACAGTCCAGCAAAAAATATTTTTAAAATATAAGGATCTTTCAACAAATTAAAACGAAGAGACAAAAATTAAAATTGAAATACACAAATAAAATTTTGATAACTTAATTCTATCAGGAAATGAGAAAATTTGTAATATATATTGTTATCCCCGCCGAATTCAAAATGTCTATATTTTTCTAAGAAAATGTTAATTAATTATATCTATATTTATATTATTTTTATATAATACGTAGCAGATAGGATGCAAATCAATCATGTATACAATTCTGTATACCTCCTTTGTCCCCCTTCTTTCTCTTGTTTCTTGTATTTCTGTAGAATTTTGTCCGTATTTTTTTTTAGATCTCTGCAAATTATATAATCAGTGTACGTGGCAAGTCACAATATACGCGAGTTATTTGCGATTTAAACATGTTTTATAAGTTTTTTAACTACGAACAAGACACAAAAAATGTATAATACGTTTTATCCGCGAATAAAATGTGAATCACAAATTATTCGCGATAGAAAGGCGAATTTTTTTTTTTTAAAATTAGGGTTTTTTTTTTGTTTCCTTGTTGTACCAAATCATAATTATATTCAAATCACGAATTTTTGACCCCGCCGAACTGAACCCGAACTATTTGTTTGTCAATATGGTCACAAAGTAGTGTAGTGCATGTGTTAAAACTTAAAACAACTTGTTTCAAGTTGTGTATAAAAAACTACTACAGAAAATTCATAAAACTAGAATTGTGGTGGGTGCCACACTCATGAATATGAATTGCAGAGATCTAATATATATTGTCAATTCACCCAAGTATGTGCACCGAAATTCAAAATTGCAAGCATCCATTTCTAAACTATTTTCATCATACTAATCCACATATAAGGATCTTTAATTAATTTGTTTAGTACATAGCTCATTGAACATGTTCATTACATTGCTATGACACCAAATAAATAAGACATACGTTTAGAATGATCAAACATGCAAATATGCGCTTCTTCTCAATATATAAAGGCCGGAGTATCTACAAAATATTTTGAATGTACATTATCTCTGAAAAATAGAGCATCAAATTAATGTTATATATTGAGCAATTTATTTAGAAGTTGTAAAAATATATCACATATTTAAATGGTGTTAGCATAGTAAAAGAAAATGACAATAAAATCTAAACAATACAATACATTTAGGTAAGATGATGGAGAAAATTGAAACTAATTATCCTGAAATGACTTCAGAGTTATGCACTAAATCTAACTTGGTTAATCACCACGATCCAGTCAACTCAGAATATTTGATTTTTAGAAAAACTTTGCTGTTGGTGTTTCCAGAAGGCCTCTGTCTCTCCGGAAAATGTTCTCCATTTTCAACTTTTTAACACTTTGTTTTGAATTTGGTGCATTGAAATCTACAAGTGATAACATTACCACCCTTCTGTGACTTGTTCTCTTACATACACCAAAACCAATTTGAAACCCATATAGTTCCATAAATCATGCGCTTCTTTAACATAAAAAAATCATCACCAACAGCCATAGTACTTACTAAAGAGTTTTCAAAGACCTCTGATCCTCCTAATCCCTGACCTAATACATCTAACAGTACTTATGGTTCTCCATCTCGCTCTCCATCATCACAGACAATATTCAAATCAAAATTTTGAATCTCTCACTCTCCTGGTCCTCACTCTATCAACCAATACATCTGGTTCTGCATCGATCTACATCTCCTTTATCACATATGACATTCAAATATCATTCATAAATGGCTCTATTTTCTGCAATTTGATCAATTTCAACAACATCAAAAAACAAAATATCACTTCATAAATTTTTATTCAAATCAATATCAATTGTAACAAAACCTGTAAGGGTCAATAATAAATCAAGTATGCTATAGTAATTTGAAATAACATTGTAATTGTGTTATTACATCCTGTATAACAATATACATAATACTGCAATATAAATAATTTGGAAGAAAAACATTCACAGTAATGACATTCAATACTGTAAATCAATGTATGCAACAATGTACATTTGCTTAAGCTAAACAAAATATTACATTACATAATAACTGAAGCACTAGAAATTTCTATTGTTGGCATTGTTACATCAAAATTACATTTTCACCTCAATGCTGGGTTTTTTCACATGAGTATATGTACGAGTGATTGTCATGTTGGTAACAATTTCTTTTTGAAACTCTTGGCAGAAGCTGCTAAGTATAATTTTTATTAATAAAATATTGAATTACATTTCTGCATCTAGAACATCATCCACCAACAAGCTACATCATCTCATAAATATCTAAATATTAACATCTAACAAATAATTAAAATAACAAAACAAATAAACCCTCTCCTTTAGTGGTAGACACTGATGACCTTCAACATCGGCTAGATATTGCCACCAATATTCTACTGATTCTTCGACGATGGTGGAGGACAAAAAGGTACTAATAGAAGGGAGAAATGACAACTAGGGCTATTCTCGTCATGATCTCTCTTCTTCTGACATGTAGGCGTTGAGATGGGAACAAGAAGGGGTAGGGCTTTATGGTGGCTAGGGTTTCTTAAAGAGAAGGCATGGTGAACAAAGGTGAAAGAGGGCGCAAAAGTGGAACGTAGAGGAGAGGTGGAGAAGGCAAAGAAAAAAAGAGCGGGTGTAGATCATACCATACAATTGCTGGTCAATAGAAGCCGATGCGAGATTGGAGGGATGGTTGAGGCTGAGACAGCTAGGGTCTTTTTTTTTTTCTATTTAGATTTTTTCTTGATGCTCTAGAGCGGGTGTAGATTGTACCATATTGATAACACTTAAGCTTTGAAAAGTATTGTCCAAATTAGTAAAATTTGTCTATCTTTTTTAATTTGAGTCTTTTCTCTAATTTGTTGAGGTATTATTGTAGTTTGAAAATCAATTCTTATCTTGTTACTACGCATGTTTTTTATTAAATGACATTTTTAGATGTTATTTTAAAAAATTGAACATGTATCTCTTCTTCGTAGAGAGGCGCGGAATCACACTCGATGATGATTAATGATATGAATTTTGTTAATTGATTTCCTAAATTAGTTCAGTTAACCCTTACAATTAAAGGATAATAACTATATTCTTATTGTTATATTATTAATAAAAAAATATAACTTTTTTTATTGAAATATTCAGGATGAACCAATGAATATGTTGTAGTCCGAATAATGACACCATATCTATCTAGTCAAACAAGAAAAAACATAAAATAATATCTAATCGTGTTTGCTGACTCTGCTGAAGATTATTCTCACTTGGAAAAAATATCTTTTTCCAAAAAAAAAATATTGGAATGTCGTTAACGGACATTAGAATCTTTTGAGCTTCATCTTTATATATTTTGTGCACCTTTTTGTGTTTGATTGAATATTAATTTTTGACTAGATCACAAAATTATTTGCTAATGTATTTTATCTTGATTACTATATCAATAATGTGCCTTCATTTATAAATTAAATTATATATTTTAAGTTAAATAATACGTATTATTTGAAATATAAGATAGAAAAATAGCAAGTTAGATAAAATGCAATTTATAATAATTGCAAAGTTAGTTGTTAATACCGCGTATAACATTTTAAGGTTAAATAAAATCACTTATTTTTAATTTTTTTTTTCTATTTGCATTAAATTATGCCTTAGCTAACACAAATACAATTCTTAGAGTATCATAAAATTAAAATTAGAAACCTCTTAAGTCCAATTTTGCTTTTTTTTTTTACAATTTTGCTTTTTTTTTTTGGCAAATATATCTGCTAGCATATTTCTTGACCTTGATATATATAAGAACATAACAAAAATAAGAGTTTTAGATTAAAATAATTACTAGTGATATATTTTGAGTAATTAGTTTAGTTTTCTCCATGATCTTATCTAAATGTTTTGTATTGGTTAGATTTTGTGGTAAAATTTTCATTCTGCTAGCACGATTTGAAAATAATAACAACAAATCAACTATACTATATCTTATATGGGAGATTAATATACATTGAAAGGATTTTATATATACTCCGACCTTTTATAATAAAGAAGAACTGTTTATTGCATATTTGCACATTCTAAAAGTATTTCTTATCTAATTAGTTAGGAGAGAAGTTTTGGTCCAATGTTCATCAAACTCAAATTTGCGTCTGACGAGTTTTATAACTGTCTGATTCACTTTAAGATCCGTGTGCACATATATTAAAGCAGAAATACACGGATATTAAAGTGCCGCTCACAGATCTTAAAGCGGATCGGACCGCTATGAAACCCATCAAACTCAATTTGAGTCTGATGGGCATCGAACCCAAACTGTTCTCAATTAGTTAGTACTTGATTAGTAGTGTCAGAGAAAATTAATGAACATTTTTAGTGAGCTATATACTTAACAAATTGAAGATTCTTATATGTATATTAGTGTAATCTAGTTTAGAAATGTGGCTAAATAATTTTCACATTGAAAGTCAAGTTTGTTTGTATTATTATTACTGTGAAACTGCATTAGTGGCTAAGGCATTGCTTCTCCAGTTAATATTTCTTTCAAACAAGATTGGCTGTCTGACATTCATCATTCATTATACAAAATTTTATTTTATTAAAATTGTGAACTTGCGATATTGGCTATGCAATATAATAATTTTACAAAAAATATTATATATATATATATATATATATATATATATATATATATATTGTCTAAGCTAATTACAAAATAATATCACATTATGAATATTTTGCTTCACTCATAATTAGTTTACGATTTCGTTTCAGTATTGGCAATATTGCAATGGAATAATATGAATTTATCCATGTAAGAGGATGTCCGACTTATGGAATCATACTAAAATTACACTCCAGCAAAAATTATTTTTAAAATATAAGGATCTTTCAACAAAAAGGAAGAGACAAAATTAATTAAAATTGAAATACACAAGTAAAATTTTGATAACTTAACTCTATCACGGAAATGAGAAAATTTGTAATATATCATATTATCCCGAATTCAAATTGCCCATATTTCTCTAAGAAAATGTTAATTAATTATATCTGTATTTATATTACTTTTAATAATACAGAGATGATAGAATACAAATCAATCATGTATATAATTCTTTGTACCTCCTTTCTCCCCATTCTCTCTCTTGTTTCTCGTATTTCCATAGAATTTTGTCCGTATTTTTTTTGTTTGTCATAAAATTATGCGGGATGGATTTTGACAGGATGAAGACTCACTTTTGAAATTCCAAATTTCATTCAAAATTGTCACGGGATTACGCAGCCTGTTGATTTGTCACCTAAGGACCTGTTCATTTTGACGGGAATAAGAACTCATTTTTTTATGGGAATGCCGAACATGCCCTAATTAGTATTTGCACTGAAATTCAAAATTGCAAGCTTCCACATAGAAGCAATACCACTTATTCATTTTCATTTTTCACAGTGATGATAATAGACACAAACTTCACTTTCAATTTTAAAACTTCTTCCTCCATTTCTAAACTATTATCATCATACTAATCCACATATAAGGATCTTAATTTAATTAATTTGTTTAGTACATAGTTCATTACATTGTTATGACACCAAATAAATAAGAAATACGTTTAGAATGATCACACATGTAAATATGCACTTCTTCTCAATAAAGGCCGGCCGGAGTGTATATATTGCCCTTAGGCAAGGCCGGAGTATATATGTAGAAATTTTTTTGGATGTACAATATCATCTATAGAGCATCAAATTATTACGTCTTATTGTTATTGTTAAATTCTTGGGCAATTTATTTAGAAGTTCTAAAAATGTATCACTTAGGATAGTAACGAAAATGACAATAAAATTTAAACAATACAATTAATACATTTAGATAAGATGATGGAGAAAACTGAAACTAATTATTCAAACAACATATTTTGTATTTTTTTAATGTAAATATTTATTATTAGATTATTTTGTCAACAAAATTTGAAATTATCTATACACAAGAACATAAATTAATGTTGAATAAAAATTATAACACAAAAAGAATGAAAACATATTTGTAGAAGTATAACACAAAGCATGAAAACAAATTTGTAGGAGTATATGCTGGTAGGAGTGGTATTAAATTTGTATGAGTATATGCTGGAAGGAGTGGTATTGTTCTGTAGACGATAATAGAAAATGCAAAAGAGATGCTATGAATTAAATATTGTAAAGAAATAGATTGAACTAGAAAAATTAATCTAACGTTAGGGCTGATACTTAATATAGAGGTTAGATAGATAGAAAATATAATTGTAATGTAAGAAAATCTTGATTGTAAGAATTGTTTTTAATAAATTTGATAGCATCTACGAGATTTTCAAAAAGGAAAAGAAGATATCACAAAGTTGAATATCGATATGTGAAATTAAGTAAACGTTAATTGTACAAGCCAATTCATACATACAATCAAATTTAGTTTCAAATTATTAAGGGAAATTTTGTTTTATGCCACTCTAAAACTTGATATTTGACAAAATGCCACTCAAAAAACAATATTTGTCAAAATGCCATTAAAACTCAATGCCTATTTTAATTTTGTCATTATCTCAATTTAAAAATTCTAATCTTTCAAAATGCCCAAACTGTCCCTGTCAGATTTCTTTTTTTCGAATTTCAAATTTTTTCGAATTTCAAATTTTTTTGAAATTTCAATTTTTTTTGAAATTTCAAATTTTTCAAAATTTCAAATTTTTCAAAATTTCAAATTTTTCAAATTTTCAAATTTTTCAAAATTTCAAATTTTTCAAAATTTCAAATTTTTCAAAATTTCAAATTTTTCAAAATTTCAAATTTTTCAAAATTTCAAATTTTTCAAAATTTCAAATTTTTCAAAATTTCAAATTTTTCAAAATTTCAAATTTTTCAAAATTTCAAATTTTTCAAAATTTCAAATTTTTCAAAATTTCAAATTTTTTCGAATTTCAAAAATTTTCAATTTCAAATTTTTCGAATTTCAATTTTTTTTTGGAAAATCAAATTTTGAAATCAAATTTTCGAAAATCAAATTTTGAAAATCAAATTTATAGATGAAAATCAAATATAATCAAATTTTGAAAATTTGAAAATCAAAATTTTTTGAGGAGTCCGAGCCGAGGGCTGCCACGAAAAAATTTGAAAATTTTGAAATTTTGAAGTTTGAAAAAATTTGAAATTCGAAAAAAATTTGATTTTTGAAAAAAAATTGAAATTCGAAAAATTTGATTTTCCAAAAAAGTTTGAAATTCGAAAAATTTGAAATTCGAAAAAATTTGAAATTTGAAAATTTTGAAATTCGAAAAAAAAAAAATCTAACAGGGGTAGTTTGGATATTTTGAAAGATTAGAATTTTTAAATTGAGATTAAAGAGGGATAATGGCAAAATTAAAATAGGCATTGAGTTTTAATGACATTTTGACAAATATTATTTTTTTAGTAGCATTTTGACAAATATCAAGTTTTAGAGTGGCATAAAACAAATTTTCCCAATTATTAAATTATACATGATCAATTTCATAAATTGTTTTATCACGAAGGCATCCGAATACATAGATACAAGAGTAGAACTAGGGTGTTATTAAGTTCACCGATCTCTTTGTGAGCTTAATTCAATAATTTATTAGATTGGCTTTAAACAACACATTTCAATTGTTGAAACTGATCTATTTCACGAGCAATACATTTACATGTCAAATTTATAATTTGTCGAACTAGCTTAGTATAAAGTCAAGCAATAAAAAATAATGAAAAATGAACTCATTAACAGTGAATGAATCACGTTTCAAATAAAATAAGTAATTTACAATAAATTAAGAATGAATCGGGTTGAATTTCATCACGAAGCAACTGAGATCATTAACTGGCAACTGCTATTGTTTTTCTTCGTAAATTTACGATCTGTAATTTAGTAATTACCAAATTTCGGAAAGAAAAATACACCAGTTTCATACAAATCCTTAATTCTTTAAAATCATCGAAACAATAATATGAAATTTTTTGTACATCTTCAATCAAATATGAAATAATTTACAATCCATGTTTTATTTAGAGTTATCAAACCGTTAATAATATAAAAGCCAAGCGAAAAATTAGTTGATAAAACTGATCATTACTTGAATGATTCATAAATTTTAAAAAATATTAAGAATGTAATAGAATCTATTCAAATTGTACTGGTTTTGATTGAACTTTGTGAGAAGAAAATATGATGTTCCTAATTGCAATGAAAGTTAATAGCAATGCAACAATTTGTTTCTCAAAATTTTATAATGACAACCACAGAGTATATGTAATTGAAAATACATTACAATTAATTTTGCATGAAACTAAACCAGAAAATTAAAACTCAAAATCATATGTTTTCGCATATATGAATAACGAGGCAAAATTTGCCCCAAATTTTTATTAATAAGAAAATTAAAAAAATATTTATAGAAATTATTTGATAGAAGATCGATATTCTTAAAAAAATATATAGAATATTCATTTATAGACATTACAATTAGCTTTGGTGATTGTGAGTTGGAAATCCGGATAGAAATAATTTTATAGGCATTAAATGAATGTTATAAATCTAGATTTTTCATCTTTCTATTTCAAAGAAGTGTATAGAATATTCCTTGATTATGTTGGTTGTTTTCTGATAATTAGCATCTAGCAATTAATATACTGGTTTGAAAGTTTTCATTATTATATTGTTTGATAAATTCATCAATTGGAAACTGGTTTCAATATAGCTCTAGTTGGTAACTTCAACAATGTAGCAGATTGACTAAGTAAACTTGTTCACATCTTTTTTTAAGCTAAACAAAATATCACATTACATAATAACTGAACCACTGTATTGCTGGCGTTGTTGCTTCAAAATTGCATTTTGACCTGAATCCTGGTTTTTTCTTAAAGGAGCATTTGTAATTAAAGAGTTGGACCGTTGAGAAATTATAAACTTTATGTTTTATTAAATATCTTTTGCAACATGAATGTGTTTGGTGTGTCTTGCATGTTGGTAACACTTAAAAACCTTAAAATTAGTATTGCTCAAATTAGTAAATTTTGTACCTTTTCTAATTTGAGTCTTTCCCCTGATTTGCTGAGGTATTGTAATTTGAAAATTAATTTTTACCTTCTTATCATGCTCAACGATGTTTTTATTTTTTTATTTTTTTATTAAAGGCTTCTATATACTTTATTTTCAAATATTGGACATCCGTTTCTCTGTAGAGAGACGAGAGATACGTTCAATGATGACTAATGATATGGATTTCGTTAATTGATTTTCTAAATTAGTCTTGGTTAACCAGTAGAATAAAAGATCTTTACCATATAGAGAGAGGTTGGCTAATATACAATCGATTATTCCTGAGCTTCCTTGCAACCGAGTTGTTTTTCAATTTTCAAATTCTAAACGGTCGATCTAAATAGTTAGATGTGATCTCTATATTAAAAATGTATTTGGAGACCAAATTTCACATTTTTTTTTTAATTTTTTTACTATTTATTAAGACACTTTGAAAATTGCTGATCCAACGGTGGCTTAACCAAATAGTAAAAACAGACACCACCCTTAGATCAGCGATTTTCAAAGTGGCTTAATAAATAGTAAAAAAATTCAAAAAAATGTAAAATTTGGTCCCCAAGTACATTTTAATATAGAGATCATATCTAACAGTTTAGATCGATTATTTGGACTTTAAAAATTAGAAAACAACTTGGTTGCACGGGAGCTCAGAAACAATCGAAATATATATATATATATTTAATAAAGATTGAAGATCAAAATATCCAACTATTTTTTATTTGAATTTTGAATTTGCGACCTCACACACGCATTATCTTTGCCACTAAATTAAATGCTAGTTTTTATATTTTTATTATTTATAAAAAAAACTAACTTATTTGAATGTCGACAACCGACAACATGTCAGATTAAAATCCTTTTGAGCTTCATTTTTACATATTTTGTGCATAATTTTTTTATATTTTCTTGAATATTGATTCTTGAATAACAAAATTATTTGCTCAAGTATTTTATCATAATAACTATATCCATAGTATGTCTTCATTTATTCATTAATGATATATTTAAGATAAATCACACGATTATTTGAAATATGAGATAAAATATAGCAAGAGACTAGATAAAATATAATTGATAATAATTGCAAAGGCAGTTGTTAATCCCGTGTATAGAAAATTTTAAGTAAATAAAATGGCAAGCTTTTTATATGTTTTTTTGTTCTTACATTCAATTACGTCCTTAGGCAATACAAACACAATCTCAGTATATCATAAATGAAAATTAAACAAACAAAGCTAGAAACAATGATGAAAATGAAAAGTCAGTATAATTTCAATTGTCTTTCAATTTATTTATTTTTTGCAAATAAATCCGGTAAAACATTTTCGGACTTTGGTATATTGACACAACTAAAGTCAGAGCTTTTTTTTAAGTGAAACTAAAGAATATACTATTATTGTCACACCCCGAGGCCCACGAGGCACGACAGGTGCTCCTGCCGTAGGCATACGGTTGCCCGTATACCTACTAGGCAATTACGATATGATTTAAAATGAAACCCATCAAGAACCAACAAATAAATAACATAAACCCAATGCATAATCACACCCAGTCAGGTCATATCATACAGAAACCGTATCACAACCGGATACGTACCAAAAAGGAATGACATAGAGAGAGTATATATCTATATACAAAACAAAAATACACATCTCTAGTCAAAATACCAGACAGGTCCAGCTGAAGGTAATGACAAGCCTCTGGCCTACTGACCACGTGCCTCTCCTGGAGCAGCCGAACCAGCACCTGATAAATTTACCCAAAAGAGGGGATGAGAAATAAATTCTCAGTGCGATAAATTGCCACAAATCGTTCCTGGACTTGCAATCACAGATTATATTCAAAAATAAAACACAAATAAAGTTCATATCAATTTATAACCATTTGTAATAATGAATGCATAAATTCGACAACATATATATATCCAAATGAAATCACAATTCAGGAATTGCCAAACGGAAATTCAAGCACACAATATTTGGTTTAACTCGAGTTCAAACTATCTGGTAGTAACTACAGATGTTCCACCAAACTGGACCCCATTTCGTTCCCACTCATCAGTAGGGTTACAGACACCTACAGACGGCTGCGCCAAGTACAACCTTTTCTCATGACACTCATCTGTAATTACAGGCTTAACAGTTTAATTAAAAGTCTGGTTCCAATTCATATCCGGAAAATCCATATAAATCCAATTGACCGTCCAAACGCATTACCCCCTGGGTAATACCGCCGATACACAAGTCACCCATAACCAAAATCACAATATAAAGTCACTTACCCCTCGTCCCAACCGGTACTGGGAACTACCGAGGGCCAGACGATCTAAAGCTTTAGGACACTGGGCGTCAAAGTCCATGCATTAGACTTTGACAACGTCGGATTCACCCCCTGGGTGACGTCATCACGATGGATGACAATAATACCATATCCACCAACCAATGGTGATACAAATCACAGTGACTTTTAATTTCAAAATCAGATCATTCAGATCAACACAAATAACACCCATACCAGCATGCAGATCAATCAGATAAAACAATTCTAATTTTACTTAATTTGGCAATGCAATGCATATGCAACACAATCCGATAATGCAATTCAATCAATAATCAATATGTCAATCGAAACACAGTTTAATTTCTGAATATAAAATATCAGACAAGTCCAGAAACCCCGCACCTGTAGAATATGATACTGCTGCGCTTTTGTTTGTTTATCGTAGGAGACGGGCGAAGAAAGGGTGAAATCCAACAATCTGGACTTCCTACACGGGCCGAGTCACCATCCACACGGACCGTGTCATACCCTACTCGACCCCCTACGCAGGCGCTGCACGGTCCGACACCTTACCAAGTCTATTTAAAAGATACGCATAATCGTTATTTAACACTGTATAAATGGTGTATAACTAAGGCTAGTGCGATTACGGTTCGGTACTCATTCGATTTGGCTTAACAATACTCAACTTACCATTTTGGGTTACCAGGATGCAGCCCGTAATGGGTCCCGTTGCGGCCCGCAAAATAATACTTAAGTTCAGGTTGTTGGTACCGGATTGGTACGGTCGATTGCGGCATCATTTCCTAATTCGATACCATATAACCATAAATACTTATTCATTTACCCAATTTAAATTAGGTTAAATAACTCCTAATTTGGTCAATAAAATTCGGTATTAGGTTTGAAACCATCGATCGTTCATTTCGGCTTAACGGTTTAATTTGATCGAATAATCGATCGATCCGTATTCTTTGAATCACTAAAACCCTAGAATCAATTCAAAAACCCTAAATCCAATAATCCATCCATATCTATCAAATTCAATTTAGAAAATTCGATTCAAGCAACCGAAGTTTAACGATAATTCGAAAACCCGAATCCAATTCCAAACTTCAACCGAAAATTCGACATTTAAATCGAGAATTAGGTTTTCGATAATTTAAGAAAGAAAATTTACCAAATGAGAAGAGAATTAGAGTATCTACTTGGCTCGAATCTCGAATCTCAATTTTCCGACAAGTTCGATCAGTTTCCGCGCTCAATTTCTCTCTCTCTCTCTTTTTCCCTTCTTTTCTCTTGCGCAACCCACACCCTCACTCAACTCACGGTTCAAGAGATGGTACCATTCGGTACAAGGAGATAATTATGACAAGGTTTTGGCTCTTTTGCCATTTAGTCCCTCTAAGTTTTTATTATTACACAAGGGCTTAAATTATGCACATATAACCTTATATATATTTTTAATGCATATAACCTTTTAATCTGATTGATTTTATATAAGAATGTTACAATTATAAAATATTTTTCTTTTATATTACCTTATTTAATTTTATGCAACACCGGTTAAAATTTGTTGACAAATTTAACTAATAATAAATTTTTATATTAAAAAATAATAGTGATATATGTTGAGTTAGTTTTCTCCATCATCTTATGTAAATGTTTTCTATTATTTAGATTTTGTGGTCTTTTTTTGTCGCTCTTTTAATGCGATTTCAAAACAATCAAGTCAATTATATTCTCCATCTTTTGAAATGTTAATATACAGTTGAAGATTTTATATATACTCCGACCTTTATAATAAAAAGAAGAAGTGTATATTGCATGTTTGATCATTCTAAAAGTATTTCTTATCTAATTGGTGCCATAGAAGATTAATGAATATTAACATTTCAAAATGTCTATATTTTTCTAAGAAAATATATTATTTTTTATAATACGGAGCAGATAGGATACAAATCAATCATGTATAAAAGTCTTTGTATCTCCCGTCTCCCCCTTCTCTCTCTTGTTTCTTGCATTTTCATAGAATTTTTTTCATAATGTTTTTAGATCTCTGCAAATTATATACATCAGCTTGGCAAGTCACAAAGTATAGTCACAAAATTCTCAAATTATTTGCTAATAATTCATTTTTTTGTGATGCCGTGTTGGGTGTTATGACAATTACAGCAGTGAAATTTAAAAAAAAATTAACAAGAAAAGTACCACAGAGATCATCATGTGCGACTGAAATCAAACTAAAATAAATTCCAAATCAATAAGCCTTATACATTTAGTTAATCAAGAATAATTTCTAATTAATTTCTTATTATTATGACTCTGTGAGATCTATGTCATTTGGTAATAGAATCTGAAACTCCTTTCGATTCCATAAATTACAAGTGGCACCTAGCAATATGCATTGTACTTAACCAAATGACAAAGATGATTAGTACCTACTATATCACGATCCCTAAAGCAACAATTGCCTCGTGTCGATTCTATATCTCATGATATCATGAATAAATTCAAGGTAGGAACATGTCATCCTTGCAAATCTACTCATTTTTTTATTTTCAAATAATTCAGTAATTATGATTAACTCCTTAATCATATGCGCACATACTGTATTATTTTATTAAGGGGCCAAATGATATTATCACTCATTTTCATGAGGAACATTGGTATTCTTGATAATTACTCTCTCTCCATATAAAAGATACATACTGAGATAAAATCTGTATGATTACTAGTTACAGACAACATTAGATAATATCCACAAATACTTATTCTTATATGAGAGAAACAATCATCTTATATCTTAGAATTCTAAAAACAAATATAAATCATTAATGATACAAACAAAATTCATATTAAATATTTTATTTTGGTCACGTCCAATCCCTGATCTTCATCAGATATCCATTTGATTAGTTTGACAACTTCTTGTCATATGATATACAGAACATGATCATCAATTAATCCAAATGCTAATCTTATACTGGTAATTAATGTTCCTTGTTAATTATCAAGACTAGAAAAACTTTAAAGTATTTATTAACTCCTTTATAGAGTTCCACAATTCAAAATTCTCAACCTGAACGATCTATAAGCAATAAAATACTGAAGAAACAAGATGATAAATAAATCATCAAATTACATGAATAAAATTTAGAAAACAATAATTCTATGATTGGCTTCTAGATCACAACACTAATATGCCAAACCGAATACCGAGTTATTCGGTTCGCCGAATTCTGACCGAATTATTCTCGAATTTTACGAATTTTCTCCAAATTTGATGAATTATTCATGAATTGTTTCCGAATTTTTTCTAGAACTTTTTTTTGCTCCCTTGCAGGACTGAGATATCCGATTGGATAATTTCGAATCATTCCCAAATTATATTCAAATTATTTCCGAATAATGAAACTTTGACCTCACCGAACCGAACCCGAATAATTCATTTGTCACTATGGTCACAAAATAGTGTAGTGGGTTGAAACAACTCGTTTCAAGTTGTGTACAAAAAAACTACCACAGAAAATTCATAAAACTAGTATTGTGATGGGTGCCACGCTCATGAATATAAATTGCAGAGATCTAATATTCTCAATTCACCCAAGTATGTGCACCGAAATTCAAAATTGCAAGTTTAGAAGCAATACCACTTATTCAGTTTAACAGTGATGATAATGACACAAAATTCACTTTCAATTTTAAAACTTCTTCCTCCATTTCTAAACTATTATCATCATACTAATCCACGTATAAGGATCTTCAATTAATCTGTTTAGAACATAGTTCATTGAACATGTTCATTACTTTGCCATGACAACAAATAAATAAGAAATACGTTTAGAATGATAAAACATGCAAATATGCACTTCTTCTCAATATATAAAGGCCAGAGTATATAGAAAATCTTTTGAATGTATGTTATCTCTGAAAGATAGAGCATGAAATTAATTCGTCTTATTGTTAATGTTAAATCTTGGACAATTTATTTAGTTGTAAAAATATATCACATATTTAAATCGTGTTGGCATAGTAAAAGAAAATAACAATAAAATCTAAACAGTACAATCAATTTAGATAAGATGATGGAGAAAACTGAAACTAACTACCCAAATCATATATTGTGTATTTTTTGCACATGATGCCGCACATGATGCCACATGCGCTGGACCGATACCATAAGAAAATTAAGTTCGGGTTATTTTTTATTTTCAGATGGCTGAAAATCTATATTTGAGTAAAAATAGATAAGAGACCATGGGTTTACCTCCCACTCCACCCACCTTTGTCACTAGTTTTTATATTTTATGTTCAACTAACTTTCTTAATTTTTGAGTTCTTTTCGTTAGCTACGGCGTACTGAACAACGTCTTCAACGTCCGGATGGCTGAAACTTTGACTTCTTGATACTGCGGAAATCCCATTTTTTACTTTACGTCAGAAATTTAGGTGCTTTTTATCTCAGCTCGGGTTCCTCTCTTCCAAATCTGACCCCTCCCTTTTTCTTGACCGCTCCTCCCATGCTGTTGTAGGGCTGTTGGTCTATGTGGATTATATTCTAATCGGTTGTCCTTTTTGAGAGCTTCTTCTTTCTTAGCATGATAGAGTACATTCTAATTCATTTTACTTACATGTAATATTATTATGAATAAGTCGAAGATAAGCATAAAAAGATATTTACGTGTAGTATTATTATTTATATTGTTGGAAGCGCATATAATTTCATATTATTTTTATATTAGAAAGAGATACGAAGAATAATTTTAGATCAATAATAATGAAAATTATAAATAACAAAATATGAGAAACTTTGATGTAACAAATTGTGATCTCATGCATCCATTTTTTTTGTCAAAACAATTCACTACAAAATAAATCCTTAGTATTGAAAGTACGTAGTATTTTCTTTTCTTCTAGAAATTCATTTTTTTTCGCAAAGATAATATTAATATACCATTATCAAATAAATCATAATCCTCCATAGCAACCAAATTGTTATGGTACAACAAAATTGATTTTTTTAAATATATTGGAATAATTGTGGCGTACATTCATTTGATATTTTGAAATAATGAAAATGTTTAAATTAAAAAAATAAAATCATTTTGATATTTGAGTCAATTTGAAATTCAATTAGTAGTTTATCACAAAGTCATTAATATTACACCATTAAAAATATAAAATTGTTAGATGGATCACTGGTAATCATCATTCATATTGGTTATAATACGTGATATTTACGAATAAAAAATATATTTACAAATTTAATTTTCTAATTTGACTAATGTCTAATATTTTTCATAATATCAAATAGATATACTTTTCAAAATATTTCATACTACGCAAGTGCAGGATGATTTGATTGTTATGAAGATTTCTGAATTAGTTGATACTATTATATTGGTTTTAATGATAGATTATAGTTAACAGAATAACACCATATGAATGTATGCCATAGAAAATTAATTTTTTTTTTTTAAAAAAACACAATTTACTTATTTCCTTAAAAAAAAGAGAGAGAGCTAAACCGCTGTGCACTATTCTATTAATTAGATAGTTTCTTTGTTTGAAACAATTAATTAAATTTAGGAAAGAAAAAAAAAAAGAGTAGCGCTACTTTAAGAGCTCACTTTGAAATATTGAGAGCATAGTGATTATTTTTTACAATTATACCATATTTACCCTTAATTAATACTTTTCTTATTTTTTTTCTTTTTTCTAAACTTGTCATTTTTGTAAACTATTTAATAAGATGTAGCTATCTGATTTAGTCCTCCTTTTTGGAAATAAAATAAATTGGGAGGGACAAAGTTTATCTTCTATAGCTTATGTTCATACAATGTTGAGTATAAATCTAAAACTTTCATAATAAACAAATTGTAACACATCATGTTAATTTTAATTATTTTATGACAAAGTAATTAACTAAATATCAAATGACTCAAATATCAAAATGATTTTAATTTATAATTTTTTTTTCAAATTATCAAATGGATATACGCCATATTTTAGTGTAATGGTGCAACAAGATGAACTAGTCACTGTGTAGAGGTTAATAAAGCTATAAATAATACAATATACTGCCCAGATCAAAGCATTGCAAAACGAATTAGTAAGATTGGAACTCAAGATTGCAATCATATCTATTAGCTTTTGCATTTCTATTAAAATAGAAATGGCATGCAATAAGAGCTTTATTAAGGTCTACTCCGGTTGAAATTGGTTGGGTCTCCTACCCGATCTAATCCTCAACATTTCAAAAAATCTCCAAAAACTACAATATTTCATCCGATTTAGAGCAGTCTGTAAGCCATGGCGGTTGGTGGTCCCATACTCTGAAGCACATCAACTGTCGTGGATTCTAGAGAACCCCATTGGCCAACTCGGGAAAATCCGATTCTACTCTCTCTCCTCTGCGCAGATTTATGAATCCTTTGTACCAGAATCCAACCATAAGAAATTTTTCGGGCCCGGGGCATGGCCATTTTCTCTATTTCTCTGCCCGTACCCGCTTATTATCCATGCATGACCCCATTTCAAATGAATTCACATCCTCTCCATTACTGCACAAGGTAATCTTTTACAATTAGTGAATTCAGACCATTCTTTTTATCTTGGCACGAATCTCAAAGTCCAATAATACTGTCCCCTAGGTCCCCGGATCTCAAACCGACTGAGATTTAATCTCAAACCGTAAAGATAAAAGATAAAAGACCCTATTTCAAATAGGGAGGCTGCCCTTCCTGCCCCTCCTCTGACATCCATCGGTTTCGCTACACAGAAACTGGTTCGGGATGGAAATAATGTGAACATTCTAGAAGGGATGGACGGATTGTACATGCGCAAACATGATTGGTGAACTGTGAAAAACTTCCCTTTTGGGTATGTGTATTCTCACAAATGCCAGATTATTTTGCAAAATTTAGCGGGACGTAATGTTGTCATCAATGGTAATGATTTTGATGAATTGAACTCCCCTTTGGTGTTTGACAGCCCAAGCCCGGATTAGTGCTCCAATTTTATGACCAATCTACCCCTGGTGCATATCACTTCAGCATTTATCGGCTAGATTATGGACACTGGATTGAGGTTAGTACAATAGGTGACCAAACGCTTTTCTTGAGCAAGCACCGAGGCCTCTCAATGTGTGCTAATGACTTCCAAGGCTGTGAAGGTGGCTGTATTTACTTCTTTGATAAATTATTTTCGAAATTTCAGTTGTTCAGGTACCACATAATGGACGGTACAACAGAAGTGGTACCATGTTCCTTTGAAAGAGGGTCAACATGGTTTGTCCCTGTTCTTGACCCAATAGAGTTGCCGCAAAATTAATGATGTGGTAGTCTTTGCATGTGTTGTATGTTTCTGAGAAAAAGTTTATTAAACTGATAAGAACAGAAAGGTATGTTGAACCCTTGTTTATTGTTTAAACTGATATGAACAGAAAGGTATGTTGAACAATAAACTCCCAAAAAGTTTATTGTTTGGCTGCTTTAATTTTTAACTATTATCTGTATGTTGAACCCTTGTTTGCAATTTATGCCTATTGCTTGTGAACTTATTTGGATTGTGTGGAACTGGTATTAACTAGTGGTGTCCTTAGTTCATATTTTAATTCTCTTGCAGATGCTGTTTTTCGTTAGATTCCTCAAAATATAGTTTTATTATTGTTGTACTTTTAATGACAGTTTAAAATAGTTTAAAATATGAGTTGCTATCTAGCTGGTAATATGGCAATCCTGTAAGTTGCGTAAAAGAAAAGGACATTGCAATTTTGTAACTGGTGAAGTAACATAGTGATTTAAATTGTTCTAGTTTTTAAGTAGAAAAATGTTCTAAAGTGCTATCTTATTGCCAACTCGTTTGCAATGAGAATATTTGATTATAACTACAACTTGAATTTTATCTTTATGAAATTTTCAGATGATAATAAGTAGGAAATATGTTGGTTATGCTGAATGATTTAGATTTTTGGTTGCAAATTAATTCAAATTTCTGTAAGCAAATTTGTTCTTTGATGAACTAAATAATGGAGTTGACTTATCATCAATCATTTATACGACTCTTTTCTTCTGATAGGGCTGCACAAAAATTTCGTTCGTAGTTCGTGATTTGATTCGAAATAGTTCAAAATTAATTCAAACCAAACTCAAACTGGACCTAGTTCGTTCGAAATAGGTTTGCGAACTATTCTAGTTCAAATCTTAAAGTAACGTGAACTGTTGACTTTTGCTAATGACTTAAAAGTTAAAACATAAAACTGTCCAGCTATAAATCATAACTCGTAAGTCATAATTCTCGTTCTCAATTCTAAAATCTTAGATGATTTTCACCTCTTGCTCTCGACGATTACGATTATTTTTCATTGTCGTAAAAAAGTTTGTAAAAAATTCAAAATTGAGTTCATAAAAAAATTCAATTCGAAATTAATTCAAGCCAAACTCAAACTGGAATAAGTTCGATTTGGTTCGATTTATTTGCAGCCCTACTTTCTGATACCCAGTACACTAGTAGTATTGTACCCTTCTTGAACAACCTCAGAAGCTTCATGTCCACCAAATGTTTTGCACGAATTATTTGTTACATAAGTTTCTTATTTGCATGTAGCCATTATCTATTCCCTTGCAGCATTATTTTGCATGTCACCAGAAATTTTCGTTAAAGGCTGTTATGGCTTATGTTCAACTGCTTCAAAGTTGTTTAATCAAGAGGGTGCATCTGCATTACAGGACTTTATATTCCTTCAAAGACAAGCTGAGAAAGGAGGAAATGTGAAAATAGTACATTGTACAGATCTAAACTCTTGTGCAAATATGATGTATCCATTTTTAGTTTCTGTTGTTCTAAACTATTTGTGCAAATCTAACAGTTTTTTTTTTGTCAGAAAAGATGAATTAATCAACACATGGTAACACATAAATGCATATCTAGGTCCCTGATTGTACTTCCTAATGCATGTGATTGCTGTTGAACTTTTCAAATTCTACAATGTGACTTCAAGCTGTATTTCACAAAGAAGGGAGTTAAAAGTGTTCATCACTAAATTCTTTTAGAATTTCAAAATTGCTTTGCTACACTGAGTTGCATATACATCCATTTCTTTTCCTCACACATCTCTTAGACTCATTTGTAATCTCTACAACATTAATTCAATGTCCTGATCTACGTAAATAAAAATAATAAACTAAAAAATATATCCTATAGACCCATAACTTACATAGTCTTTGAGGGACTAATATCTCCATCTATAATGGCATGCCGCATTAATACAATCTCCTTGACTAGATTCCGGTACATGAAAGGCCGTACCGCTGCCTTCAAAAATGAACCAGGCGGTGTCTTACTTTTCACCCGCTGCTTCCTTTCCGCCTCCCTCTTTCTTTCTCTCTCCTCTTCCCTCTTTCTCTCTTCAACAGCAACTGCATTCTCCATTGCCTTTTCTCTCATCTGCTCCTCTTGTTCCATCTGTCTCTTATAAAACTCAGTTGAGGTCTTCACACTCCTCTCCACTAACTTTTCCATTTCACTATTGCTCTTCATTGCCTTTTCCCATAGCTGATCCCAATACTCCTCGTTCTCCTCTGGGGTGTCTTCTTCTCTCCCTTCCTCTTCCTCATCTCCAACATCAATAACCTCATCATCATCATCATCAATGACATCCTCTTCCTCTTCGTCTTCCTCTTCTTCACCATCATCTTCGATCCACTCTGACACGTGGGTCCCATCTGACTCTTCAGTATCGCTGTCTTCATCGGGTGCATCACAACCCAATTCCATCTCCTCCAATTTCAACTTCCATTCTTTGGTAAATGGGTGGAGTAACTCAGTTGGGTGGTTGCCTAGTAAAAACTGAAGGCATCGTGATTTACCCTCTTCGTCTAGTTTGTCATATGCTTTTACCACATCATCCACGTAAGATTTTGGGTTCACTTTTAAAATCTTGCAGAGGCCTTGAAAGTAGGTGCAAGGTGGTGAGTTTGGATCAAGAATGAAGAGAAAATCCTTTTCAGTCTCCGGGTCTAAAATGGGGCCGAGAGGCCTAAAAAAATCAATCTACAGTAAAACAAATATTAGAATTAATGAGATATGTGGGACCAATTTTATAAAAATAAACTTTATGGTGGCAAGAAAAATTGTGGTTTTGACACATGAGAGGATGTCATTACACGTACTGGTACCGTACCAGAACAGTCATGTGCTAGTGCTAGTGCTAGAGCATTTGGGGAAGCACTAGAGGCATACAAGTGTTGTATGGTGATTGATACCCATACTTTTCAATGGACATTGTTTTCAACTGCATAAATGAGCAAAACTAGAACTCAATTTTTGGTGGTTTTGCTCAAAAAAAGGAAAAAAAAGTCAACGAGATCTAACTAATCTCTAATCTCAGTAGTGAAAGTTATCAAATTAGTAAATTGAAGTTTTTCATGATAAAATGCACAGGATTCCGGAGATTGCTTACAAAAAATAATAATAAATAAAAGGAAGGGACCAAAATAATCTCACCTGAGGCTCAAACCTGCACTGGTATATTGGCTTCTTGACATATATAATATCAGGTCGACACCACGCGGCACATTGTGTAATTGCAGCCCGTGTCTTATTCCCAAGGCGGAGCATTAATTTCCACTTATCTGTTCTCTCTTTCCTACTGGCCTCAACCGCCACCTCCGCAACTAATGTCCACTGCTCCCAGGGAGGCTCTGACGCCCTCCATCTCGGATGCCGTACAAACACCCAATAGTGCTTTAAACCAATTTTAGGATCCATTCTCTCAAGATGATGTGAGTATTTTTTTGCCATCTCAAATTGTTCAATTTCTTCCCATTCCTCATGATTTGAAGTTTCTGATATTAGGGTGACATTGTCGTCAGAGAACCGGCCTCTAATTGGCGGACCCACACATATGCCCCTCCAAGAGAATGGCCCGTACTGCCCGTACTTGTACCTGAATGAAATGCAGGGCTTTCATTTAGTTTTATATTGGAAATTTGAATGCTCAATGATTTCTTCCTTCTGTACAAGTTTCGTCAAATGTTGGCTTGATAAATTCTCTCTTATTTTATTTATGATTTAGCAGTAGTTTCTATGAAGGCTACTTATGCACCAGAACTGTGCGAAATTAATTCTAGATCTTTCAGATTTGTAGAAAAATGATTTTTTTTTTCTAGCTTAGCATTCCATCATTCACCAATGATTTGTACAAAAGAGCAAGTTAGCTATCAATTATAAAGGATGTATTTTTGATAATTTATTCTCATCTGTTATGTTTGAAATAATCTCAACATGAGCTACGTTGTATCTTTTTCTTGAGAAAAGCCCAACAGACCAAATAGAGTCATAGAAAATAGAGAGCTATAAAGATTACATATAACTGTTTTTTTTTTGCTATTTCAGTTTGAGGTTTTTATTTTATTTAACTATTAAAAATTGAAGCATTTTCACACAGTTTGCAATCTACACAAAAATTTTGGTTATATACATGTGCTATATTATATCTAATTTGGCTTACTTTACGGCAGTCCTTAAGTGATTCATCATAAAAACTTCTCTAGTTGTGATTACAAATTATCATATGGTTATATCAACATTCATATGGGCATATACAGACAGTGATCACAATAACAGATAACCAGTTATAACTTAACCAAATTCTTACTCCTGTGCTATTTTCATATATCTATGGATCATATTTGATTCTTGTTTTGTCATATAAGTGATAAAACAACAACCTGATAAGCAATTGTTCCCAGGTTACAGTTTTCTTTCTCTCATTTTGTTTTTGTTTTCTAAATGTCACACCTTAGAATGATACAAGCACCAGTACAGTACCAAAATTTCCACATGAACAAAAAAAGCACCAGTACAGTACCAATCGTAGGGGTGGCGAAGCCTGGGATCATCGGGCCCATCCATAAACCGTACGGCCCGGTCGTAGCCCAAGCCAATCATCTCCAGTTCCTCTTCGGTGAAAGAGTCGGCCTGGTTCGTGGCCTGTTTGTTCCTCCGATAGAACTTGTTCTCCGCTTTGCGTCGGCTCTTGTTTCGAGCCTTCTCCTTCGCCTCTCGCCGGACCTCGCCCGGCCCCTCGATCCGCCCGCCAGTGTGTTTCTTCTTCTTGCGACCGGCGTGGAGAGGGGTGGGAAGGAGCTTGAAAGGGGGTTTGAAGAGAGGAGGAGAGGGGCAGAAGTGTAATTTGGTCGGCGGGGGTCTGAGGAGGAAGGGAAGGAAAGATGTTGCCATTGATACGGAATTAATGGAATGGATAGTGTTGGATTCGAGGCTTCACTGGTGGTTTAGTGGGGGTTTCTCGGAGGTTTTAGGATAGCTGGAAGATAGGAATTCGCGTCCTCTGAGATATCTTAAACTTTTGCGTGACTTCATAGAATATCTCAACTGTTCAAATACGTTTTGCACTAATCTTAAAGCACAAATAATACTGCCCCTGCATTATCGATATCTCAGAGGATGTACATTCGGAAGATAGGGGATTTAGATCTTGTGCAATACATTACCGAATAGAATGAGATCTGAGTGGTTCGTTTCAATCTGACACGAATCTCAAAACGCAACACATATTCTATGTGACTTGGGCAGGAGTATTATACGCAGTCCGGTACCGTATAGGATATAGATGGATGATGGGATGGAAGTTTGCATCTGGAAATTTGTTTTGGTAGAAATAAAAATAAAGAAAGAGAGAAACTGAAAAAATACAATAGTTTTTTTTATTGATAAAAAGATCGGTAGAAATTCTACTGATTTTAAAAGTCTCATTGTAAACAATAAGGTTTAGATATTACCAATTCTAACTCAGATTTTCTTTTATATTTTCCGCGGCTTCTAAAAAATAGCGTTACATAAGATCCAACATTGAGGTCTCAATATTAGGGAGTCCGGATCCCCTAATGTAACTCAATCTTTGAGTTTTGGATTAAGACCGTCCGTTTCAAATCTATTGTTTAGAATTGTCTTAGAATTCGAATTCATTCTCGAGATACGTGCACTTCAAATTCAGATGAATTGTCTCGAATTCGAATAGGACGGTTCCGATTTAAAACCCAAAGATTGGGTTACTTCACTGGATCTGAATTCAATATTAGGTCAGTATAAGTCCAAACTTTGGTTTTATTTTTTTTGTAGTCCCGTCTCTTCTCCTGCCTCTCTTCTTGTCTCCCTTTCTAAGACTTAGAAGCTAGAAGAAAAAAATGACGTAACCCTAAAAAATGAAAGCTTCGGGTCTGATCGGAACGGCGATATGATTTCTTAAACGCGAAATGTAAAAGGAATTCAAATCGCGTATGTAATCCAAATCACTGATGAAATTTCGATTGAGACGATATAAGCAATTGAAAACCTAGCGGGGCCCTCCTAAACCGATACAAAAGGCATCATTTTTTAATCAAATATAGTGTCTATTCTCCTGAAGCAGCAAAGTTTTATTGAAACAAAAATAATAATTCAAAGTTTAGATCCGTAAGAGATTTACCTATCTAAATTAACAACTTTTTGTATTTATCAAGTAAATAACAATTCGTGTTGCAACAGACAGGTGCGGAACTCAGGCATGACCAAAGGTGGCTAAGGCATCTCTATGATTTGAAAATTTTAATTATATATATTGAAATTAAATGGAACTTTATTTTTTTAAAATATTTTATATAGTCTAGCTCCCGTCAATAAATAATAAATGTTGAATTGTAGTCTAGTGGTTAAAACTATATTTTGTAGTTGAGAGAACATGAGTTCAAATCACACTCACTACATATTTTGCATATTAATTTTCAGCTACTTCTATTGAAATTTTCTAGTTCCGCACCTGACAACAGATAAACTAAAACAAAATTAGAAAACAGTTATGATCGGTAATATTTATGCTATTCTAAATAATGGGACTTTTAGGATCGATAGAATTTCTACCGATCTTTCTACCAATAAAAAAACTGTTGTACTCTTTCTGTTTCTCTCTCTTCCTTTATGTTAATTTATACTGAAATTTTTTCCCTTTGCATGTCGATCCCTGTAACATAATTAAATATAATTTTAGTGTGGAAATGACTTCTTTTGTTTGTCTTTCTCTGTTTTCGATGAAATGTCACTAAGGCTCAACTCCAGAAGGGGGTACACGGAGGAAGGGGAGGAGATAATCATTGTATGGGGGTGAGCCTTACTTCAGACCATCACTTCCTGACAGTTTCACCTACTTCAAAAGAGAAGAAACGAAGAGGTAGCGAAGGTGAACGAACATTGTTCGGAGAGGAAGAAGGCTCAGTGGCTGCGTTTGTCATTTAGCGACAATCCTCAGCTCCAAATCAGAGTATAAAATCACGCTCGGAGGTGAGTCTCACTCCGATCTCTTCCCCTCCACTTTCATTAATGAGGTTTTACCCTCATTTTGTGAGGCACAACCTAAAGTGGTTTGTGAGTTTAATTCAATACAGTCAAATTATATTTAAACTAGCAATTAAAATTGTTCAAATCTAGATGTCGTAAGAGAATAGAAGTATTCGAATTTATAATATTTTGAGCTCATTGGGTATTAAAAGTTAAAAGTTTAAAATGTTTTTTTAATGCTCTCATTTTTCATATTTTTTAAATTAATTCAAAAAAATTATTCAAAAAAATTAATTAAAAAATTATAAATCCAGTGTGTAATAAAAATATATTACTTGTAATGTAAATCAGTTTGTAATGTAAATCTGTTTAAAACTGATCAAATAAATATTGAATTAAACTCTAAAACCATCAGAAGAGAGTTAGTTAAACTCACAATAACCTTTAATTCTTTTTTTTTATTATTTATTTGGTGTCTTTCCGATTTTTATTGCTTCAAAGTTCCTTTCAATTTAGATCTGGACCGTTGGATCAGAATTCAAACTAATTCAGTCTTAAGTTGTACGGAATCCCTTTGATATTTGTGACAAAACGGGTTTGACGATTCAGATCTAAACTTAAAATTTGAGTTACATTGGTGATATAATCTTTAAAATCATTGAAGTTTAACCGGAAAAAAAAAAAAAAAAAAGAGCCGGAGAGTCTCTGTAAAGCATCTGTCAGGTGGTAGGTCCATCCTAAAAGAATTGCAACCGTCCATCAAACGGTCCAGCGCAGATACAATCTTTACTAAAGTTAGTACCAAGAAATATGGGTTGTATTCTCTGAGATACCTTATATTTTGCATGAACGACGTGTCCGGTTTCTATTCGGGGATAACAAGGGGCCCGTATTATTTGAGCTTCGAGATTTGTGGAGAACATATTGAAACGGTTGAGATTTTCCAGAAAGTCACGCAAAATATTAGATATCTCAGAGAATGCGAATTCGAAATATCTAGGGTTTTAGCTCGTTAAACCTCTTTGACAAGTCGTCCTTTACTCCTTTGTCTTCTAACCCTTCTAACGCACCTGATCAAAGCGCGCGATCTCTCCTCTAATGGCGTCCAAAGCATCAAAGGGCAAGGGAAAGGTGGCCAAGTCGGGTCGGGGCGGATCAGCGGCGGCGTCGGATGAGAGCTCGGCGGTGAAGTGCGTGAAGGTGTGGAGTACCTGGGCTATGAAGAAGGCGAAAGTGGCGGCGCAAATCGGATTCATCCCTTTGATAATTGTCGTAGGCATGAACTCGGATCCGAAGCCGTCTCTTTACCAGCTCCTTAGCCCCATCTGATTTGATCGGATCTGATCCGTTCGGTTCGGATCAAGTTTTACTGTGAGAAATTGAAAATTACTGGTAGGTTTAATCTTTTGTTTAGAAAGCCGGATGGTTTGGTAGATGACTGTCTAGTAGAAATAAATAGTTCATTTCAAATCTTGTTTCTTCATAGAGTTGATTTGCTCTGTATCGGAAATACTACTCGCAATATAAATTTTTTCATTTCATCAGAATTTTGAGTTTACATGCTTTGTTTCCCGTCTTAATCTGTGATTGTGATGTTATGCTTTCATTATCAAGGTCATCTCTAACCTTAAACTTCCAATAATTGGAAATAAATCTGCTGTTATTTCAAAGGGATAACAGGACCCTGTTATTCCGATCTCAGCTGTTGACCTTTATCGAGATTTGCACATGAAAAAAGAATTTCCTTGAGATTCGTGCATGGAAAACTTTGAATGGTTGGGATAGGAATAACAGGGTCCTGTTATCCCTTTGTAATAACAGCAGATGTATTTCCCCAATATTTTTTGTAATGGAAAATATCACTGAAAAATAGGAACCATTGAATTTTGTTCTAATATGACTGAGCAGAATAATTAGATAATAAGGGCTTCTTTTCTTTGAAGTAAGGAGTTGTTTCTTTAGATGATTTTTTTAAAAAGATTGCTTCTTGGGGCTTCTATGCTATTACTCGACTGCCAGATCAGTTGGTACCAGTTGATACATACTGATCCAATGTTGTAGAATTTTTTTTTTCAACCTCTTTTTTCTTGGTGTTCTTGCCTCGATTAAGCAATTAAAAAAACAAATGTGGCAAGAAGAAACTAAAAGAAGTATTCAGTTGAGATGGTTTGCAATCAGTACCAGTAGTTTCCATAGGCAGTAACAATATTGGTTTTTTAATCTCTGCTTCAAATGTCTTTTTCAAGATATCATTGTTTTTTTAATTTCTAAGCTAGTATGGCAAGCATCTTGATTTGGTGTTTTGATTCACTGGCATTGATGTTATTTATGTAAGAAATTGTAATAAAGGAAGAAAATTATTTTGATATCAGAACCTTTTATATGATAAATTATAAATTTCAATTGTTTTTTGTGAAGTTGGAGACCATTGAGATGTGATTTCTAGTAGGAAATTATGGAAGAATTTTTGGAAAATGGACTTTTCATCTACTTTAATTAATCAAAGTTCAGATTTTCATTTTGTAATATATCAGATTTGCATCATTTAGCTAAATTATTTTGAAAGAATTGGGAAGTCAACTATGAAGTTTTGTCCTTATTGGGGAAATTTTTTTTATCAACTCTAGTATTTTTTTAGTGATTTTTTCGTTTCTATTATTATCTTTTTGATCTAAGAACTAAAGATGGTAAAAAAAATGATCTACTGTTTATTTTTCTTTAGAAGAATTGATAGACAAAATTCCTGTGAATGTTGTTCCCAACTTGAACCAAACATGTGCTCCAAAAATGTTGAATTTAATTAGGGGTGCAAATGGATCGGATAATATCCGACCATGTCCAGATATGTATCTGAAAATTAAATATCGATATTTGATATCTGAATATCTATACCAATACGGATATAGTTTTGAATTTTAATTATCCATATCCGAATAGTTAATATATACCATATAGTTTTAATATATATTATGAAAAATATTTATGTATATATCAACGGATATCTAATATCCGATTCGTATCCCTACATATCTGTCTAATATCCTGTCTTCTAATAAAATATATTTCAATATAATTCGAACATCACCGATGCGTATTCAAATAAAAGAAGAGAGGATTTTGCAGGTAATTCATTTACACGAATAAACGAGTCTATTTTGAAATTAATGTGAAAATAATAACTCCAGCACGAAGTTTTCATTGCACTTTTCTTATCAAATCGCACAAATTTATAATGTAAATATGATATTATTAATTTAAGAGCAAAATATGTAAATTAATTTGTCCTTAAAAAGGATTTATATATTTTTTTAAAAGCAAGACCTACAAATTAGTTTCAATGCATAACAAATAATATGTGTCCACACTCCACCGCAAAGCCGTATTCATTGCATCGTCTCTTGTCTACTCAATTAACGACGGCGACCCGCTTATGAGTCGCAACCATCAAATGCCATCAATTGTCTGTTTTTTTTTATTAATATTAAAAATAAAATAAAAATAACAGCAATGAGAAATGATTTCGGTAAATTTCAAAATCTAACAAGAACGTTGTGGTTTATAACGTCTAGAAAACTGTAGCTGGATTTTATAAACTATAACGGCCAGTTAATATGATTGAATATTTGTTAATTAACAAAAAAAAACACTGTAGCTAGTCATTATCGTCCATAACAGCCAAACTTTTTTTAAATGCGGTAATTAGCGGTAATCTAATTTCGCTAATTAGGTCGTTGTGGTCTATAACATCCAGAGAACGTTATAAACAATTATGTTTTTCCTACTTTTCGAATTCTCTGTTATAAACAATTATGTTTTTCCTACTTTTCGAATTCTCTGCAAAACTTTCCTCAAAGCCGATATATATTTTTTTATTTATTTTCTTATTAATGAAAATTTTGGATCATTTGGGGGAGTAGATAACAAGATGATGTTAATTCTTTTTAGAATGCATAATTAACTTTGTTCAATCAGTATAACGTATTCAAAATAAAATTGGGGGAGTAGGATGACAAGATGACAAGGTACTGTTTAACTTTCGTAAGGGAGATGTTTATGTGTTCTTCAACCCATAGTGCTTATTTTTACATTAACATTAATATATAAAATTTATATTCAGAGTAATAAATTAAAACCTTAATTTTTTTTTTCTTTAAATGAACAATGCATTCATTTTTTTTTTGGTAAAATATTATTTAGTTTCTAAAACTCAGAAATGTGCATTACTTATCCAAAATAGGATTATAAATTGTAATGATTGACAAATTATTAAAATGTTTGCAAAATTATCAACTATTTAAAGTATATATAATATTTCAATTTGAACATTTAATATAGATATATTTTAGAAGACAAGTTACATTAAATAATTGAATTTTCAATACAGTAAGAGTTTTATATAACATGAATATGCTATTTTTTTTAAATAAGTCATATAAAATATATAACATTTTACACAAATTATTCCATTTAATATTCGATTTATAAATTTCATATCCATTTGTCTATCAAGAATGACAATCTTAGATTCATATGGAAATATTTTGATATATTAACTTCATATAAAAGAATTATAATAAAAAAAAAAATTAAAATTAAGAAAGTTCCTGGCAAGATTTAATTTTTATGAAAATAACAATTTTTGAGTAATATAATATCAGTTTTCTCCATCATCTTTTTTTTTTATTTGTATTATTTAAATTTTGTTATGATGGTTTTCGACTTTGTTAGCATAATTTAAATAGGTGATGTATGTCTTTACAAATTTTAATTAAACAAGTCAAATTATTAGATATTTGAACAATAAGACAAGTTTGTTGTGTGCTTCTTTTTTGAGAGATAATATATATACATTAAAATGAGAAAAGCGGATATTTGCATGTTCAATCATTCTAAAAGTGTTCAATCTAGTTTGTTGTCTGATGACATTGTTCTGTTAACTTTCATGAGGGAGATGTTTATGTCTTTTCACCCAGAATGTTTATTTTTACATTGATAATAATATATAAAATTAATATTTCGAAACATGAATTCAAACCTTAATTTACATTAAATGAACAATGCATTCATGGTTAGGAGAACACGAAATATATTTATTTCAAAGAGAAATTTATTTTGATAATTTTATGTCATATTTAAAAACAACTCCATAAATTCAGGAAGTTAAAAATAAAAATAATACATAAACGTTTTAGAAAAGTAATTAATTTAGAAATGTTTACTTAGTATCAAAATTTTCATGTAATCCAATAGAATTTATTTATTTTAATGAGAAAATAAATGACAACGTTTATTTTAATCACAAAATCTCATGGGTACCCCTTTCATATATATCAGATCGTGTAATTGTTAAGTGCTCAGTAAACGAGGAAATCTCTTTTACATTGTCCGTACATATACAATACAATTTATTGTATATATATAAATAATTGGAGAATTTCCATATTGCGGAATACATCAGAATATATTGAAGGAAATAAGACATATTTTCTTAAATTATTATTACTAGCTAGTACGAACTAGTTTTAATTTAGTACACAACTACATATAAATACCCCTCATCATTTGATATGAATTGAGCAGAAGTTTTTGTACAAAAAACTCAACTTAAAATCTTCAACCATTGTCTTTATCTCAAACGATAAATAAAATTGTCAGTTTGTCACTGAAAATTAAAAATGCAAAGCACATAAACAAGAAACTAAAAAGAAAACAATGACAAATATGAAATTGGATGCTTGGAGTAACATATGCATTGAATGGTGTCCATGGCTCTATCGGAAACGAATTGAAGGAACATGTTTGCATAAGTTGCGGATCTCATTTTCCTTGGCAGCACCGTCAGGGTCACTGTCTAACCCATACCACCACAATTGTTGAAGGTTGGTTAGGTGTCGTAGTCCTTGAGGAACACACAAATGTGGAATATAAAGAATACAGAGTTCTCTAAGAATGGGCATGGCCCCCTCCTCTATCTCCCAATCCTTTAGATCGGGATGGTTCTCAATAGTCAGATCTTCTAACTGGCTGAAGCCTTTAGACGAACAACACATTTTTTCATTAGTGCCCATAATAAATAGCATGAGCTTCTTGAGGCACTGTAGTTTTTCCAGTGCCGGCATTATGTCTTGCCGGGATTTGAGTCCACCCAATTTAAGATAAGTTAGATGAGGAGGCATATAAATGGGCATTTCAATCAACTCATTCGATAGTAAAATTTCTAACGTGAGAGATTGTAGATTCAGATAAAATGGGAAGTCCCTCGTGTCTAATTTTCCATTAAAAGGTATACAGTACCTACTCAGTAAGTTGAGGGAGATCAGGTGCTTTAAGGTGCTTAGGAAAGTGTCAACTCCCTCCTGTGAACGTGAATGGTATCTTAATCCTAGTGTACGTAGATTGGGTACATGAGGTAACTTTGTTTCCCATGATTCGTTGCTATGCACCGTATCAAGTGTTTGCAAATTTGGTAGTCTTGCTGATGATGGCAGTGTCACATTAAATTTGGTGACATGCCTCAGTGCTTTATGCGATGATAACTCAAGTGATGGGCAATCAATGTACTTTTCAGTTGCAACGGTTTGTAAAAACATCATGTTGCTTATCACTTCCTCCAAGGATCTATCCTCACGACTGGGATTGGGTATTTCCAAGGATCTATCCTCACGACTGGGATTGGGTATTTTACTATTAGTAAAATTTAAGTATCTTAACTGAGCCAATCCTTCAAACATTTCCAATTTAATTTCGGCACTAGAATACCTTAGCACTTTGAGCATCCTTTGTTTGGAACAATTTGGCATGCATCTAGTACGGAAGCACAACAGAGTGCGGAGGTTTTGGCTCAACACGAGTTCATCACAATTTGAATTGTGAACTGCCACACGACGCGCCATACGCAAGTTATGCTGATCATCTGAATGTGAATACACTATGAGAAAGTTGTCCTCCTTGGCTTTTTGGAGAGCGAGATCCCGTAGGAGATCGTGTATGCGACAATATTCGATAGAACCATCCTCATAAGATCTAGTTGTTACTTGAACCATGCTCCTGTTATACAACAAAACAAATTGTTTTGAGCAGACAAGCACATTCGATTTGGAGAGTTCATAAATGTCATAAATAAATAATTGAGGCTTACATTTTTCTACCAATTTTTTTATTAATAGGAAAAATAAAATAAAAATAACGACAATGAGCAATGATTTCAGTTAATTTCGAAATCTAAGAAGAACGTTATGGTTTATAACGTCCAGGACTCTGTAGCTGAACGTTATAAACCATAACGTCCAATTAATCTGATTGAATATTTGCTAATTAACCAGAAAACACTGTTGCTAGCAGTGAAAGTCCATAACAGTCAGCTACAGTGTTTTTTTTACTTCAGTTCTATAATGGTATGATAAAAAAAAGCATTGTAGCGGGACATTAATAACGTCCAACTATGGCATTTTTAATTAATTAATGATTATCCAATTAGATTAACTGGACGCTTTGGTTTATAACGTCTAGCTACAATGTCCTGGACATTATAAACCATAACGGTCTTCTTAGATTTCAAAATTCATAGAAATCATTTTCCATTATCGTTTTATTATTTATTTTCTTATTAATAAAAAAAATCGGCATTTCTCTAAGGTAAGCACTAAAAGAAAACACTAATTATATATTGTAATATTAACGTTCATAAATTTTTTGGACAGTCAATTTTTCATAAAGGAAAACAGTTCGCTTCAAATCTATTGAGTTGGATGGATCTATAGATAACTAGAGTGGAAAAAATGGCATGGTAGAGCCGGCTCCGTCATGGAACATAACTAGTTTGTGCTAAATGCATTATGCTTTTTTCCTATTTTGTTTGCTTTCTCATGGAGTGCTCCTAAGTTCACCAAGCTACTTTTTGAACTCAACTCTAAAACTTATCATATTGAATTCAAACAACGAATTCAAACTGTTGAAATCCTTCTAGCTACTTTACGAGTGATGCATCTACATGTGGAAATTTTAAAGTTTCGAATTAATTTAGTATAAAGTCATGTTGTCAAAAGGCTTCCAAAAACTGAATGCATTAAAATTAATTTATAAACCTTCTAATTTTGACCACTTGACTTTATATTAAATTAATTCGAAACTTTAAAAATTTCATATGTAGACGCTTCACTCGTAAGGTAGAAAGATTTCAACAGTTTGAATTCGTCATTTAAAATCAATTCGATAGATTTTAGATTTAAGTTCACAAAGGGCTTGGTGAACTTAGGAGCACCCTAGTTCTACTTACACACATACAGACATACACCCACACACACAGACACACAACACACACACATATATAGTTGGCTAATATACAATCGATTGTTCTTGAGCTTCTGTGCAACCAAGTCGTTTTCCGATTTTGAAAGTCCAAACTGTCGATCTAAACTGTTAGATGTTATCTCTATATTAAAATGTACTTGGAGACCAATTTTACATTTTTTTTTTTACAATTTATTAAGCCACTTTGAAAATCACTGATGCAACGGTGGCTTAACCAAACTGTAAAAACAAAAGCCACTATTGGATCAGCGATTTTCAAAGGGGCTTAATAAATAGTAAAAAAAAAAAATCCAAAAAATGTAAAATTTGGTCTCCAAGTACATTTTAATATAGAGATCACATCTAACGGTTTAGATCGACCGTGTGGACTTTGAAAATCAAAAAATGAGTTGGTTGCACAGGACCTCAGGAACAATCGATTATATATTAGCCAACCTCTATACACACACACACCTCTCTCTCTCTCTGTATATATATATATAGAGAGAGAGAGCTGGGATATGGTGCTTCATGGAGTAAAACAAGTTTTTACTCCATGGCACTATATTTTCATTTTGAAAATTCAAACAACCAATCCGAATTGCTCAACATGATCTCCATATTGAAATGTGCTTGGAGACCAAATTTTATTTTTTTTAAATTTTTTTACTATTTATTAAACCACTTTGAAAATCGCTGATCCGATGGTCCAGAAATTTTTACTGTTCACAGTGGATCATCGATTTTCAAAGTGGCTTAATAAATAGTAAAAAAAATCCAAAAAATGTAAAATTTGGTCTCCAAGCACATTTCAATATGGAGAACATGTTGAGCGGTTCAGATCGGCTATTAGAACTTTGGAAATGGAGATATAGAGTGGAGTACAAACGTGTTTTACTCCACGTCTCACCCTAGTCGGTCTCTCTCTATATATATGTGTGTGTGTGTGTGTGTGTGTGTGTGTGTGTGTGTGTGTGTGTGTGTGTGTCCCAAAGGGCTTTTATGGAAAATAAATATTGGAACTAGTATTTGCACAACGAAATCATCACATTATACTAAAATGTGTAAAGCATTAAATGAAGTAATACCTCTGCACAAGGTCCTCCAAGAAACTCTCTGCCGTTTCTTCCAACATTCTTTTATCTTCTTTTGGTATGAAACCCTCTGCAATCCACATTCGAAGTAGATCTTTGGCATCAATGCTATAGTCCTCGGGAAATACAGCAAAGTACATGAAACACAATTTAAGAGCAAATGGTAGGTCCTCATAACTAGTACCTATAATTTTCTCTCCATCGGCAAACCAAGTCATTGTTTGTAACACCTTACTCCAAGTAGGATAGTTGAGTGGTTTCGTTGCTAATAGGCTTCCTAAAAGCACTAATGCGATAGGTAGCCCATTACATTTATGAACAAATTGATCTATGACGTCAGAAAGACCGTAATTAGCAATTTTAGTTGGATCCTGATAAGGAAGAGTCTTTTTCAACAAAAGCTCTAAGCTTAACTCTTTCGTTAATAACCCAAGTTCATATGGATCACACGTGGGATCTGCATGCTTAGCAACATTAAAGTGCCTTGTGGATAAAAGTACTCTACTTCCATTATTTTCATCTGGGAGTGCATTTCCAATTTGAGTCCATAGATCGTTTGTCCAAACATCATCAAGGACTATGAGGTATTTTTTGTCCCTAAGAGACTCATGAAGCTTTCTGAGAGAACCATCTGTATTTGATTGGTTGAGTTGTTCTCCTATCTTTCTCAAAATATCAACTAATTCAAACTTTTGAGAAATATCTACCCATATGCGATGTTTAAATTGCGTCTTGACATCATTCCTGTGAAAAATAAAAGATGTATTAAATTATCAGCTCTATGAAAAATAAATGATGTATTAAATTCTAGTATAACAAAAAATTTAATATGATAAACTAATCAACATAAAATTTATTCGTGAATATTGTTGGTCTGTCAAAAATTAGCTATGCTTTATTAATAATAATTAGTAAGATATTATTAACATTTAAATGTTTGTTGTAAAATATGAGAATTTAGAAAGTAAGATAAAATTGGACAGTAAAATAATTGCACATTTCGTAAAATATATCATATTTTGTTAATAGAAGGTCACATCACAATCATATATATATATATATATATATATATATATATATATATATATATGAACTTGATTTACTAACAAAATATAACATTTGAAATACAAACTAATAACAAGAGAAATTGCATGCCTCGTAAATCATAGATGCACACAACAATTTATGTTTTTCTTAAATATATAAAAAGGAGGGATCCACTTACACCATTTTTGGGGACACCAAATTACGCCATTCATTTTTAAAGTTTATAAAGTTCAAACAGTCGACCCAAACCATTCATTATGATCTCCATATTAAAATTGGCTCAGAGACCAAATTTTATATTTTTTTTGAATTTTTTTTAGTATTTATGAAGTATTTTACAAAATCATTGTTTTCAGATCACTGATTTTTTGTACCCATCGTAATAAATAGTAAAAAAAATTAAAAACAATGTAAATTTTAATCTGAAAATATATTTTAATATATCCAACATGTTGAACGGTTTAAATTGACTATTTGAACTTTAAAAATATATGGTGTAATTCAATGTCACCAAAAAATGATATAAGTGGTCAAGCTTGACCTTGAAATCATCACTGATCAATTAAGTTAGAACAAAATTGAACCAAGTCTATATTGTTGCAAATAAGAGTTTAATCAACTTGAATCAAACAATTAATGGAGTTTCAGAACTACAAGTATGCAATAATTAAAATATTATACACATACCTGTTGTATACTTTTTGCGCGAGAGTGGTCTTTCCGAGTCCACCAACGCCCCAAATCGAAACCACATAACGTCTCTTAACGGTATTACTAAGCAACAGGTTGACAACATGGTCTTGGTCTTTCTTGAAACCAACAACATTGGGATCAACATCCGGTATCACGGGTGGCCTAACAGGCAGTATTATCTCTCCAGTCCCCTCACCCAGATTATTGATTCCAAAGGTTTCTCTGCTCGCCTTGATCTCTTCCAACCTTGTCTGGATCTTATTTATCTCATCGACAAGTTTCTGTACAGCCGGGAGTTTTGTAGTATTGTCTATAAGCCTTTTCAGGTTCTTCAGTATGCCAGTCGATCCGGTGGATTTTGGTGGGACCTTGTTAATTAGAAATATTAGAGAGAGCAAATTAAACCAGATATTTTTAGCATAGCCTACTGCAACTTTACAACTAACATTTTTTTTTCTTTTCATGACTTGTATTATTTTTTTTATGGTCTTCCTTATGCCGGTCGATCCGGTGGGTTTTGGTGGAACCTTGTTAATGAGAAATATTAGGGAGAGCAAATTAAGCCGGAGATTTTTAGCATAGCCCTAGTGGGACTTTACAAATAACACTTTTTTTTAACTACAATGGCACTTAATTAAGACTTAGGTAGTTATAAAAGCAATTGTAATATATATGATAATCCAATCAATAAATAAACAAAATTCAGTTTATAAGAAAGTTTCAAACCTCCAAGAGAAAGGTGTCAATGACATCTTCAATCAAGTGGGCAACATCTCTTACTTCCTTTATCCAATGCTTTTGTCTCTCATCTGAGATAAGCTTCTTGTCAGCATCTTTGAGAAAAGCTTGAATTCTTTCGAGGTCTCGCCTCACTTTCTCCACTTGCTCATCGATGCCGTGTATGAGTAAAATCTCCTTAAATGCACCATCAACGAGCTTTTCCAGCACAAATTTAACAATAGTCTCAGCCATCCCGTTATTGTATTCTACTTGGCAGTTGAAACTAGCAAGAGACAACAAAAAAAATGTTGGTGTATTAGTTCAAAACAGGCAGGATATATAATAGGATCGGATGCCTCAATCGGTCGCTGGTTAAGGCTAATTAATTAATTGATATTGATCGTTGATTAGCACAATATTCTAAATAATTAACAGTTGATTGTTAACTTCATTAATAATTAATTATTATTTTCAGTGTTCTAAATAGCTAGCTATAGTTGTGCAATAGCTACGCTATAGCTTTTTTGGACCATGCATAAATACTAAACTATGAGATAAAAGGGCACCAATTCAACTACGGCCGTTAATAACATTTTTTTCATTATCAAATTTGATATGAAATCTATTTACATTGTAAAAACATGTCTACAATTTTTATTTTTTTTATTCTAAACAAATATTTTACCAGTGTTAACTAATTATTTCAGCTTCAAAAATTTTTAATAATTGGGCTCGGAGAACGAACTAGATCCAGGTCAAATATATAAAAATCAAAAGAAAAGAGGGTGAATTTTTTTGAGAATATTCAAATGCACCTCAAATCTATTTTTCTTGTGGTCATTTTTTAAAAAAGTTAAAACGAACGGTATACATGTATTGCACTAAAATTAAGAATAATTATTTGAGTCTCCGCTCTCCATTGTTCCCAAAATTTCCGCAGTAATATTAGAGTAAAGATGTGCTGTGGTCTCTCTTTTTCAGTCTCTGCAATCGTCTTGACATTAATCTTAATAGGTATAATTACTTGATTTAATATTTTAATACTTGAAAAATAATATATTAATACTTTAATGGATAACTTGTTATGATCATCTCTTTTTCAGTTCTTCAATCGTCCCGTGTCATCCTCTCACTAATAAAGTAGTCAGAACCCTGTATCTGACAAAAGTCATCGGTGATACCACCCACCGAAGCCCTGTCAGTATTGCTGCTTCTGATATCGGTAAGGTTATTTAACAAGTTATTTTCTTTTCTGATTTCAGTAATGTATTAGGGAGAGATAGAAAGAAAGAATATTAACCCCCCAACTCTCATCCAATCCACCCCCCCCCCCTCCCGTCTACTCCAATTAAAGCCATCTTTTTGTCTACAATATCTATCAACTATTTGCACTTACACTTTGATCGGAATCAAAATAAATAAGAAATCAATAGAATGGAATAGAAAATAATAAAATACATATAATTTTGAATTGAAATTTTTTAATCAGCTAAACAATTTTCATAGGGTGAATTCATTCTTAGAGATTTTTATAATTATACTCATATTTTTTCAAAATTACATATGCTGCTATCAAAATCTTGTTTCTAAGATTCCAATTTGCAAAAAATAAATAGTAAAAACAACTTTTTCTACAACCTAGAGAAACAACCTAGAGAAAGAAAAATGAAAGAGAAGAGGTGGATTCTTACTTAGTCAGAAGAGACGAGAGGTGCTGCAACGGTCGATCTTGATCAGAACAAATACAGAAGAAGAGTGGGCTAAGAGAGGTCCTATAGTCTTTTGCTTCTGTTTTGTACAATCTTTGCCAAATTTCTTAATTTTGGCCGGAACTTTTCGATGCGATTTGAGATTTGAGAGTAAAAAAGTAGCGTAGAATTCAGATTCTATTTCGCTTTTGCTCCGTTCCGATAAGAGTGTTAGTGTTCCCAACTTTGGATTCCTTTTTTTCGTGATGAACGTTTACAATAAGTCCAAAAAATATCTCTATTATCATAATATTTAGTGCTGGTGTCTGCTGTTATTGATAGAGAAAAACAGGGTGCAATTTTATCATCAATCACAATAGTTTAGTATAGCGAACGGTTGTGATTTACTCATTCCTTCACTCAGAGGAAAGTTATTGCGGACTGATTGTAGGGCAACAGCTATGTTATATTTTACACTTTTAATACTCTGCTCAATCAGTTAGTGCGCACTGTCAAAGTGTCAAGCCACTAGCCCATGTGAGGTAATTGCTAGGAATTGTTTATAGGATTGAAAAGTTAAAGCTGGTGAAGGAAAAATTGATAGGTGGGACTTATAACACAACTGATAAGTATTTTAGGAATTCACATCCAGTGCAATGAGTAGATTCGGGCCGTTTGTCTAATCTCACATGAATGATGAATCTCATAACAGACACTTATTGAGTTTGATCTGACTGGAATTAATCTGGACCGTCCAATTTTTATTGTACCCCTCCAATACCTGTGGAACATGCAAATATGGGCATCTAGTATTTATAATTATTTCCCTCTTCATTTGGTGCGCTTGCATGTGGTGTCCGTAGGTAGCTCAATTAATTACTCATTAGTACATTCAGTTATTACATTTTTTTTTTACAACGCTGAATTGTATATATAAATTTTACAATTTATTTTGATCTAATACTAAACTTATGATTCATATTGAAAGAAAAGAAAAAGATATTGTTAGTCGCATGACGGATTCACATTTGCTGCGATCCTAAAAGGTTGAACATTAATTCTAAAATCCCTGCTTTTCCAAATATAGCTATCCAATAATTTCATTCATGTATCTCAAAGCAGCTGATTTTTTGCTTGCACGAATCTTGAAACAATTCAACCGTTGGATTTAGAAATGCAGAGATCGTAGGTTACTGTTGATGAGGGAATAATCGCAGCAGATTCGGTTCCATTGCATGAAATTGATCGAATAGTCATGAGTAATTACGTCATAATATTTTTTCTTTACAAATTTATATATTTAAGGTGTATATATATAGTCTCAGCCAGTAATATTTCTCCTCTTCCTTCTCTTTTCTGGTTTCTATGGCTATTCTAAGCAACGTAAAACAGATAAAAAGCTTAGCAACACATCAGCAAACCATTGATTAAAATGCAACCAATTGATGTTTAAAAATTGTATATATGTAGGCGACAATTAATTAGTCGAAAATGGTGGATATTACTAAAATTACACCCTTTTTTTCCATTGGTAATGTTTAAAAATTACCCCTTTTTAATTTATCTTTAGTTTTAGTATTGTAAACCAAAAATAGATTAGAAATGCACCAAATTGGACCAAAATTCTACATTTTTTTACGTTGGTGTCTAAAAATTACCAAAGTATTTTAGACCAAAATTATTCTAAAATACCGATATTGTGCTAATATTTGACAAAAATTGACCAAAAATATCAACTTCCTTTTAGTATGGCGTCAACTAGCGGTACCAAAGAAAGCACACTCTCATTCGATGATTAAGAAAAGTGTTGAAGAATAAAATGACCTCAGATTGTATTTCATGATAGGTCAGGGGTATAAATGTAAAAGTGTAACAGTACACTATGAAAAAGTAGAAATAGGTTCCAACGGTCATATTGAGACCAAATGTATAAATAGAAGAGAGAAGGTGTAAAAAAACAGATCAATAGAAAATATATACTCATTTTTCTCCTCAGCTTTGCATCTCTCAGAAAATAACATGGTATCAAGAGGGAACACTCTCAAATCATACCAGTGAACTGGGAATTGCAACCAAAGGCAAAAAATCCGACAATAGAGCAAAATGGCTCAAGAGGGGCAACACGAGGCTACCAACTCCTCAAAGCTCACAAATACTCTGCTTAATGGCAAGAACTATCTGTCATGGGCAAAGGCAGCATCTAGGGCACTTAGCGGTGGAGAGATGCTAGAATACATCACCGGAGAAAATAAAAAACCCGAGCCAACAAATCCTCAACTTCTAACAGAACCCGAAAAAAAGGCAAAGAAAAAATGGAGAACAGCCAATGACAAGATCATAACTTGGCTAACAAACTCTACGGAACCTTCAATTTCAGATCTATTTCTTTCCTATGATACTGCCCTTGAATTATGGGAAGCAGTGAAAAACATGTACGGGCAACAAAATAATTATTCACGTATTTATCAGCTCAAACAAGAGATCCAGCAAGAAAAGCAAGGCATGAGAAAGCATATCGAGTACCTGGGATCTCTCAAAAAGAAGAAAGATGAGCTCAGATCATACCGGCCGCCAACCACACAGATTTGGCAACAATTCAAAAGCGAGAAGAGGAAGACGACATATTTGAGTATCTTGCGGGACTAAACCCCAGCTATGAGGCAGTCCGAGCTCAAATCATGAATTCCATCCCTCTTCCATCCTATTCACAAATCCAAAATATGATACAGCAAGAGGAAAGCCGAAGAGAAGCTATAGGCGTTCCACAAGTCGCATACGACGAGGGACACGAAACCCACAGCTTCGCCGTAGCAAAAAAATCCAATTTCCCCAAATTCGGCCAAAACCCTAATTCCCAAATCCATTCGAAATCCAGCGAAATTGAGAATTGTACTTACTGTAAGAAGGAGGGGCATACTCACGAGAGGTGCTAGTTTCTTCACCCTCACTTAAAACCGAAACACTGGAGAGAAAAAAAATCAAGCTGCTGGAGGAAGAAAGGAGACCACCGAAGAAAAGAAAGGAAATAAAGGGGGGTCGCGTGGGTTCACCACAGCGCAGACCAAAGAAAAGGAGAAGGAGTCTGTGTCGCTGGGTCCAACTGAACCGGGCCCAAATTCAAGTTATTTCGCTGGCGAGTCAGGCTTAGGCCAAAACGGGTCAGAGGGTGCAGCAGATCAGTTGCAGTTATTGGTCCAGCAGCTGTCTGTGTTGCTAACCAACCAAAATTCACATTTTTCTGGTATTTCTACACACTCAAATAACTTTAATTTGCTAGATAAAATAATTATTGATAGTGGAGCTACGGACCATATGTTTGGCAACCAAACCTTGCTAAATAATTTAGACATAACCAATGATAACCAATTTGTTTTGGTAGCCAATGGTATGAAGGAAAAAATTTACGGTATAGGTGAAACTATTTTTTGTAATAAAAAAATATATAATGTATTATACTTAGAGACCTTTCCTATAAATTTAATTTCATACAAAAACTGACACAAGAATTAAATTGTGATGTGATTTTTTTCTTGTAAAACTGTTATATTTCAGGACCGGAAAACCGGGACGAAGATTGGTGAAGGATTTCTTGGAAATGGTCATTATTTTTTGAATTCGGAAAATTATTTTTGTGCTTCCGCTAAATCCATTGACCACAATCTATGACATAGAAGATTTGGCCATCCTTCCGACAAGATTTTAAAACGCATTTTGGATTGTAAGAATTTAAATTGTAGCAATTGTGAAATTTGTAAATTGGCAAAACAAGCAAAACTTCCTTTCCCTAACTCCGTTAGTAAAAGTGAAGCTATGTTTGAATTGATTCACTCCGATGTATGGGGACCGGCCCCAATTGAATCATATAATGGATTTAAATATTTTGTTAGTTTCATTGATGATTTCTCAAGAACCAATTGGTTATATTTACTCAAATCTAAAGACGAAGTATTTAGCAACTTCAAAGAATTTTTTTGTCTCATAGAAAATCAATTTAATGCCAAACTAAAAATATTTAGATCGGATAATGGGATGGAATTTATAAATAAAAATTTTGCAACATTTTTTAAAGAAAAAAGAATTATACATCAAACCACTTGTATAAATACACCCGAGCAAAATGGAGTCTCGGAGAGGAAAAATAGGCATTTATTAGAAATGATAAGAACCTTGATGTTTCAATGTAATGTCCCTAAAATATATTGGTCGGATGCCATACTTTGCGCTACACATTTGATTAATAGATTACCGAGTTCAAGACTAGAATATAGAATTCCATTAGAAATTCTTTATCAACGAAAAATTACCTTTGATCACTTAAAAATATTTGGGTGTACAAGCTTTGTACATATTAAAAGAAAGGATAAATTAAATTTTGTATCAACAAAAACAATATTTTTAGGATATTCAACCCTTAAAAAAGGGTACAAATGCTATGATCCTATTAATAAAAAGGTATTTATTTCTAGACATGTTATATTTTTTGAAAATGACCCATATTTCAAAAAAGGGGGAGAAATTAGAATACCTTGTCAAAATGAAAAAATTAAATCGGTATTTCCTTACATTGCAAATCACGAAGATCAAGACTTTATTCAAAACAATTATCATGAGGATAATAATAGCAACATAAGTGATCATGAAGAAGAACTAGATGAAAACAATGATCAAATAAATGAAACCAAAGTAGAGAATAACTCGGGTCTTAGAAGAACATCTAGAATATCACAACCATCAACTCGACTTAGAGGTTATGAAATCTATACGGTTAAATATCCTATACAAAATTATATTTCATATGAAAAAATTTCGCCTTCATACCAAGCGTTCCTCACTTCTATTGAAAATGACATAGAACCCAAAACTTATCAAGAAGCCATTCAAAGCCCTATTTGGGATAAAGCAATGGAAGAAGAGCTACAAGCTCTCGAAAAAGATAAAACATGAGTAATTGTTCCATTACCAAAAAATAAAAAATCCATTGGTTGCAAATGAGTTTACAAAATTAAATATAATTATGATGGTACCATAGAACGGTATAAGGCAAGGTTAGTAGCCAAAGGTTTCACGCAAACCTACGGAATAGACTACAATGAAACATTTGCACCGGTTACAAAGATGAATACCGTTAGGGTTTTGTTATCGGTTGCGGTTAACAATGGTTGGAATCTATACCAAATGGACGTTAAAAATGCCTTTCTTCAAGGAACACTTGAAGAAGAGGTATACATGACTCTACCACCCGGTCATAAAATGGAAAAAATCTCTAACCTAGTTTGTAGGTTAAATAAATCAATTTATGGATTGAAGCAATCTCCACGGGCATGGTATGACAAACTTAGCTCCTATTTAATTTCTTGTAATTTTAAAATGAGTAATGCCGACCATTCGTTATTTGCTAATTGTGATGGGACCAACACCACCCTAATTTTAGTATATGTAGATGATATCATAGTCACCGGAAATAATTTGGAACACATCAAAAAATTCAAAAAACAATTAAAAGAAAAATTTGATATAAAAGATTTAGAGTATCTAAAATATTTTTTAGGAATAGAAATAACATTCTAAAAGAAAGGACTATTTCTTTCACAAAGGAAATACACACTTGACCTATTAAAGGAAACTAGTAAATTAGGATGCAAACCCATGTCTACCCCAATTGACAATAAATATAAATTAAATGGTGAAGATGGTGAACCATTAGAAAATGTTAGCCAATTCCAAAGACTTGTCGGAAAATTGATTTACCTAACGGTTACCTGTCCGGACATTTCTTTTTCCGTAAGTCAAATTAGCAAGTTTATGCACTCACCAAAGACACCACACTTAGAAGCAATAAATAGAATTTTGAGATATTTGAAAGGAAATCCCGGAAAGGGAATTTGGATGAAAAATAACAAGTCTAACGATATATGTGGCTATTCCGATGCAGATTGGGCCGGAAGCTTTGATAGAAAATCCACTACCGGCTTTTGTACATTTGTAGGCGGGAATTTAGTCACATGGAAAAGCAAGAAGCAAAATGTCGTAGCTCGATCAAGTGCGGAAGCGGAGTATCGAGCCATGGCATCTACCGCTAGTGAATTGATATGGCTTAAACAATTGCTCAAAGACATGGGGTTCAACTTCGACCAACCCATGAAGATGTATTGTGACAACAACTCGGCACGTCACATTGCTCAAAATCCCGTATTTCACGAGCGAACCAAACACATAGAAGTTGATTGTCACTTTATTAGAGAAAAAGTTCAAGCCAAAGAGATAGTGACACCATTTGTCCGAAGTGAGAACCAACTAGCGGACATTTTCACTAAAAGTTTAGATCCTAAACCTTTCGACAAAATCACAAGCAAGCTAGGATTACTCGATATCTATAATCCTAGCTTGAGGGGGAGTGTTGAAGAATAAAATGACCTCAGATTGTATTTCATCATAGATCAGGGGTATAAATGTAAAAGTGTAACAGTACACTATGAAAAAGTAGAAATAGGTTCCAACGGTCATATTGAGACCAAATGTATAAATAGAAGAGAGAAGGTGTAAAAAAACAGATCAATAGAAAATATATACTCATTTTTCTCCTCAGCTTTGCATCTCTCAGAAAATAACAAAAAGCAATAGTGAAATTAAGTTTATAGCTCCAGTCTTCTTATTAAGAAAAGGTATATTGGAGCCTTCTTAGGCTGCCAAGATGTAGCTCTTTAAAGAGTATTGATGCTGCTTGAATAAAGTTGTTATTATTCTTGCTTTTAGGATTCTTGCTTTTTTTTTTTCTTTTTTTCTTGAGGTACTGGACTCTTGTAGAAGAGGACTAACTAATTGCTCCTTCCAAAACTCTTATCTACATAAAGAATGATCTTATAATAATATAATTAGAAAATTCAAAGTCTGAAAGCAATTATGTTGGTATCATGCGCATCAGTGTATAGATGTCAAGGCTTTAACAAAAAAATGGGTTGAGTGGTGTTCTTTTGTAGGAAAGAACTAAGCCCAGCTTATTTTTTTTTTTCCTCTGATTCAAAGGTTGAGGACTTGCAAATCCTGGTCTCTTGCAGGAGAAGACTAGATTTGTATTGGTCTCAGCCTTGAATCAAAACTTGGGGAACCTGTAGAGAGGTCTTCTCATGATCAAGCAAGAGATATAAGCCTTTTTTTGTAAATAAGGTCATAAAGCTATGAAATTGAGCAATAGCAAGTCTAATGTCAAAATAAAGACAGTTAAGGATGTTACTAATCAAAATCTCAACAAATAATATAGCCTTATGTGCAAAAGAAAGCTTATATGCATGAACAAGGGTTAAGGGCCTTGCTGCACAAAGTTATACTCAAAAATGCAAAAAAAGGCACTAAACTCATCTTCAAGCACTTGCTGATAAGAAAAGAGGGGTGCTAAGGGGTTATCCCCATTGATCTCAATGCTTGGTCTTGTAAAAAACTATATCCAACATGACACATAATCATATTGTCAAATACCAAGTGCTAGAGATCAATGATGAGGCACCTTGATACCTTTACTGTCACTTGCAAGGGTTAAAATGCCCTTCTGCTGAAAACTGATAAATCAGAGGGCATAGACCCTGATTTCATTAAAATAAATACTATAGACAGATAGAAGACTTCATTCTCTACAGTTTAGACTCAAATTTTGATGATTTTCCTACTACTTTCTATGAATTTTTGAATTTCAGCTTTGTTCTTTCTTCCTTTTCCTGTTACTGGTACATTGACAGTGGCCTATAAGCCACTGTTACCTGTTGTGAGCCAAACTAGACCCCTTAGATGTCTTACAAATCCTTGACACAGTCCCTCGTATGTAACCAAATAAGGACTCAGTGCTAAGAAGCAATGTAATCACTACTGGTACAATGGAAAGCTCCAAAGCAATGAAAATGACCTCTGTCAGCTGATTTGCTGATACAAGAAAGTACAAGGACCAAATTGCGAAAGTGACACTACAATCAATTAAAAGACTTAAAAATACATGAGATGCACACAAATTTTACAATATTTGGATTTTATTTCGATTTACTATGAAGTTTAAAGTTCAGCTCTTTGAAATAAAAAAAATCACTAAAATGGTCACATGACTTCTGACAGCCGCATTTGCAATTTGAGGATCTTAAAAGGACTGAAATGATAAATAAATTATATAGTCAGATAGAGGACTTCAAGGCAATCAGAAAGCATACCAAATTTGCATTAATTGAATTTTTGTTCAATTTTATATTGAATTTCAAGGTTAAATGTTTCAAAAATATGAAAATATGTCAGTACATGGACAATTATAACCCTCTGCATAAATAAAATATTTAAAAAATAGAAGTCAATTCTGAAAAAATTATAACATTAATCATAAGCATAGGTCAGATCTTCTTTCAAGATTACATAATAAAAATTCAGTGCTTTGTTAACAAATCTAATAAGAAAAAGATCAATTTGGCACTTTGAAGGAATGAATTGTACAGTACCTCAACCCATGATCCATGCTATCTCAAATCAAACCCCTACAGTGGCTACTGACAAGTCCATGTAAGCTTCAGGGTGTCCCTGAGCTCAACCGGTACTAACTGGTACCAAAACGATGAGTGAAGATCCCAATTGTGATTAATCTTCGATTAAATGTCAATTAACATCCTGCCTAATCAATACCACTCAAGACGATGTGAAAGGTTCAAACAATTGAAGAAAAACACAAGAAATCTGAAGAAAATCGGATCATGACCTTGCCGGTACAGATAAGTTCAGCCTACATTGCAAGCCACTGCTTTGATGGTTGCCGGTGGCCGACAACCTTACCAATGGACCCCTTTCACCATGGCGAGGCCAACCATGCTCTCAGCTGGCGTGGCCGTGGCCGGAAACTCGCCGGAGGTCAAAACCCTAACCCCGATCAACTGCTTTCAGTTCATATCAAAAGAAGCACGAACCTCAAAGCACACTGGACCGTTGATGAAGGTGCCAGATTAAAAGTTCAAAGGAGAAGTGCAAATCATAAGGCAGGAAGTTGATCCGAAGGCCGAAATTCAAACCAGGCCGAAATTGTGAAGATAATAAAGAGAATATGGATGTTTAAATTTGTGAAAGATCATGCACAGCCTAATTAAGCTTTACATAAGGGGCCCGTTCAACAAAATTGTTGACATAAGTAAGGTCAGCAATTTTCTGCCTACAAAAACAATTTGTATCCAATTTAAATTTGAATACTATCTGAATTGTCAAACATTTCAACAGCTTTATTTTTAAATGAATTTTTAATCAGTTTTAATATATTTTAATTTCAAAAACATATTAAATGAACTACATGCAGCTAATTAAAAATGCATTCATAGATTTGATTTCAAAACGGAGTCGGATCCTTATTACTGGCAAATGGATATCTAGCCCAAGCTGTAAGTAGTTCATGCTCCTAAGATTCAAATTAAAATATATTTAAATAAAAAGAAGAGGCTAGGTGCGAAAGGCTATTTTTTTTTTTTTAACTTTAATTTCTTTGTAATTTAAACCTTTGAAGGTAGTTTAATTATGTGCTAGCTGTTGATTTCATTGGTTTTTCTTTCCTCTTCTTGATGTAATGAATTACGTTTTCATTGTGGTTAATGAAAATCAGTAGGCAAACTGCCTGCTCGGCTGCTCCGCAAAAAAGTAATTATGTGAGATAGCTTCTAATGAGTATAATTTCTTTGAACTGGATCTGACATGATGACATCCATGATTTGGACCTTGAAAGGCATGATTGGACTGAGCAATAATTCAAAGACCAGAAAAAACCAATAGCTAATGGAATAGTTTATTTAAAATAGAATAATAACTGAAAATTATTTATCTATATTACAAGAGCAAATAAGAGCCCTACTTAATTTCTTGGTGTGTAGGTTGCAATGAAATAAAAAAAAAAACATATATTACACTAAAATAATAATAAAAATAAAAAAAACTACAATTGTTCACCATTTCTTCTTTTTTTACCAAGATATGTTGTTTAAGGAACCAGGAAATGAAGATACAGCTAGAAAAGTGTATAACTATTTTTCCAATTAAAAATGGAAAATTTATTTCAAAACAAACTCGTTAAGACAAAATAAAATTGACCAAAGAAAGAAATAAATTGACCAGTAAGTCAAGTGTACAAATAAATAAAAATGACATATAAAGTGCCGAAATTTTTATAAATATACAAAACGTCAAATAAATTTAACAATCTATACAAAATTGAGATTGAATTCGAGATCTATCCAAACCGATTAGCTTTCTATCGGTTTCGAGACCATAAAACCGATCGGCTATTCATCGGTTCTAAAATTATAGAACCGATGAAATGTTTACCAATTCTGAAACCGACGAGCCGTTGATCGGTTGTATATTCCATAACCGACGAGTCTTTGATCGGTTGTAGAAAACGGATGATTTATTGATCGGTTTCTATCCAGAACCGATTATTTATTGATCGGTTGTAGAAATTGTTTGGGAGATGTGAATCATGAATCATGCATTTTGCTGGCATGTTACAGTGCCAAAGACAAAAATGCTTTTGACCCCCCTGCATATATAAGCATAACTTCCCACCGGACCTTATATCATTAAATATAAGCTTTAATGATTAGCTAGACATTGTTTGTTTGAAAGATTCATTTATTCTAAGATGATTAGCTAGAAATGATTAGGTTTGAAAGCTTTAATGATTAGGTTGCCAGATTCATTCAATAAATAATCGGTTCTGGATAGAAACCGATCAATCATCGGTTTTCTACAACTGATCAAAGCCTCGTCGGTTCCAGAATTGGTAAACAGTTCATCGGTTTGGTAATTTTAGAACCGATGAATAGCTGATCGGTTTTATGGTCTGAAACCGATAGAAAGCTAATCGGTTTGGATAGATCTCGAATTCAATCTCAATTTTATATAGATTGTTAAATTTATTTGATATTTTGTATATTTATAAAAATTTCGGTATATAGTGACATACTTAAAAGAAGAATTACATAAACCACGATCTCAATTATAATAAAAAAAAATTAACTAAAAAAAGTTCTTCCAAAATATGATGTTAATTAAAATAAAAGTTCTTTTGACAGTTTCCGATTGTGTATCTGATTTTATCTGTCACTCTGCCTTTCAAATTACTTTTACATGTACTACTTCTCCTTCCAAAACTTCAAGTCCTTCATGATTCAACTGAGAATTAGAATAGTTTTAGGGTGACTACAGTAAAACAATAAAGTAGAGGCAATTATATATATGGAAAAATAAAAGAAAGAAAAAAAAAAACTTATATTGATAAATTGGCTCTTGAACTTCTTCTGTTTGTTTGTCCGGATTTTTCAAATAAAAAGATTAGATTGGAATTAGCTCATTTTTTTGCTCTTTTATTCTAAATAGAAAAAGAAGAAAAAATTCAAGCCAATTACGATCAAATTTTGGTCTCAGTAAACTTTTTATTGACTGAAAAAGATGACCCATCGTCTTCTTTTCTTTTGAAAACCAGGTAGAAGCTACCAGGTAACCCATCGTCTCACTACAAGAAATATGGTATTTGCCGGCGCTAATTTAACCGGCGTTACGACAAACGCCAGCATATGGAGTAGGTGGGATCATTGAATCGCGCAAACGCCGGCTTCTAAAATTTTGGTTAAAAAAAATATCGCGCCAGACTACTTAAAAAAATTGCGCGAGTTCTCTCTAAAAATTCCTCTCCCTCCCGATCATGACCCAAACTGAGACCGCCTCCCACTGCCTCTCCTCCCCCCCCCCTCTCTCTCTCTCTCTCTCTCTCTCTCTCTCTCTCTCTCTCCGCTAGTCCTCTCTCGCCGACCCAAAACCTTTCTCTCTCGCTCTCTCGCCACAAACCTCAACCTCATCGCTACCTTATACCCAAGTCTAGACCCTTTCCACACCATTCCTCTCTCTCTCCCGAGCCGAGCCGCCATTTCCTCCGTCCTTTCTCTCTCTACCGAGCATCGAGCCCAAAATCCCCCCCGCTGTCTCTCTCTCTGAGTCCGAGCACCGAGAACTCTACTGAACTGTTACTCTCTCCCTGCTATATTATCTTACAGATCGACGCTCAATCTGGTGCCAACTTGGCCGAGAGTCACGGTGAATTGGTACAATTGCTATTAACCCCTCTCCAATTATTTCTCTTTGAGTTGATTTGTGAATTTATATTAATTTTTCTATGGTGTACAAACGGAACAAGGAGTGGCGCAAGCTATTATTAGATCAGTAATTGATTTTAAAAGAGAACCTTGTCCTAGTGTCTGACAGCTCAGCAAATTCTTGGTACGAAAGTCTTACTCAGTAAAACTATAGTTTCTTATACAGTAAATTTATTCTGACGAAATGTCCTTGTAGATCATCCTTGGTTGGAAAACTGTCGAGGTGGACCGACTAATTGACACAATGACAGATTCTAATCCTGGTGAGGTTTGTAAAATTTGTAAGTTGGGTTAAAGTGAGGCTAAATTGTTTAAATTGGAGGAAAAATCGAGGGTTGATTAAGGATCAATTGTACAATTGATCGTTTTAATTATAGCATTTGGTCTTTTCTTAAGTAGGTCGAGCAAGTTGTGGTTGAAAATGTGCTTTCATCAACCAAAGAGCAAGAAGGCCGCCTTGATGAAGATTAATGCACAGTTATGACAGGTTAGTGTTATTTTTAATTATGACATTAATTGTCACAATTATTAAAGAAGTTTCCAACTTCACACTCTTACACGGCTCTTTGTGCAATTCTGGGGTTTATAACTGTCTCAGAAGGGGATTTGAAGAAATGGGTTATTTCCAATTTGCCAAGATATGGTATTGTAATCGATGTGACTGTGAGAGACCATATATGGTTTCTACTGAAAGTCTGTTTGAAGGCTGTCAGAAGGGATGCACTTTGCTATTTTAATACAATTTTGAGAAGTGATGGAGTATTTAATCCAAATTTTCTCATTAGTTGCCCTAAATTATCCAGGAGCTTTGCTTGGTTAAGTAACCAGCTTTCTATTTTGTATGGTGAGGTTTGTGCAAAATCTTTTTCATTGGGTAATGATCAAAGAAGCTATAGTAAGATCCGGATTTTGCATTTTGATGAGTAAGTTTGCAGAAAGAGGTGAGGAGAGAGATAATAGAGAATCTGATGGAGTGGCTAAAGAGGGTGCTTGTAATGGAAATGTGCCTGTTTCCCAAATTACTTGTGCATCAAAGGGCATTTTTGGAAGAAAACATCAGGGCTTTGAGATCTACTGAACCGGTTCCCAAACCTCGCCTGTATGCTCAGTTGCTATTAATGTTCTTTACATTTGTTTTACATTTCAAAATTGACATCATAGTGCCTATATGACTAGTCAGTATGATAGAATGGCTGATGTTAAGTGGTATGGTACAATTGTTCAACAAGGGCACTAATAAGTAAAAAAAAATAAAAGAAACATTTTCTTTTCATGGTAGTGTACCCATCCCACCTAAAAAAACTATTTAATATCCACTATGAACAAAACTTCTATTGTGCATGAAGAGTATACTGTAACCTTGCTTGTACTTTCAATAAAATGTAAAGTGCTTTATTATATACACTTCTCTTTGACCCATGATTATCTTACCAACGATTTGATATTGAACACGGGCTTATGGAATATGCATATATGTTATCTAGAGCTGCTGACGAGAGATCAAAGCGCCCAAATTATAGACCTATTTTGGACTATGACAGCTTGCCATCAAATAGAGGGCAAAATCAGGTAATTGGTATAATGCTTGGCATGGTTGATTTAGTGCTCATGTAGTTATGCAATGGTGTTTAAATGATCATTTCAATTTTTATATTTGTATTTGTTATAAGCAGGGTCCAAGGAACATTTTAGTATTTTTATTTCATTTCTATAAATCCAATTATTATATAATTTTTTTGGATTTTGGTAATGCTTCTAGTATTTAGGTGACATAACATTTTTTAAGGGCGATCTTATATAAGCAGCTTTCAGCAAGTAGAATCATTGTTTTTACATAAAGTACTTTTTTAATTTCTTGAAATTTATAGGAAGGCGGTAGAACGAAGTCAAAAGAGGAGTTATTAGCTGAGAAGAGAGATTACAAAAGAAGTCGTACTTCATATCGTGGAAAGAAGGCCAAGCGGTCTCCAACTGAGGCAAGTCGAAGTCTAGTGTATCTGCAAATCCATTTGGGTCAAAGTAACACAGACGTATCAGTAATTTATCACACATAATCAGGCAACTTGTGTTTTTTTTAGTTGACTGGCTGTCATCTCCTTGGGTTTTTAATTCTGACTGTTGAATTGTACAAAATGGTTACAAGCTTAGTGGTTACTACTCTGGACTTTGGATCCAGAGACTTGCTTGTGAATTTGTTTCTTTCTATTTTTTTTTCAATTCATATTAGTTTTTGTCAAGATGGTGATGTAATTAAAGCTGGTAATACTAACCCTACAAACTCCAATTTAAACCCCATCTATAAGAGGTACAATATATTGCTTTTCTTTGCTGTTTATTTTGTTTGCCTTTGTTGGAGAACTTTTAGGGTTTATGATCAGCAAACAACATTTATCATGTAAAAGCCATATCCCATATAATCATATTATTTTCAATGTTCTTTATTTGTGTTCTAAACTGGGCAGCAAGGAACTGAGACATTTTTATCTCTTTCTCTGAACAATTCCTCACATGACAGTTAATCTGGGCCACATCATTGATTTCTGTGTTGTCGATCTCAAGAGAAGATCAAGGACAAGTCGTAACTTGCTCTGGAGCTTACAAGGATGGCTCTATTCGATGGGTTTGATGCGCAGACTGTGCAGGTTTGAAGCTACTTGGCTAATTTTTTGTGTGTTGTTTTGTATAAGCAAATTGTAAAATTGATAAATTTTCAGGTCAAAATTCGACTTTATTTTCTTCCTACTTTATAACAAGACCAGTTACTAGACACAACCTTGGTACCGGCTGGCTTCTACAGATTCGAGCATGTTCGGGTAATTTAGTAATTCCCTCTTTGGTTCTTGCTTGATTTTTCTGTGATGTTTCTATGGCATAAGGACCAATCCCTTCTATCATCAGAAATGTGTATTGTGGCTGTTTTTGTTTCTTATCGGACTCGATTCTGATTTGTGTGTATGTGGTTAAGCCCTTCGTGGCTCTCGAACCCTTGAATTGGATGTGTTGAATATCATATGTAGTTGAGCCGTGTTGGTTTTGACGTGCACAAGTCAGCTATATTTTCTTCTTTTGCAAATACTGAAGTCATGTGTGTTCTTTTGAAAAAGCTGATGAGTATATGTTCTGCTTGATACTTGTCATATGTTCTTATTTTTCATTTTGAACAAATTAGTTCTCAAGATGTATTAATTGGTAAATGGGCTTAGTTTGTTGACTTTGTTCTATTTGTTTGACCATCCAATACACATAATAACACATCGCAGCAGCATTTTTTTTTTTAATTTCTGTCCTCTTTACCGGCGTTTAGTAAATGCCGGGCAATTTTTTTGGAGATTTTTTTTTTTCAAATTTTCGTGAGTTTTACCGGCGTTTACTAAGCGCCAGAAAAACGTCTCCAAACGCCGGGAAATGTCAAAATTTTTGACGGCGTTTACTAAATGCCGGGAATCGAAAATTTCAAGCGACGCTAATTAAACGCCAGGAAAAGAACACTGAAGTGCCGGCAATTGCTTTTTCCCGACGGCATTATTCGCGGCACTAGGGGAAGCACCGGCAAATGTCAATAGCGGCATTTTCAGAGACCTATGGTGGCGTTTTTAAGCGCCGGAAAAAGCCAGTATTCTTGTAGTGATCTTCTTAAAGAGTTAGGTTGTGGGGGTAGATTTTGTAGTCAAAATTTCATGTCAGATTCAGGTTGCACAAAAAATATTTTCTCCATTAATAAAGAGCAGGAATTTGACTGTCTTTACAGCAGGATCATAACCGTACAAGACACATCTGCGTTTATTGGTGTCTTATAGCTTGTTTGGCTCACCATGAATCAGGTGCCGATGACAATTGTTTATATCAAAAGGAATAGTAACACTTTAATGGAGCATTAATTGGTCACAGGATTTCAATTAAATAGAGAGGAAGAGGTGAAATTACTTTCAATAAACATAATTAATGAGAACACAATATATTTATTTCAAAGAGAAATTTATTTTGATAGTTTTATGTCGTATTAAAAAACAACTCCATAAATTCAGGCGGTTAAAAATAAAAATAATACAAATTTTTTTTAGAAAAGTAATTAATTTATAAATGTTGGCTTAGTATCAAAATTTTCATGTAATCCAATAGAATTTATTTTAATGAGAAAATAAATGACAACGTTTATTTTAATCACAAAATCTCATGGATACCCCCTTCATACATATCAGATCGTGTAATTGTTAAGTGCTCAGTAAACGAGAAAATCTCTTGTACATTGTCCGTACATATACAATACAATTTATTGTATATATATAAATAATTGGAGAATTTCCATATTGCGGAATACATCAGAATATATTGAAGGAAATAAGACATATTTTCTTAAATTATTATTACTAGCTAGTACGAACTAGTTTTAATTTAGTACACAACTACATATAAATACCCCTCATCATTTGATATGAATTGAGCAGAAGTTTTTGTACAAAAAACTCAACTTAAAATCTTCAACCATTGTCTTTATCTCAAACGATAAATAAAATTGTCAGTTTGTCACTGAAAATTAAAAATGCAAAGCACATAAACAAGAAACTAAAAAAGAAAACAATGACAAATATGAAATTGGATGCTTGGAGTAACATATGCATTGGATGGTGTCCATGGCTCTATGAGATCCAAACTGAAGGAACATGTTTGCATAAGTTGCGGATCTCATTTTCCTTGGCAGCACGGTCAGGGTCACTGTCTAACCCATACCACCACAATTGTTGAAGGTTGGTTAGGTGTTGTAGTCCCTGAGGAACACACAAATGTGGAGTATCACGAATGTAGAGTGTTCTAAGAATGGGCATGCCCCCCTCTTCTATCTCCCAATTCTTTAGATTGGGAAGGTTAAAAATAGTCAGATATTCTAACTGGCTGAAGCCTTTGGACGAACAACACATTTTTTCATTAGTGCCTATATCATATAGCCAGAGCTTCTTGAGGCACTGTAGGTTTTCCAGTGCCGGCATTATGTCTTGCAGGGATTTGAATCCTCGCAAGTCAAGATGAGTTAGATGAGGAGGCATATAAATGGGCATTTCAATCAACTCATCCGGTTCATTAATTTGTAACAAGAGAGATTGTAGATTCAGATAAAATGGGAAGTCTCTCGTGTCTAATTTTCCATTAAAAGGTATACAGTACCTACTGATGAGATCGAGGGAGATCAGGTGCTTTAAGGTGCTTAGGAAAGTGTCAAGTCCCTCCCATGAACGTGAATCGTATGATAATCTTAGTGTACGTAAATTGGGTACATGAGGTAACTCTGTTTTCCATGACTCTGTTTCCCATGATTCGTTGCTACGCACCCCATAAAGTGTTTGCAAATTTGGTAGTTTTACTGACGATGGCAGTGTCACATTAAATCCAGTGACATGCCTCAGTGCTTTATGCGATGATAACCCAAGTGATGGGTAATCATAGTTTTCAATTGCAACGGTTTGTAAAAACATCATGTTGCTTATCACTTCCTCCAAGGATCTATCCTCACGACTGGGATTGGGTATTTTACTGCTAGTAAAATTTAAGTATCTTAACTGAGTCAATCCTTCAAACATTTCCAATTTAATTTCGGCACTAGAATACCTTAGCACTTTGAGCATCCTTTGTTTGGAACAATTTGGCATGCATCTAGTACCGAAGCACAACAGAGTGCGGAGGTTTTCGCAAATCACGAGTTCGTCACAATCTGAATTGTGAACTGCCACACGACGCGCCATACACAAGTTATGTTGATCATTTGGATGTGAATACACTATGAGAAAGTTGTCCTCCTTGGCCTTTTGGAGAGCGAGATCCCATAGGAGATCGTGTATGCGGCAATATTCGATAGAACCATCCCCAGATCTAGATGTTACTTGAACCATGCTCCTGTTATACAACAAAACAAATTGTTTTGAGCAGACAAGCACATTCGATTTGGAGAGTTCATAAATGTCATAAATAAATAATTGAGGCTCACATTTTTCCACTGATTTTTTTATTAATAGGAAAAATAAAATAATAATAACGACAATGAGAAATGATTTCGGTCAATTTCGAAATCAAAGAAGAACGTTATGGTTTATAACATCGAAGACACTGTAGCTGGACGTTATAAACCATAACGTCCAATTAATCTGATTGAATATTCGCTAATTAATCAAAAAACACTGTAGCTAGCTATGAAAGTCCATAACGGCAGCTACAGTATTTTTTTTACTTCAGTTCTATAATGGTATGGTCGAAAAAACACTGTAGCGAGACGTTATGGTCCATAATGTCTAGCTACAATAATTTTTTATTAATTAACGATTATCCAATCAGATTAATTAGACGTTATGGTTTATAACGTCCAACTACAATGTCCTGGACGTTATAAACCATAACGGTTTACTTAGATTTCGAAATTCACATAAATCATTCCTCATTATCATTTTATTATTTATTTTCTTGTTAATAAAAAATCGGCATTTCTCTAGAGTAAGCACTAAAAAAAACTAATTATATATTATAATATGAGGAGGGATCAATTTACAACAATTTTGAGTTACCACAAAGTTACAACAACAGTTTTTTTCATTTTCAAAGTCCAAATCGTCGATCCAAATCATTCAACATGATTATCTAAATAAAATGTGCTTCCCAATCAAATTTTACATTTTTTTTTATTTTTTTACTATTTATTAAGATGAGTAGAAAATTCAATGGTCTGAATTTGACTAGTTTTTGTAAAACACTTAATAAATAGTAAAAAAATTCTAAAAAATATAAAATTCGATATTAAAGCACATTTTATTTAGATAATCATGTTGAATGGTTTTGATCGACGATTTGGATTTTGAAAATGAAAAATACCATAGTTGTAATTTTGTGGTAACTAAAAATAGTGTAATTGGATCCCTCCTCTTATAATATTAACGTTCATATATTTTCTAGACAGTAAATTTTTCATAATGGAAAATAGTTAGCTTCAAATCAATTGAGTTGGATGGATCTATAGATAACTAGAGTGGGAAAAATGACACGGCTGAGCCGGCTCCGTTACGGAACATAACTAGTTTGTGCTGATTGCATTGTGCTTTTTTCCTGTTTGTTTCCTTTCTCAAGGAGTGCTCCTAAGTTCACCAAGCTACTTTGTGAACTCAACTCTAAACCTTATTGGATTGACATCAAACAACGAATCCAAACTGTTGAAATTCTTCTAGCTACTTTACGAGTGATGTGTCTACATTTGAAAATTTTAAAGTTTTGAATTAATTTAGTATAGAGTCATGGGGTCAAAAGGCTTCCAAAACTTGAATGCATTAAAATTAATTTATAAACCTTCTAATTTTGACCACTTGACTTTATATTAAATTAATTCAAAACTTTAAAAATTTCACATGTAGACGCTTCACTCGTAAGGTAAAAGAATTTTAACATTTTGGATTCGTCCTTTGAGATCAATTTGATAGATTTTAGAGTTGAATTCACAAAGGGCTTGGTGAACTTAGGAGCACCCTAGTTCTATTCATATATATATATATATATATATATATAGAGAGAGAGAGAGAGAGAGAGAGAGAGAGAGAGAGAGAGAGAGACAGAGAGAGAGATGGGCTAACTTGCTTTGGGAAGTAAAGAACCATCTTTACTTCCCAAAGCAAGTTATCTATATATGTATATATGTATAGATATATATATGTATATATATGTATATATATGTAAAGTACGGCTAACATGCTTCCTCTAGCATATCGACAATATGTTTCCGGTCTATAAAACCTATCGAATCGGCTTCAAACAACAAATCCAAACCGTTCAAACCAATCTCCTTAATGAGAACTTTGTCTCTATATAAAAAAAAAATTAATTTTTGAACTTATTTACTATCAAGTCAAGCGGTCAAAAAAATGAAGGATATAGTGCATTAAAATGTGCACAAAATCCTTTATATTTTGAGCGCTTGACTTGATGGTAATAAATTCAAAAATTAAAAATAAATTATATGGAAACAAAGCTCTCATTGAGGAGATTGGTTTGAACAGTTTGGATTCGTCGTTTGAAGCCGATTCGATGTGTTTTAGAGACCGGAAGCATATTGTTGATATGCTAGAGGAAGCATGTTAGCCGTACTATATATATATATATAGAGAGAGAGAGAGAGAGAGAGAGAGAGAGAGAGAGAGAGAGAGAGAGAGAGAGAGAGAGACTGGCTAATGTACAATCAATTGTTCCTGAGCTCCCATGCAACCAAGTCATTTTTCGATTTTCAAAGTCCAAACGATTGATCTAAACCGTTAGATGTGATCTCTATACTTGGAGACCAAATTTTATATTTTTTTTGAATTTTTTTTACTATTTATTAAGCCACTTTGAAAATCACTGATCCAATGGTCCAGTAAAAACAGAAGTCACCGTTGGATCAACAATTTTCAAAGTAGCTTAACAAATAGTAAAAAAAATCCAAAAAATATAAAATTTGGTCTCCAAGTATAGAGATCACATCTAACGGTTTAGATCGACCGTTTGGACTTTGAAAATTGGAAAACGACTTGGTTGCACAGGAGCTCAGGAACAATCGATTGTATATTAGTCATTCTATATATATATCTCTATTCTATTATTAAGCACATTGAGTGTCCGATCCGCCAACGGTTACGATTGAATGATGAAATTTTAGATTTAATTAAAGTCCTCCGATCACATAATCTGTCTTCTTTTGATTAAATGCATATGAATAATATGTAGAAGTCTAAATTTAACTAAAAACATATTCGCCATACGTAATGCCATACGATGCATTACAATTAAAATTAAACAAACTCTGAAATTTAGCAATATAATTATGTTTCCTTATTTCTTTCATTCCTTATTTTTCCCTCTCCAATTGAACCGACTATAATTTCCGTTTCTATATGGCAGATCACAATGAAAATTTTTATTATTTATCTTCTATGTTTCTCTTCCATGTTTATATATATACAATATTTTTTAAGAGATATATATACAGTATTAATTTGTTGTAATAAGGATCTCCAGCCTCCAGCCAAAGAGATCAAATTAATAGATTATGATATATATATTATATGTGCATGATCTCAGGCAAGATAATAAAATAAATAATGCATTCACGCCGTCAAGTCCAACAATAAAAAGTAGAATTGTTTGTCTGTGCAAATTTGGAAAGAAATATTTGACCATATTTTAAAATTTTGGAAATATATATCAATGATGCAATTGGAATTGCCAAAAAATAGATATAAAATAATGATATCTTTTCAGTGTTATAGTATGTGAGAATAATATAAAAAACAAATACTAAAAATGTAGGATCTCTGTTGGCAAAATGAAATATTGTTGGAATAGTACTATTTGAATAATAAAATTAGGATAGTGATAATAGTATTATTCAAATAGTTGATAATTATTAATTTTATCTATTATTTAGTATATAATTAAGCCTAAATTCTATCTCAATAATGCACTTTGATTTGTCAAAAAATAATATAAAAATAATGATACCCGGTCAGTGTTATTATAGTATGTAAGAATAATATAAAAAAAAAATACTAAAATATATGATAGGTTGGCATAGAGAAATATTGTTGGAATAGTACTATTTGAATACTAAAATTAGTATAATATTAGACTATTACTATTTAATTAGTTTATAAGCGTTAATTTTATCTCAATAGAACTTCAATTCATTTGTTATTTTTTGGTTGTCTTATGCGTCAATCTCTTGCACTTCTGAAAAGAATAAGAGAGTCAGTGCCTTACATGTAGAACCCAAGACAAGGAATGCATGTGCTAAGTCGCATGACCTACTTGTTTAACCTTGTTGAATGCATGGTCTGAGTAATACAAGGAGAGCACAAAATATTTTTCTTATATGGTATTGCTATGTACAACGCTTTGGTGACATTTGAGATGAAAAATTATATAAACTTCTTTTTATTGATATGACGGTAAAATAGTCGGTGATACGTCTGATAAGTACATCTCTAACTAAGAAATCCAATTGTCGGATACAATTGTTTTAATATAGTTATTATTCGATCATTAATATTTAATAATAATCATCACAGCATCAAATATTATCAGAGATCACAGTTCAAGGTAATAAAAAATACAAAATCTTATAAATTCTCTATTAGCATGTCCCTCAATTTTTGAAAAATATTATTTTCATTGGTATGTTTTTTTTTTTATGAAAATATGTTATTTTGTATGAGAATCTTTTTCTCGTCTTATAGTATGTTCCCGTTGCAACGCACGGGCATGATGCTAGTATATATATATATATATATATATATATATATATATATATATATATGGCGATGGGTTATGGTGAGTTGCGAGATGTCATTTTTACTTCACGCTCTTATTTTTATTTTGAAAATCCAAACAACCGATCCGAATCGCTCAACATATTCTCCATATTGAAATGTGCTTGGAGACCAAATTTTATATTTTTTTGGAATTTTTTTACTATTTCTTAAGTGTTACGTCAAGAACAAAATAATAATAATAATAATAATAGTAGAATATCCAGAAAAAGCATTTTGATCTAAAACATTACCAACGTTTTAGAAAACGTTATAACGTTTTCATCGTTCTTGAATTTCTGTGAACTTTTCTTCTAAAACGTTATAACGTTTTGTCAAACTTTACAAAACGATCTTCACTGGAAAATTAACCGACCAAAACAGCCAGTTTGGAATTTTGAAAAGAATTAAAACGTTATAACGTTTTGTAAAACGTTGTAACGTTTTCAATGATTTCGGCAGTTTAGATAGTTCGTTTCTCAGTATTTTTACAGGCATAAAATGTTATAACGTTACCAACGATTTCATCTCTGAAAGAACAGTTAAGATTAAATGTTTTGGGTCCCTTTCTCTCTCTCCGTCCCTTCCCTGCTTTGCCTCCTCCTTGCGTGGTCTACCCAAGAGAAAGAAAAGAAAGAGGGAGATCATATTCTCCCTTGAAAATCCATCAAACAAATTGAAGAAAGAAGTGGAAAGATTGAGATCTCCCCAAAATTTGTCATCTAACTCCTCTATTGGTACTTGCTTTCTCTCTTTTGCTTCTCAAGAAACTGAAATTCAACTCCATTTTCTAGGGTTTGCTCGAATCTGAAATTTTTTTTGTATAAATTGTGAGTAATCTACCTCCATTAAGCTTCCATGTGTTAATTTAGTACTTCCTTTCTCTATGTCACCCAAATCGCGACTTTCTCGTTAGGGTTGATTCCAAATCCGAAATTTGGGGAAGGAATTTTGATTAGTTTAGTTCAATCCGACCAACCAAGGGTATTGATTGGTAATGTCTCCTCTCTTTCTTGAAAATATGAAATTTATTTTGGTTTTGGTTAATCTAGGGTTTGTATAATTGGGAAAAAATGGAAAATCTGGAAAATCTGAGAATTTTTCATTGGTTGCGGACCGCAATAAGAGTATAAATGAACTAATATAACTCAAGTAAAACATACCAATTGTCGAACAAAGATTAAAATTAATTATGTATGATTGAAATAGGTGTAGGCTCGATTGAGCAAGAGTTTGCGGGACCTTTCGAGACGTCCGGATCGTAGGCACGTGATACGCTTTTCGTAATCAGGTGCGGGGTTCTTCGACTTGTTTGATGTTTCATTTTCAGAAATTAAATTCTCTTTTTCGATTGTCATGTTGTATGCTTGATTGTTGCATTTTTGACGGATTGCATATTTGATTGTGCATAATTGGGATTGTGTGAATTGCTTGCATAACTCAATTTGGTTAAAACCAAATTGTGTGACATGGTTGATTTGCATATTCGTATGGTTGTCATCTTGATTGTGCTATTATGATTTGTTTATGATTGAAAGTCACCACAAATTGATGATTATGGAATTATGTGATTGAATTTGCAAAGTCTGACCCGCTGGGCGAGCAGACGGAATTATGTGAATGAAATTGCAAAGTCTGACCCGCTGGTCGAGCAAACGAAATTACGTGAATGAATTTGCAAAGTCTGGCCCGCTGGGCGAGCCGACTTTGATCCCAGGAACCTATTGGCCTTAGGTGATTGGCCCTCATGGTGTCCCAGTACCGGTTGGGACGAGGGGTGGGTGACTATATGTGTGTGATTGGTTGTGATTGTGGCTGACTTGTGTGCAATGTCTATGGCTCGAGGGCATTACCCTACGTGGTAATGTATTTTGAACGGTCAATTGAATATTACGACATTCTGAATGATTTCATGTGAATTTTCATTATATGACTTGGAACCAGACTTTATTAATGGTTAAGCCAAAGCACTACAGACGAGGGTCAGATAAAGGGTCCAGCTCGGTGGAACGTCTGTAGGTGCCAGTAACCCTATAGACGAGGGTCAGATAAAGGGTCCAGCTCGGTGGAACATCTGTAAGTGCTACCAGCCATAATAAGATAAGTTAGGCCAAAAAAATGTAATTGTTTGAACTTCACCTTGGAAATTCCGTAAATTGTACTTCACTTGATTATTTGTTGTCGAGCATATGTATATACTTATATATTGTTATAGAATGACTAATGTGCTTTTGTATGGATTTCATTTTTGAACATGGAGTATGATTGCAAGTCCAATGACTCGATTGTGGCAAATTCGCACTGAGAATTATATTCTCACCCCCACCCCTTGGGTTATTTTTACAGGTTTTGGCTCGGTTGATCCTGGGGAGGCACGCGAGTAGTAGGCCTTGATAGATAGCAACCCACTACCATAGTTGTTATCTTGGTTATTTGACTAGAGATGTATATCTATGTTTTTGTTGTATAGTTCTCTATGTCATACCTTTTGGTCGGTATCCCTACAAGATACCTTGTATATGTTCTACCTTTACCAGACACTTTCTACCTGGACTATTGTATATAAACTTGTTGTATGTCTTTATTTTGATGTGATGAATGAATTTTAAATGGCCTTGTAAGCATACGCGGTGTTGTATGTTTACGGCGGGGCTCAGTCACTATTTATGGCCGCGGGGTGTGACAGTTCCCTTCGGTGTTATCAGAGCATGGTTTAAGCCCTAACCAGACTAATAGGATACCTGAGGTACGTTACAATTGAGCCGTCACGACTACCGACTTATTTAGTATAGTAATAAGTAGATACAATCTTAATAAGATTCTCTCCTTAAACAAAACTATGGAAGGACGTCGAGGTAGGGGACGGCCAGCCGCTCGTAGGGTTGAGATTGGGCCTGAAGAGCCTGAGGTTCGGAGAGTTGGTCGTGGACCTAGAGGTGGGCAGGACCGGGATCGAGATTTAGATGAGAGGTTGATTGCGGCTTACGAGAGAGGTCGCCAGGCAGAGAGACGCGAGGCGGTACCTGAGGTTCACAGGGGTGCTCCTGAGGAGTTCAGGAGGTTGTACTATTTATTAAACCAATTTGAAAATCGCTGATCCGATAGTCAAGAAATTTTTACTGTTTTTTATTGTTCACAATGGATCAGCGATTTTCAAAGTGACTTAATAAATAGAAAAAAAAATCTAAAAAATATAAAATTTGGTCTCCAAACACATTTCAAAATGGAGAACATGTTGAGCAGTTCGAATCGGCTATTAGAACTTTGAAAATGGAGATGTAGTGTGGAGTACAAACGTGTTTTACTCCACGTCTCACCCTAGTCGGTTCTCTCTCTCTCTATATGTGTGTGTGTGTGTGTGTGTGTGTGTGTGTGTCCCAAAGGGTTTTATGGAAAATAAATATTGGAACTAGCATTTGCACAACAAAATCATCATATTATACTAAAATGTGTAAAGCATTAAATTAAGTAATACCTCTTCACAAGGTCCTCCAAGAAACTCTCCGCCGTTTCTTCCAACATTCTTTTATCTTCTTTTGGTATGAAGCCCTCTGCAATCCACATTCGAAGTAGATCTTTGGCGTCGATCATATAGTCCTCGGAAAATATAGCAAAGTACATGAAACAAGATTTCAGAGCAAATGGTAGGTCCTCGTAACTAGTACCTATAATTTTCCCTCCATCGGCAAACCAACTCACTGTTTGTAACACCTTACTCCAAGTAGGATAGTTAAGTGGCTTTGTTGCTAACATGCTTCCTAAAAGCACTAATGCAATAGGTAGCCCATTACATTTATAGACAAATTGATCTATGATGTCAGACAGACCGTAATTAGCAATTTTAGTTGGATCCTGACAACGAAGAGCATTTTTCAACAAAAGCTCTAAGCTTAACTCTTTCGTTAATAACCCAAGTTTATATGGATCACACATGGGATCCGCATGCTGAGCAACATTAAAGTTCCTTGTGGATAGAAGTACTCTACTTCCATTATTTTCATCTGGAAGTGCATTTCCAATTTGAGTCCATAGATCGTTTGTCCAAACATCATCAAGGACTATGAGGTATTTTTTGTCCCTAAGAGACTCATGAAGCTTTCTGAGAGAACCATCTGTATTTGATTGGTTGAGTTGTTCTCCTATCTTTCTCAAAATATCAACTAATTCAAACTTTTGAGAAATATCTACCCATATGCGAAGTTCAAATTGCGTCTTGACATCATCCCTGTGAAAAATAAAAGATGTATTAAATTATCATCTCTATGAAAAATAAATGATGTATTACATTCTAGTATAACAAAAATATTAATATGATAAACTGATCAACATAAAATTTGTTCAAGAATATTGTTGGTCTGTCAAAAATTAGCTAAGATTTGTTAATAATAGTTAGTAAGATATTATTAACATTTAAATGTTTGTTGTAAAATATGAGAATTTAGAAAGTTAGATCAAATTGGACAGTAAAATATTTGCACATTTCCTAAAATATATCATATTTTGCTAATAGAAGGTCACATCACAATCCCGAATTTTTTATATTGGGAACTTCATGTATACCCCTCAAAAACTTCAAAATTACGTATTTCTCCTCTAAATTTTAAAATTACATATTTCCCCCTCTAAACTTCAATAAGTTACATATTTACCAATTTTATTGTCTTTTGTAATAAAACTCATTCTAAATTTATAAAATACCCATTTTACCCTTCATTAAAAGTATAAAATGCCCCATCGAACTCAAATTTGAATTTGAAGGGTTCCTCTACCGTCCGATCTGCACGCATCACAATAAGATATGTGTGTATTTGCTTCAACATTCGTGCTAATCTAGTACGCACGGATTTTAAAGTAATTTTATCCGCGTGCATCGCATTAAGATCTATGCACATTACTTCAATATCCGTGTTTGTTCGCTTTAAGATTCATGCTGACCTAGGACACACGGATCTTAAAGCAATTCGGAGAAGAACCTTTCAGATTCAAATTGGAGAGATGAATATTTTATGCTTTTTAACAAAAGGGTAAAATGGGTATTTTATGAATTTAAAATATGTTTTAATATAAAATACAATCAAATGGGTAAATGTGTGAGTTTTTGAAGTTTAGAGGGGGAAATACGTAATTTTAAAATTTAGAGGGGGAAGTATGTAATTTTGAAGTTTTTGAGGGGTATACGTGAAATTCCCCCTTTTTATTAATATAAAAAATTCAAAATTTACAAATCTACACTCCATTTGCAAAAATTCCGGACTCAGTCCAATCCGGGAAATTATTTCGCACATTTAGGTATTGGATCTATGAAATAATTTTCCGGATTTGAGAAATCTATTTTTAAAAAATTATTTACCAGAAATAGGATTTTTTATTAAATAGAAGATATTATAATTTATTTATTTTTTATATTGAAATATTAGAAATATTTTTATATTGCTTTAAATGTTGATTCAGGAAATTATTTTGCAGATTTAGAGGTTGGATCAGGGAAATTATTCCCCGATTTGGGCAGATTATGAAATTTTTGCAAATGGAGTGCAGAGTTGGAAATTTTTTATTTTTTAGTATTAATAAAAATTTCCATCACAATCCGCTTATCTCAAAACCAATTCACCCATCACAGGCTCGATCATGCTAATAATTCCTACCTGACCGCCACCCATTTTATGTTTGTTTGGATCCAAATTGGGTAGGTTTATATGACCCATTTGCTAAGGTGTCAGCGTTACAAATGAAACGTCTTAATACATACTTTTTTTCATAATCATATATATGAACTTGATTTACTAACAAAATATAACATTTGAAATACAAACTAATTACAAGAGGAAATTGCATGCCTCGTAAATCATATAGATGCACACGACAATTTGTTCGATAAATGTTGTTAAATGGGTTTGACAATTTGGCAAATCAATTTATGTTTTTCTTAAATATATGAAAAAGGAGGGATCCACTTGCACCATTTTTTAGGGCACCAAATTACACCATTCATTTTTAAAGTTTTCAAAGTTCAAACGGTCGATCCAAACCATTCATTATGATCGCTATATTAAAATGTACTTACAGACCAAATTTTATATTTTTTTTTGAATTTTTTAGTATTTATTAAGTATTTTACAAAATCGTTGTTTTCAGACCATTGATTTTTTGTACCCATCTTAATAAATAGTAAAAAAAATAATTAAAAACAATGTAAATTTTAATCTGAAAACACATTTTAATATATTCAACAACAGTTTAAATTGACTGATTGAACTTGAAAAATATATGGTGTAATTCGATATCACCAAAAAATGTAATAAGTGGATCCACCTCTATATAATAATATAATTTCATAATTTTTGTAAAGCTTGACCTTGAAATCATCACTGGTCAAGTTAGAACAAAATTGAACCAAGTCTATATTGTTGCAAATAAGAGTTTAATCAACTTGAATCAAACAATTAATGGATTTTCAAAACTACAAGTATGCAATAATTAAAATATACATATATGTTATACACATACCTGTTGTATACTTTTTGCGCGAGAGTGGTCTTTCCGAGTCCACCAACGCCCCAAATTGAAACCACAGAACGTCTCTTAACGGTATTACTAAGCAACAGGTTGACAACATGGTCTTGGTCTTTCTTGAAACCGACAACATTGGGATCAACATCCGGTATCACGGGTGGCCTAACAGGCAGTATTATCTCTCCAGTCCCCTCACCCAGATTATTGATTCCAAAGGTTTCTCTGCTCACCTTGATCTCTTCCAACCTTGTTTGGATATGTTTTATCTCACCGACAAGTTTTTGTACAGCCGGGAGTTTTGTAGTATTGTCTATCAACCTTTTTAGGGCCTTCAGTTTGCCGGTCGATCCAGTGGGTTTTTGTGTGACCTTGTTAATTGGAAATATTAGAGAGAGCAAATTAAGCTAGAGATTTTTAGCATAGCCTGGAACTTTACCAATAACACTTTTTTTTTTTCATGACTTGTATATTTTATAACTTGTTGTAGGTACTGGACCATCATTTTAACTACAATGGCACTTAATTAAGCCTTAGATAATTATAAAAGCAAGTGTAATATATATGATAATCCAATCAATAAATAAACAAAATTCAGTTTATAAGAAAGTTTCAGACCTCCAAGAGAAATGTGTCAATGACATCTTCTATCAAGTGGGCAACATCTCTTACTTCCTTTATCCAATGCTTTTGTCTCTCATCAGAGATAAGCTTCTTGTCAGCATCCTTGAGAAAAGCTTGAATTCTTTCGAGGTCACGCCTCACTTTCTCCACTTGCTCATCGATGCCGTGTATGAGTAAAATCTCCTTAAATGCACCATCAACGAGCTTTTCCAGCACAAATTTAACAATACCCTCAGCCATCCCGTTTCTGTATTTTACTTGGCAGTTGAAACTACCAAGAGAACAAAAAATGTTGGTGTATTAGTTCAAAACAGGCAGGATATATAATAGGACCGGATGCCTCAATCGGTCGCTGGTTAAGACTAATTAATTAATTGATATTGATCGTTGATTAGCACAATATTCTAAATAATTAACAGTTGATTGTTAATTTCATTAATAATTAATTATTATTTTCAGTGTTCTAAATAGCTAGCTATAGTTGTGCAATAACTACGCTATAGCTTTTTTGGACCATAAATACTAATCTATGAGATAAAAGGGCACCAATTCAACTACGGCCGTTAATAACATTTTTTTCAGTATCAAATTTGATATGAAATCTATTTACAATGTAAAAACATGTCTACAATTTTTATTTTTTTTATTCTAAACAAATATTTTACCAGTGTTAACTAATTATTTCAGCTTCAAAATTTTTTAATGATTGGGCTCGGAGAACGAACTAGATCCAGTTCAAATATATAAAAATCAAAAGAAAAGTGGGTGAATTTTTTTGAGAATATTCAAAAGCACCTCAAATCTATTTTTCTTGTGGTCATTTTTAAAAAAAGTTAAAACGAACGGCATACATGTATTGCACTAAAAATTAAGAATAATTATTTGAGTCTCCGCTCTCCATTGTTCCCAAAATTTCTGCAATAATATTAGAGTAAAGATGTACTGTGGTCTCTCTTTTTCAGTCTCCGCAATCGTCTTGACATTAATCTTAATTGGTATAATTACTTGATTTAATATTTTAATACTTGAAAAATAATATATTAATACTTTAATGGATAACTTGTTATGATCATCTCTTTTTCAGTTCTTCAATCGTCCCGCGTCATCCTCTCACTAATAAAGTAGTCGAATCCCGTATCGACAAAAGTCATCGGTGATACCACCCACCAAAGCCCCGTCGGTCTTCGCTTCGATATCGGCAAGGTTATTTAACAAGTTATTTTCTTTTCGATTTCAGTAATGGTATTAGGGAGAGAGATAGAAAGAAAGAATATTAACCCCCCCCCCCCCGTCTACTCCAATTAAAGCCACCTTTTTGTCTACAATATCTATCAACTATTTGCACTTACACTTTGATCGGAATCAAAATAAATAAGAAATCAATAGAATAGAATAGAAAATAATAAAATACATATAATTTTGAATTGAAATTTTTTGATCAGCTAAACAATTTTCATAGGGTGAATTCATTCTTAGAGATTTTTATAATTATACTCATATTTTTTCAAAATTACATATGCTGCTATCAAAATCTTTTTTCTAAGGTTCCAATTTGCAAAAAATAAATAGTAAAAACAACTTTTTCTACAACTTAGAGAAAGAAAAATGAAAGAGAAGAGATGGATTCTTACTTAGTCGGAAGAGACGAGAGGTGCTGCAACGGTCGATCTTGATCGGAACAAATACAGAAAAAGAGTGGGCTAAGAGAGGTCCTATAGTCTTTTGCTTCTGTACAATCCTTGCCAAACTTCTTAATTTTGGCCGGAACTTTTCGATGCGATTTGAGAGTAAAAAAGTTGCGTAGAATTCTGATTGGATTTCGCTTTTGCTCCGTTCCGATAAGAGTGTTAGTGTTCCCAACTTTGGATTCCTTTTTTTCGTGATGAACGTTTACAATAAGTCCAAAAAATATCTATCATAATATTTAGTGCTGGTGTCTGCTGTAATTGATAGAGAAAAACAGGGTGCAATTTTATCTTCAATCACAATAGTTTAGTATAGCGAACGGTTGTGATTTACTCATTCCTTTACTCAGAGGAAAGTTATTGCGGACTGATTGTAGGGCAACAGCTATGTTATCTTTTACACTTTTAATACTCTGCTCAATCAGTTAGTCCGCACTGTCAAGCCACTAGCCCATGTGAGGTAATTGCTAGGAATTGTTTATAGGATTGAAAAGTTAAAGCTGGTGAAGGAAAAATTGATAGGTGGGACCTATAACACAACTGATTAGTATTTTAGGAATTCACATCCAGTGGCCCGAGGTGCCCGAGTGGCCCGAGGTGCAGAAACAAAGCACTCATATTACTTGTGTTTAATTATTCAGTCGATCACATGATACTGCCAACTGCTCATTTGTATTTAGATCATTACTTAAACTCAAATGCACATCTCGAGTTCTACCGAATTTGTTTGTTTAATTCAGTTTATTTAATCGAGTTCAGATCGAATAGAAAATTACAAATTAAACTAACAAACGATGTATCTTGCATGCAAATCCTTTTATCTACGGGTGCAAACGGATCGGATACGATCGGCTAGTGCTAAATTCATATCTGTATCTGTATTTTTTGTTTGAATACGGATACGGATTAGATATTAATCAGATACGAATATGGATCGGATATTAAATGGATACAGATACTGATGGAATATTTTCGAATACGAATACAGATACGGATATAATTCAGATTTCCAATTTAAAATATATATCCATTCAGAAGGAAAGGAGAGAGAAGGGCATAAGTGACATTTTATAATTTTCAAATGAGTTTTAATAGAAAACTTAATAAAATGGGTAAATTTGTGAGTTATTGAAGTTTAGAATGGTAAATATGATATTATGAATTTTAGTGGAGGAACTATGTAATTTTTAAGTTTTTGAGGGGTATACATGAAATTCTCCCATAAATAAATAAATATCAGAAACAGAAATTTAAACTAAAAAACAATTACGAATCTGAAATATTAACACTCACTTGTCTTGCAAGGGTGGAGCAGCTGAGGTATATCTTGGGGATTTTCTTTGTCCGATTTTTTTTATTAATCGAAATAAAATAAAATAAATATAAAAAAAGAAGATAGGATCTGATTTATTTCGAAAAGTAATAAGGCCGGAGTTATTATCCCCGTCTCTAAGGACAAGATAAACAACAACGTCCGTCTTAATCCCCGTCTTACTCCTTAACCAAAAAAAAAAAATTCAGGGATGGGGTTATCATCCCCGTCCGTGAACAGCGACAAAAAAAAAATTTCACGAACGGAATTATCATCCCCGTTCGTGAACAGTGTTTATAAAAATAGATTTGATTTTGGTTAAATAAAAAAAACTTAGAAAAATTATATTTACTAAATTATGTTTCAACTATAAAAACAATGATTTATTTTTAACTAAAAATCAATAATTTATTTTTCAAATGACTAGATTAGTGGTTAGATTAGTGTCATTTTTTAATGGAGTTCTAAAATAAAAAAAAACTTAAGTTTTTCGAAAAAACATAATTTAGTCATTTGATGTAATGGAGTTCTCAATAAATTAAATAAAAAAATATGTCTATGTTATCGGACACATAAATAGTCTACCAATTAAATTCAAATTTAACGCAATTAACTATTAATTAATAATGTACCAAGATCAGTGATATAGAATTTCAAGTCATTTGATATAGCTAAAACATAAATCAAATCCCATCATATTATGTCTAATGAATATCTATGTGTCCAATAATTGATACATTATTAATCAATAGTTAATTGCATTTAATTTGAATTTAATTGATAGACTATCTATGTGTCCGATAACATAGACATATTTTTTAATTTAATTTATTGAGAACTCTATTACATCAAATGACTAAATTATGTTTTTTCGAAAAACTTAAGTTTTTTTTTTTAGAACTCCATTAAAAAATGACACTAATCTAACCACTAATCTAGTTATTTGAAAAATAATTTTTTTTAGTTAAAAATAAATCATTGTTTTGTAGTTGAAACATAATTTAGTAAATATAATTTTTTTAAGTTTTTTTTTTATTTAACCAAAATCAAATCCAAGTATTTTTTTTATAAACACTATTCACGGACGGGATGATAATTCCATCCATGAAATTTTCTTTTTTTTTGGTCGCTGTTCACAGACGGGGATGATAACCTCGTCCCTGAAAAAAAAAATTTTGGTTAACGAGTAAGACGGGGATTAAGACGGACATTGTTGTTTATCCCGTCCCTAGGGACGTGGATAAAAACTCCAGCCTTATTACTTTTCGAAATAATCAGATCCTATCCTCTTTATCGATATTAATTTTATTTCAATTAATAAAAAAATCGGTTTCTTTGTTGTAGCAGAACAATTATGTTAAAGATGGTACTTGGGTTAATTTAATTAGTGCTACAGATAAATTAATTATGTTGGTCTTCTATGTATATTTTCTCGCTTAATTTTCTGCATTAATTGTTCTATATGTTTGGAATATATCAATCGTTCACATACGTTCTGCACGAATCTCAAAGCTCCAATAATACTGGCCCCCTACGTTTCCCCGAATAGACACCGGACACGTCGGTCACGTAAAAATTGAGATATCTCAGAGGATACGCACTCATCCACATGGGTTAAAGAACCTTTTTCCACTAAGATAAGATGTGACATAACAAAGAGCAGACGACTTTGAAGCATAAATATTAGACCCGTTTCCAGATAAGTTAGAACCCGTTATACCATTTGTATCATAGTTTGCGATGCATTCTATTTGCAGCAAAATGGTGATAGATCTGAGCCAGTGGATCACAAGTATGTGCCGATCTAATGAAAACCTATGGCGTAGATCGGACCGCAGCTTCATCTCTCCCAAATCCCAGTCGACCCTTTCAATTTCACCCCTTACAAATGCCTTCCATTATTCCGAAAAATCGCTTCCAATAATGAAAATTGGAGATAATCAGCCCCTAAATGTCAATAATCTCTGAAAAATCCGATAAAAACAGGTTTTTTCATTAAAAAATTGAAAACCGAGGAACTCGGTCAAAAATCGGATCGCCGGTGGCCGATTCCGATCCAAATCGGCCGAATCGGATTGGAATTGGCCAATTTTTCCTTCTATGGTAAACACTACTGGTACAATGGAAAGCACCAAAGCAATGAAAATGATCTCTGTCAGCTGATTTGCTTATACAAGAAAGTACAAGGACCAAATTGCAAAAGTGACACTTCAGTCAATTAAAGGACTTAAAAATACATGAGATGCACACAAATTTTACAATATTTGGATTTTATTTCGATTTACTATGAATTTTAGTTCATCTCTTTGAAATAAAAAAAAATCACTAAGATGGTCACATGACTTCTGACAGCCGCATTGGCAATTTGAGGATCTTAAAAGGACTGAAATGAAAAATAAATTATATAGTCAGATAGAGGACTTCAAGCCAATCAGAATGCATACCAAATTTGCATTAATTGAATTTTTATTCAATTTTATATTGAATTTCAAGTTTAAATGTTTCAAAATTGTGAAAATATGTCAGTCCATGGACAATTATACCCCTCTGCATAAATAAAATATTTAAAAAATAGAAACCAATTCTGAAAAAATTATAACATTAATCATAAGCATAGGTCAGATCTTCTTTCAAGATTACATAATAAAAATTCAGTGCTTTGTTAACAAATCTAATAAGAAAAAGATCAATTTGGCACTTTGAAGGAATGAATTGTAGAGTACCTCAACCCAAGATCCATGCTATGTCAAATCAAACCCCTGCAGTGGCCTAGAATACCTCTAGAGGACAAGAACCAAGCTATTGACAAATAAGCTTCAGGGTGTCCCTGAGCTCAACCGGTACCAAAACGATGAGTCAAGATCCCAATTGTGATTAATCTTCGATTAAATGTCAATTAACACCCTGCCTAATCTATACCACTCAAGACGATGTGAAAGGTTCAAACAATTCAAGTAAAACACAAGAAATCTGCAGAAAATCGGATCATGGCATTGCCGGTATCAATAACTTCAACCTACACTGCAAGCCATTGCCTTGATGATCGCCGGTGGCCGAGAACCTTACCATTGGAACCCTTTCACCATGGCGATGCCATCCATGCTCTAAGCTGGCTCGGCCGTGGCCGGAAACTCGCCAGAGGTCAAAACCCTAGCCCCGATCAACTGTTTTCAGTTCATATCAAAAGAAGCATGAACCTCAAAGCACACTGGACCGTTGATGAAGGCGCCAGATTAAAAGTTCAAAGGAGAAGTGCACATCTTAAGGCAGGAAGTCGATCCGAAGGCCCAATTCAAACCAGGCCCAACGGTTCCTGACAGTCGGGCCCCACATGTCAATAAGCCAACGTGCCGCCTCAGCACAATAATTGGCGCGCCTCTTGTTGAGCCCTAACCCAAATTCTATTAATAAATAAGGGGGAATTTCATGCATCCTCCTCAAAAATTTCAATATTACGTATTTTCCCCTCAAAAATTTATAATTACATATTTCCCCCTCAAAATTGCAAAAACTCACATATTTACCCATAATTAATTTACAATATATTAAATATTTCTAAAAGTAATTAAATATAGTATATGAGACTATCTAGACCATTATACCCTTATCTCTTCCATTTCTCATCTCTCCATGATTCTTTCTCCTTGTATGAGACTGTCTAAACCATTATCGATGTTAGATTTGTAATCCAATCAGGTATTGGCTTGGTTAGCTTGTTGTTGCTCAATTCAATAACCTCCAATTCACACAAATTAGATCAAGGCAATTCAGGCAAAGGGCCCTTTAATCCACACCCACTAAGGTTAAGTTCTCTGAGGGACCCAAATTCAGTGAGTACTTGTAATAAAGGGCTATTGAGAGGGATGTTGAAGAGGTTTATGGAAATGACACTCAAGTTTTTGCATTTGATCTTGTGCCAAGAGGAAGGAGGGCTTTCTGAGTTGAACCAGGATGGGAGGAAGTTTTTGGCTTGAGAAAAAGTGGATCGGAGAGAATAGAGTTTAGACATGTCAGATACCTTTGTATTCACAGGTTCGACAGGGGAGATCAAGATAAAGAGTGTTATGGGTTATGGCCAAAGAGAGGATGGTGTAAGCTGTGGACATTTTGGTAGGAGAGTTTCATAACGACGGAGATCGAAAAGGAATCACAAAGAATGAGAAATGGAAGAAATAAGGGTATAATGGTCTAGATAGTCACATATATTATATTTAATTACTTTTACAAATATTTAATATATTATAAAATTAATTATGGGTAAATGTGTGAGTTTTTACAATTTTGATGGGTAAATATGTAATTACAAACTTTTGAGGGGGAAATACGTAGTATTGAAGTTTTTGAGGGGGATACATGAAATTCACCCAATAAATAATGAAGCCCAACGTCAAAATTAAATAAGAATATCAAAGCCCTGTGCGCATCTTAAAGCCTGGTAGAGTTCTAAAATTGCCCCCGGGGGCGTGCCCTGCCCATGCCCTGCCCGTGCCCGTGCCCGTCCTGCCCGTGCCCGTGCCACGGGCACCCACGGGCACACGGGCACACGGGCACACGGGCACACGGGCACGGGCGTTAAACGGGCCGGACTTGAATTTTTTTTTTCCCGCCCGTGTGACGCCCCGCCGCCGTGCCCGTGTGCCCGTGTGCCCGTGCCCGTGCCCGTGCTTTTTTTTTTTTTTTTTTTCGGAAATTTTTTTGAATTTTGAATTTCAAATTTCCCCCGGACCCCCCCTGGGCCCCCTGCCCGGCCCCGCCCGGACCCCCCTCCCCATTTTTTTTTTTAAAAAAAAAAATTCAAAAATGAGATATATTTTTTTAAAACTTTAAACGGCCATAACTTTTTCTAGGAAAGTCGGATTGACGCGTATGACGTCAATTCGGAAAGGGGAGGAGGAGACGGTGGCCACCGTCACCCCGGGTAGCCGGAAAATCAGAATCGCAAAAAAACGTCGTTTAGTGCCTCAAAAATTAAGTTTAAGGTTTTTAGTGCCAAAAAACGTCGTTTAGTGTCAAAAAATGTCGTTTATTTTTTAATCTATTGTTTTAAAATAAGAGCTTAATTATTTAAATTAATTGATTTAAGAAATTTTTAATTTATATTTTATTATAACAAAAATTATCGAGTTACAAGTTTATCAAATCCGTGTCAAATGCAATAGTACAATCAATGCAGTCAATCAAATATTAAAAATGCACAGCAAGTTACGATTTAATTCATAGTCATGAATCTCAGACTAATCCAATAACCTCGCACCTGATATTGTAGGGCAATCAAGTGAGGTCATCATCATTCTATTCTTTATGAACACTCAGTCTCATCTGTCTTTTCCATAATTATGTCTATATCAGATAATATATATATTTTTGATCAATATTTATAATAATTAACTATAGTAGAACAATCTACGTGTTCTAATATTTAAAACTCAATTATGTTTTATACCAGTTCGCTAGTTCTAAATTTTAAATCCAATCTAATTTATTTTCAATCCAAGTCTAATAGTTCAAATTCAATTAATTTTCAGTTCAATACCAATGGTCCAAGTCCTACAGTCATTTTATAATTTTCACCATTAATTTTCAATCTGAATAAATTATCCAACAGTCCAATTATTCCAAATTCAATTTCGGATCATATCTAAGTAGTTCAAGTTCATAAATTTTCAAAATAAGCCTAAGCTCAACTCATTTTGCTTCTCAGCCAACCCAAAAGTCCATTTAATTTATTTACTTTAAATTTCACAGCCAGTCTACCATTGATATTTTATCCTTAGCCACTTTAGTCTATTTAACATGATCAAATTATCAATTCAAGGAATTTTGTAATTTTATATAATATTTTTCTTGTAAATAAGTCAATAGGATAATAATAATAATAATAAGCACAATAGGCTTGAGAGGGACAGAGATAATACCAACTCGGTATAGCATCGCTAAGGTGACTAGTATCAAAGCCAATCATGATTAACATGTTCAAATCTATAAAGAGAACAAAAGAAATAGAAGAATAATTTTCAATCAATCAACATGTTTAACTCGATTCGCAACACAGTAGGACTTACTTATTCATTTATTAAGATTTATCAATAAATGAATAAGAAATAAAGAAAACACACATAGCCATCGATTCAATCGTATCAGTCAGTGTATCAGCCAGCGAAGAAGAGAGATGGTCAAACCCCTTTTTTTTTCTTTTTCTTATTCTTCTTTCTTTTTCCGAAGAGGAAAGGAGTCCTTTAATTTAGGGGATTTAAGCATGTGGGTGTTTCACCCGGTGACCCCCACGTGGCATTATGCCATTTAGAAATTAAAATTTGCATTTTCTTATATTTCACCTTCAGTTTTCAAGAAATTGTGAATCAGTCCATCAATTAAATAAAAACAAACTTATAAAAATATTACAATCTCTTAAATTTTTCTATAACTTATTATATATGTACTAATATATAACCATATATATAGTTTGATAGATTTTCAATATTACAATATCTTAAATTTTTGTTTCCCCTTTCTATTTCATAAAACTTGAATATTTCAAAACTCTCGATATCATTTCGGTCAAATAAAGTTTTATATAATTTGTTTATCTTATAGAAATTTCGAATTAACGTCAGTCAAACAAAATTTTGAAAGCTATCAATTTTATAGTAATTCACTTCAAGAACTCAATTATCTCATTTATCTGTTCAGAAATAAACTACTTATTCTTTAAATATTATTTACTCACAAAAGAAAATACATTTAGATATTATGTATGCTATTTTAACTAATTAATATTACACATATATTTTTCATAGTGTTACACCTACGAAACACATTGATGACATAAGCGTTTGTGATACCGCATGTTTATAACATGATTCGGACGCGGAAAAAACAAAACTTGCGTTTGGCTGAATCACAAATGAAAATAGTTACCAATATATATTTTTTTTTTGCTTTATTGAAGCTACAGACAAAATAAACTCCGTAAGGGTGTAAACGGAGCGGATAATGCTAATATCATATCCGCATTCGTTTTTCAACAAGTGGATACGGATACGGATACGGATAGTAAACGGATATCAAAATTGAAAATCATATCCGTCTTAAACTGATACGGATACAGAACGGATAATCCACGGATATGGATTCGAATACGAATATGGAGCGGATAATTGTCGGATATTGAATAATTCTACTAAATTACATAATTTGATTATCTAAATTGATAAAAATTTAATAATCTTTTTAAATTTGCACAGTGATGATTATGTATGACTAATTGTTTATTAGTTCAGGAAACCAATCCATTATCTTAATAGATTACATGATTTTTCTACCAAAATTCTTGGACTTAAACGAATATATATGTTTTTTTGAAATTTTGCAAGGATGAAATGAATTGAAAGCTACTAAAAAATTAAATTTCTGATCCGGATATATACGGATATCCGCTCCGTTTATATCCTCACGGAATTATCCATATCCGTATCTGTATCCGCATTATTTTTTCATATACTAAAATTATCTGTATCTATATCCGCAAGTATCCATATCTGTTTAATTCGGATATAGATAATAAGTGGATTCGGAGCGGATTATCCGTATCCGTTTGCACCCCTAAAACTCCGACCATGCGGTAAAAGTGGATTTTGTCGAAAAAATATGAAAAATGGTAACATACTAGTTGTTTATTTCGTGAATGCTTGCTTCCGGTTTACAAAAATTCACACATTCCTTTTGGGCGCTTCACGCTGCTCGATTACTGCGCGCTCATTCAAAATTCACTGTTCTAAGTCTACCACATGGCATACTCTGAACGGTTAGTTTTGAAGCACACGGATCTTGTGTTTTCCCTAATCAATGTAAACCGCCGATTCAAATCGAACGGTTCTAATTAAAAGGAATTTATTAACGTCTGTTTTGATTAGAACCGGCACGATTTAAATCGAACGGTTGGAATCCGTGTCCTCTCTATTACTCCAGAGGATGTGTATCACTTCACGGTTGGAGATTCGGGAGGAAATAGAGGACCATATTATTGGGCTTTGAGATTCGTGCCAAGTTAAAATGAATGGCCCAGAATCAATAATTGTAAAAAATTCTCTTGTGCAGTAAAAGAGAGAATGTGAATTCATCAGATTGTGTCGTGTCATGTGTTAATAAACTGTGTTGTATTTATTTTCAGTATTGTGTGGCACATCATATATAGCACGTCTCAAAATTTCGACATATTAATACAACACGGTACGTGTTCCGCATACATCTAAATTTTGTTTCTGTCAAGGAAATTAAATCTCGATGCTTTCATATTTTGATTAAACTCAGCCAATTCAAAGCAAAAAAAATTGATTTATTAATATGTAAGTATTCAGTGTGCCAAATTTTCATAAAAATATATAGAAATTTTCCCTTTTTATTCATAACATTAAAAATTAAATCAATGGTATATTCAAGTAAAAAGTTGAAAAATAGATCAAACGCGATTATTCATCCGGTCCCTATTAAATCAATGGTATATTCCACATACATAAATTTTTCTTGTTTTGCACTTGTTAAATTTTCAAGATAATTTATCACCAAGTGATCCCTATTAAATTAATTTTATTATTGTTTTCTAAATTTATTGTTTTTAATTTCCTACTTACTTAGATGGTACAAATAGTATCCGCTTAAAAAAATATTGGATTAGATCAACAATTATATTCCCAAAAGGAATGGCCGAGATTAATCATTATGGTTGTGGTGAACAATGTCAATTTCTCAAACATGTTTCCAAATTCTCTGTATGAAACATATTTTGTTCACCATATTCTTAATAAAATTACTTTTATATGCAATTAGCCAATTTATATATTAAATTTTTGATTTATTAATAAGTACATATTCCGTGTGTCAAATATTAACAAAAACATGCAAAGTAATTTTTTTCCTGATATTTTATTCGTAGAATTAAAAAAAATAAAAACTAAATTGGTGTTAGCCTTTTGGAAAAATGTTAATAAATAGCTCGACAACTATTATTCATCCGGTCCAATTTTTTTTTGGGAATGTTAATTATTCATTCTATCCAAGTTATTTTCAAGTTGCTTCATGTGTTACATCTATAATGCATATGATATGGTAGGAAACTACTTTTTTTTTTTTTGACAAATTATGATAAAGTGATATTCTAGCAATTTGAGACTTCAATTATGGTTGAGTGGACGGACAAAAATTTGTATAATTTTTTTCTAATTTATATGGATTCCTTTCAATTTGTCTTAGATGGATCACGTATAATATTTGACATAATTTAACAAATAATTTCTTCACGAGTCGAACCGTTGATTTAATTATTTGGTAAATGCAAAAAGAAAAAAAATATATTGTACTTCAATAATAGAAGTTGTTGTATATTCGTCCAATAATAATTTTTTTGCGTATTCTTTGGAACTATTTAAACTATACCAAACACATTGTAATTTTATTTTTGATTATTAATAGTTGTTTGTTTGGTTATTTTAGTTGTCAAATAAATTTAACATCCTTATAACTTATTATATAATATATTATCTGATATTATATTTTTTCATTAAACTTATTATATAATCTATTATTTGATAATTTGTATTAAATTTAATCCCATCCAACCGTAATAACAAAAAATAACAACTATTATTTGATAATTCTATTAAATTTTACATATAATCTATTCAAATCACAATTATAGAACAAGTTCTTGTGTAACCCTTTAATAATAGAAAAATCATGACTACCATGCACCATATAATATAATAAGATCATGCACTAATATCTCCAACTTATTTTGATAGTTAGTCATACTTGAATTTTCTATGTTAAATTCGTGTAACTAAATGTGTAACAAGTCAAGGTGCTTAATTTTTCTCCATGTGTTTACCTTAAATATAGTGACAAACGAATAGTCGGGTTCGCTTTGGCATAGTAAAAAATTTGTAACTCAGAAATTATTCGATACCACAAGGAAGCAAAAATAAAAATAAAAAAATATATTTAAAAAAAATAGCATTTTTTAACGAATAATTAGTGATTCGCATTTTATTTACGAATAAAATAAGAATAAAACGTATTATACATTTTTTTGCGTTTTTAGTCGGTGTTCGGTTTAGAACCGTTAAAAAACATGAATATATCATGAGTTGTGTCACTATAACCTTAACAAAAAAAATTGTAGAATTATCTACATAGGATTTTCTATTATAATTTCTAATTTAGCGTGGCAATTTATTTTTCAATTTTTGAGATGCCGAAGTGAGAATTGTATAGTTAGCAATATTTGCTTAAAAATAAATCATTTTTTAATTTTCACGTTAACAAAATTATTAACAAAATTATGAATCAAAGGCTTATGATGGATATCGATCTTGCGCCAAAAGCCCCGAAAATATCGTACGGTGGAGAAGGAGGGTCGTATGCCTCATGGAGCCCGGACGACCTTCCGATGCTACACGTGGCGAGCATCAGTGCCGCTAAGCTCCTCTTGCAGAGTTGTGGTTTCTCTGTGCCCAGTTACTCCGATTCGGTTTATTTGGTTTTAAAACGAACCGGAAAATTTCGGTTTAAATGGTTCGGTTTTTCGGTTTAAATGGTTTGGTTCGGTTTTGAATTTTCAAAACCGAATAAACCGAGCCGACCGATTTTATTAATAGTTTGAGACTTTGTGTATTATTTTGGTTCATTTTCGATTTTAAATCTACGTGTTTTGATTTTTTGAGATTGAGTTCATATATTCGGTTCAACCAAATTATTTATTTCTTCCTTTATTTGGTTCAACCAAAACTGAAGTTTAAATCGGTTTAATCGGTTCGGTTTTAATTCGGTTTGCTATTTTAGTTCGGTCAATTCGGTTTGATTTTCAAAAACAAAAAAAAGATTGATTTGATTATTTTAGTTTGATTTGGACCGAACCGACTGGTTGAACACCCCTAACAAGATGACAAGGTACTGTTTAACTTTCATGAGGGAGAAATTTATGTGTTTTCAACCATAGTGTTTATTTTTACATTAACATTAATATATAAAATTTATATTCAGAATAATAAATTCAAACCTTAATTTTTTTTTCTTTACATGAACAATGCATTCATTTTTATTTTTTTTGTAAAACATTAGAAGTTTGTAAAACTCAGAAATGTGCATTACTTATCCAAAATATTATTATAAATTGTGATGTTGTTTTAAAAATCGACAAATTATTAAAATATATGCAAAATTATCAACTAATTCAAGTATAATATTTCAATTTGAGCATTTAATATAAATATATTTTAGAAGGCAAGTTACATTAAATATTTGAAGTTTCAATACAGTAAGAGTTTTATATAACATGAATCTGCTATTTTTTTTAAATAAGTCATATAAATATATAACATTTTACACAAATTATTCCATTTAATATTTTGACTTATAAATTTTATTTCCATTTGTCTATCAAGAAATCAGATTCATGTGGAAATATTTTGATATATTAACTTTATATAAAAGAATTACAATAAAATAAATTTAAATTTAAGAAAGTTCATGGGAAGATTTAAATTTTATGAGAATAACTATTTTTGAGTAATATAATATCAGTTTTCTCCATCATCTTTTTTTTTTATTCGTATTGTTTAAATTTCGTTATCATGGTTTTCGACCTTGTTAGCATAGTTTTAATAGGTGACGCATCTTTACAAATTTTAATTAAACAAGTCAAATTATTAGATATTTGAACAATAAGACAAGTTTGTTGTGTGCTTCTTTTTTGAGAGATAATCTACATTATTATATACTAAACTTTGTGAGAAAAGCAGATATTTGCATATATGTTCAATCATTCTAAAAGTGTTTCTTATCTAATTTGTGTCATAGTAAAGTATGAACATTTATAATAAGCTAGTTCCTCAATAAATGGAAAATACTTGCATATATATATATATATATATATATATATATATATATAGGACCGGGCTACGGTGCTACGCGTAGCTAAGAGCACCTCCGTGCAACGGCTCAAAATTTGTGTTTTCAAAATTCTAATGGTCGATCCGAACTGTTAGATGTGTTCTACATATTGAAATGTGCTTGGAGACCAAATTTTACATTTTTTGGAATTTTTTTACTATTTATTAAGCCACTTTGAAAATCGCTGATCCAACGGTGGCTTAACCAAACAGTGAAACCGTTGGATCAGCGATTTTCAAAGTGGCTTAATAAATAGTAAAAAAAAATCCAAAAAATATAAAATTTGGTCTCCAAGTACATTTCAATATGTAGAACATATCTAACGTTTGGATCAACCGTTAGGATTTTGAAAATTCAAATTTTGAGCCGTTGCACGGAGGTCTCTTAGCTACGCGTAGCATATTAGCCAAAACCTATATATATATATAATTATGATCTATATATTTTCAGATATATGCATTGATGTTGTCCGATCGTATGACCATAAAAATAAATCCATTAAAATTTAAACGAAAAATGAGTTTGTCTGATGACAATGTTCTGATAACTTTCATGAGGGAGATGTTTATGTCTTTTTCACCCAGAATGTTTATTTTTACATTGATAATAATATATAAAATTAATATTTCGAAACATGAATTCAAACCTTAATTTACATTAAATGAACAATGCATTCATGGTTATGAGAAAAAGAAATATATTTATTTCAAAGAGAAATATATTTTGATAATTTTATGTCATAATATTTAAAAACAACTCCATAAATTCAGGCAGTTAAAAATAAAAATAATGCAATTTTTTTTTAGAAAAGTAATGAATTTAGAAATGTTGGCTTAGTATCAAAATTTTCATGTAATACAATAGAATTTATTTTAATGAGAAAATAAATGACAACGTTTATTTTAATCACAAAATCTCATGGGTACCCCGTACCCCTTTCATATATATCAGATCGTGTAATTGTTTATTTTAAATTATTATTACTAGCTAGTACGAACTAGTTTTAATTTAGTACACAACTACATATAAATACCCTTCATCATTTGATATGAATTGAGCAGAAGTTTTTGTACAAAAAACTCAACTTAAAATCTTCAACCTTGTCTTTATCTCAAACGATAAATAAAATTGTCAGTTTGTCACTGAAAATTAAAAATGCAAAGCACATAAACAAGAAACTAAAAAGGAAACAATGACAAATATGAAATTGGATGCTTGGAGTAACATATGCATTGAATGGTGTCCATGGCTCTATGGTAAATTAACAAAAGGAACATGTTTGCATAAGTTGCGGATCTCATTTTCCTTGGCAGCACGGTCAGGGTCTCTGTCTAACCTAGACCACCACAATTCTTGAAGGTTGGTTAGGTGTCGTAGTCCCTGAGGAACACACAAATGTGGAGTATAACCAATATAGAGTTTTCTAAGAATGGGCATGGCCCCCTCCTCTATCTCCCAATCCTTTAGATCGGAAAGGTTCTCAATAGTCAGATCTTCTAACTGGCTGAAGCCTTTAGATGAACAACACATTTTTTCATTAGTGCCTATCATAAATAGCCAGAGCTTCTTGAGGCACTGTAGTTTTTCCAGTGCCGGCATTATGTCTTGCAGGGATTTGAGTCCAACCAATTCAAGATGAGTTAGATGAGGAGGCATATAAATGGGTGTTTCAATCAACTCATCCGGTTCATTAATTCGTAACCAGAGAGATTGTAGATTCAGATAAAATGGGAAGTCTCTGGTGTCCAATTTTCCATTAAAAGGTATACAGTACCTACTTAGTAAGTTGAGGGAGATCAGGTGCTTTAAGGTGCTTAGGAAAGTGTCAAGTCCCTCCCGTGAACTTGAATGGTATGTTAATCTTAGTGTACGTAAATTGGGTACATGAGGTAACTCTGTTTTCCATGACTCTGTTTCCCAAGATTTGTTGCTATGCACCCAATCAAGTGTTTGCAAATTTGGTAGTTTTGCTGACGATGGCAATGTCACATTAAATCCAGTGACATGCCTCAGTGCTTTATGCGATGATAACCCAAGTGATGGGCCAACATGGTGAAAAGAATTTTCAGCTGCAACGGTTTGTAAAAACATCATGTTGCCTATCACTTCCTCCAAGGATCTATTCTCACAACTGGGATTGGGCATCTTACTTTCAGTAAAATTTAAGTATCTTAACTGAGTCAATCCTTCAAACATTTCCAGTTTAATTTCAGCACTAGAATACCTTAGCACTTTGAGCATCCTTTGTTTGGAACAATTTGGCATGCATCTAGTACCGAAGCACAACAGAGTGCGGAGGTTTTGGTTCATCACGAGTTCATCACAATCTGAATGGTGAACTGCCACACGACGTGCCATACACAAGTTATGCTGATCATCTGGATGTGAATACACTATGAGAAAGTTGTCCTCCTTGGCTTTTTGGAGAGCGAGATCCCGTAGGAGATCGTGTATGCGGCAATATTTGATAGAACCATCCTCAGATCTAGATGTTACTTGAACCATGCTCCTGTTATACAACAAAACAAATTGTTTTGAGCAGACATGCACATTCAATTTGGAGAGTTTATAAATGTCATAAATAAATAATTGAGGCTTACATTTTTCTACCAATTTTTTTATTAATAGGAAAAATAAAATAAAAATAACGACAATGAGGAATGATTTCAGTTAATTTCGAAATCTAAGAAGAACGTTATGGTTTATAACGTCCAGGACACTGTAGCTGGACGTTATAAACCATAACGTCCAATTAATCTGATTGAATATTCGCTAATTAACCAGAAAACACTGTTGCGAGCAGTGAAAGTCCATAACAGCCAACTACAGTGTTTTTTTTACTTCAGTTCTATAATGGTATGGTAAAAAAAAAACACTGTAACGGAACAATAATAACGTCCAACTACGGTATTTTTTTAATTAATTAATGATTATCCAATTAGATTAACTGGACGTTTTGGTTTATAACGTCTAGCTACAATGTCCTGGACATTATAAACCATAACGGTCTTCTTAGATTTCAAAATTCACAGAAATCATTTCCCATTATCGTTTTATTATTTATTTTCTTATTAATAAAAAAAATCGGCATTTCTCTAAGGTAAGCACTAAAAGAAAACACTAATTATATATTATAATATTAACGTTCATAAATTTTTTGGACAGTCAATTTTTCATAAAGGAAAACAGTTCGCTTCAAATCTATTGAGTTGGATGGATCTATAGATAACTAGAGTGGGAAAAAGGGCACGGCAGAGCCGGCTCCGTCATGGAACATAACTAGTTTGTGCTAAATGCATTATGCTTTTTTCCTATTTTGTTTGCTTTCTCATGGAGTGCTCCTAAGTTCACCAAGCTACTTTTTGAACTCAACTCTAAAACTTATCATATTGACTTCAAACAACGAATCCAAACTGTTGAAATCCTTCTAGCTACTTTACGAGTGATGCATCTACATGTGGAAATTTTAAAGTTTCAAAATAATTTAGTATAAAGTCATGTTGTCAAAAGGCTTCCAAAATTAATTTATAAACCTTCTAATTTTGACCACTTGACTTTATATTAAATTAATTCGAAACTTTAAAAACTTCATATGTAGACACTTCAGTCGTAAGGTAGAAGGATTTCAACAGTTTGAATTCGTCATTTAAAATCAATTCGATAGATTTTAGATTTAAGTTCACAAAGGGCTTGGTGAACTTAGGAGCACCCTAGTTCTACTCACACACACACACACATACACCCACACACACACCCACACACACGTAGACACACCCATACACACAGACACACAACACACACACATATATAGTTGGCTAATATACAATCGATTGTTCTTGAGTTTCTGTGCAACCAAGTCGTTTTCCTATTTTGAAAGTCCAAACTGTCGATCTAAACTGTTAGATGTTATCTCTATATTAAAATGTACTTGGAGACCAAATTTTACATTGTCTTTTACAATTTATTAAGCCACTTTGAAAATCACTGATCCAACGGTGGCTTAACCAAACAGTAAAAACAAAAGCCACTATTGGATCAGCGATTTTCAAAGGAGCTTAATAAATAGTAAAAAAAAAAAAATCCAAAAAATGTAAAATTTGGTCTCCAAGTACATTTTAATATAGAGATCACATCTAACGGTTTAGATCGACTGTGTGGACTTTGAAAATCGAAAAATGAGTTGGTTGCGCAGGAGCTCAGGAACAATCAATTATATATTAGCCAACCTCTATACACACACACACACCTCTCTCTCTCTTTCTCCATATATATATAGAGAGAGAGCTGGGATATGGTGCTTCATGGAGTAAAACAAGTTTTTACTCCATGGCATTATATTTTCATTTTGAAAATCCAAACAACCAATCCGAATTGCTCAACATGATCTCCATATTGAAATGTGCTTGGAGACCAAATTTTATTTTATTTTTAATTTTTTTACTATTTATTAAGCCACTTTGAAAATCGCTGATCCGATGGTCCAGAAATTTTTATTGTTCACAGTGGATCATCGATTTTCAAAGTGGCTTAATAAATAGTAAAAAAAATTCAAAAAAAAAAAATGTAAAATTTGGTCTCCAAGCACATTTCAATATGGAGAACATGTTGAGCGGTTCAGATCGGCTATTAGAACTTTGGAAATAAAGATATAGAGTGGAGTACAAACGTGTTTTACTCCACGTCTCACCCTTGTCGGTCTCTCTCTCTCTATATATATGTGTGTGTGTGTCCCAAAGGGCTTTTATGGAAAATAAATATTGGAACTAGTATTTGCACAACGAAATCATCACATTATACTAAAATGTGTAAAACATTAAATGAAGTAATACCTCTGCACAAGGTCCTCCAAGAAACTCTCTGCCGTTTCTTCCAACATTCTTTTATCTTCTTTTGGTATGAAACCCTCTGCAGTCCACATTCGAAGTAGATCTTTGGCGTCAATCCTATAGTCCTCGGGAAATACACCAAAGTACATGAAACACAATTTAAGAGCAAATGGTAGGTCCTCGTAACTAGTACCTATAATTTTCTCTCCATCGGCAAACCAAGTCATTGTTTGTAACACCTTACTCCAAGTAGGATAGTTGAGTGGTTTCATTGCTAATAGGCTTCCTAAAAGCACTAATGCGATAGGTAGCCCATTACATTTCTGGACAAATTGATCTATGATGTCAGAAAGACCGTAATTAGCAATTTTAGTTGGATCCTGATAAGGAAGAGCCTTTTTCAACAAAAGCTCTAAGCTTAACTCTTTCGTTAATAACCCAAGTTCATATGGATCACACGTGGGATCTGCATGCTTAGCAACATTAAAGTGCCTTGTGGATAAAAGTACTCTACTTCCATTATTTTCATCTGGGAGTGCATTTCCAATTTGAGTCCATAGATCGTTTGTCCAAACATCATCAAGGACTATGAGGTATTTTTTGCCTCTAAGAGACTCATGAAGCTTTCTTGGAGAACCATCTGTATTTGATTGGTTGAGTTGTTCTCCTATTTTTCTCAAAATATCAACTAATTCAAACTTTTGAGAAATATCTACCCATATGCGAAGTTCAAATTGCATCTTGACATCATCCCTGTGAAAAATAAAAGATGTATTAAATTATCATCTCTATGAAAAATAAATGATGTATTAAATTCTAGTATAACAAAAAATTTAATATGATAAACTGATCAACATAAAATTTATTCTTGATTATTGTTGGTCTGTCAAAAATTAGCTATGCTTTGTTAATAATAATTAGTAAGATATTATTAACATTTAAATGTTTGTTGTAAAATATGAGAATTTAGAAAGTAAGATCAAATGGGACGGTAAAATAATTGCACATTTCGTAAAATATATCATATTTTGCTAATAGAAGGTCACATCACAATCATATATATATATATATGAACTTGATTTACTAACAAAATATAACATTTGAAATACAAACTAATAACAAGAGAAATTGCATACCTCGTAAATCATAGATGCACACGACAATTTGTTCGATAAATGTTGTTAAATGGGTTTGACAATTTGGCAAATCAATTTATGTTTTTCTTAAATATATAAAAAAAGAGGGATCCACTTACACCATTTTTGGAGACACCAAATTACACCATTCATTTTTAAAGTTTTCAAAGTTCAAACAGTCGACCCAAACCATTCATTATGATCTCCATATTAAAATGTGCTTAGAGACCAAATTTTATATTTTTTTTGAATTTTTTTTAGTATTTATGAAGTATTTTACAAAATCGTTGTTTTCAGACCACTGATTTTTTGTACCCATCATAATAAATAGTAAAAAAAAATTAAAAACCATGTAAATTTTAATCTGAAAATATATTTTAATATATCCAACATGTTGAATGGTTTAAATTGACTATTTGAACTTTAAAAATATATGGTGTAATTCGATGTCACCAAAAAATGATATAAGTGGTCAAGCTTGACCTTGAAATCATCACTGATCAATTAAGTTAGAACAAAATTGAACCAAGTCTATATTGTTGCAAATAAGAGTTTAATCAACTTGAATCAAACAATTAATGGATTTTCAAAACTACAAGTATGCAATAATTAAAATATTATACACATACCTGTTGTATACTTTTTGCGCGAGAGTGGTCTTTCCGAGTCCACCAACGCCCCAAATAGAAACCACATAACGTCTCTTAACGGTATTACTAAGCAACAGGTTGACAACATGGTCTTGGTCTTTCTTGAAACCAACAACATTGGGATCAACATCCGGTATCACGGGTGGCCTAACAGGCAGTATTATCTCTCGAGTCCCCTCACCTAGATTATTGATTCCAAAGGTTTCTCTGCTCGCCTTGATCTCTTCCAACCTTGTCTGGATCTTATTTATCTCATCGACAAGTTTCTGTACAGCCGGGAGTTTTGTAGTATTGTCTATAAGCCTTTTCAGGTTCTTCAGTATGCCAGTCAATCCGGTGGATTTTGGTGGGACCTTGTTAATTAGAAATATTAGAGAGAGCAAATTAAACTCGAGATTTTTAGCATAGCCTATTGCAACTTTACAACTAACATTTTTTTTTCTTTTCATGACTTGTATATTTTTTTTATGGTCTTCCTTATGCCGGTCGATCCGGTGGGTTTTGGTGGAACCTTGTTAATGAGAAATATTAGAGAGAGCAAATTAAGCCGGAGATTTTTAGCATAGCCTAATGGGACTTTACAAATAACACTTTTTTTTAACGACAATGGCACTTAATTAAGCCTTACGTAGTTATAAAAGCAATTGTAATATATATGATAATCCAATCAATAAATAAACAAAATTCAGTTTATAAGAAAGTTTCAGACCTCCAAGAGAAAGGTGTCAATGACATCTTCTATCAAGTAGGCAACATCTCTTACTTCCTTTATCCAATGTTTTTGTCTCTCATCTGAGATATGCTTCTTGTCAGCATCCTTGAGAAAAGCTTGAATTCTTTCGAGGTCACGCCTCACTTTCTCCACTTGCTCATCGATGCCGTGTATGAGTAAAACCTCCTTGACTGCACCATCAACGAGCTTTTCCAGCACAAATTTAACAATAGTCTCAGCCATCCCGTTTCTGTATTCTACTTGGCAGCTGAAACTAGCAAGAGACAACAAAAAAATGTTGGTGTATTTGTTCAAGAGAGGCAGGATATATAAGAGGATCGGATCTTGAATTTAAATGCCTCAACTGGCCGCTGGTTAATGCATTATTTTTAATGCATTAATTAATTAATTGATATTGATGGTTGATGAGCACAATATTCTAAATAATTAACAGCTGATGGTTAATTTCTTTAATAATTAATGATTATTTTCAGTGTTCTAAATAGGTAGTTATAGTTGTGCAATAGCTACGCTATAACTTTTTTAGACAAAAATTGTTAAGTTATGAGATAAAAGTGTACTAATTCAGCTACAGTGGTGGGATAATATATTAATACTTTGATAGGTATAAATACTTGAAATTTAATATTTTAATACTTGAAAAATAATATATTAATACTTTGATGGATAACTTGTTATGATCATCTCTTTTTCAATCCCTCAATCATCCCGCGTAATCCCCTCTCTAAAAAAGTGGTGGGAACCCCGTATTTGACAAAAGTCATCAGTGATGCCACCCAACAAAGCCCGGCCAGTGCTACTGCTTCTGCTATTGGAGTATGGAGAGATAGAATATGATAGAAAATAATAGAATAGATACGATTTTGAATTGAAATTTTCTGAGTAGCTAAACAATTTTCATAGAGTGAATCCATTCTTAGAGATTTTATAATTATGTACTCAAGTTTCTTCAAAATTACATATGCTGCCATTAAAATCTCCTTTCTAAGGTTCTAGTTTGCAAAAAAAATAAAAACGTCAAAATAACATTTTTTGCAACACAGAGAAAGAAAAACGAAGAAGAAGAGGTGGATTCTTACCTAGTCGGAAGAGACGAGATGAGTTGTAGCGGTCGATCTTGACCGGAAGAAACGGGGAAGAAGAGCAGGTTAAGAGGAGTGCTATAGTCTTTTGCTTTTGTTCTAATCCTTGCCAAATTTCTTAGTTTTGGTGGGGACTTTTCGACGCAATTTGACAGTAGAAAAATCATGTGGAGGGAAATCGTCTCTCTTGCTATTGGTGTTTACACGTTTTTGCTCCGTTCCGATAAGAGGGTCATTCCCTCCTCCCCTTTCTGAATTGGAGTCATACGCGTAAATCCGACTTTTCTAGCAAAAGTTATGGCCGTTTAAAGTTAAAAAAAAAAAACCGATGTTTCCAATCCTTAATCCATTTCATTTTGTTTAAAGTTATGGTCGTTTTATTTTTTCTAATAACACAATAAATATTTTACTTTTTCTTACAGCCGCGAAAAACCTGATCTGAAAAATATTGATCCGGATTATTTCTTTCAATCCTTCTAATAAACTAAATTATATATTTTTCTATCTAATTTCAAAGCAACATATCAAAAATTTCTAAAACTTTAATAAAAAGGATTATAACTTTTTTCAAAAAAAAAAAAAAATAGAAACTGGCTATTTAATAGCCAGTTTCTAATTTTTATTAAAACCGGCTATTAAACCGCCGTTTCTAATAAAAATTAGGAACCAGCTATTAAATAGCCGGTTTGGATAGTTTTAACAGAATTTGGATTTGATGAGCAGAGTTGGCGAATTGTATGAATTTATGGCCATGGATAAAAATGACTGGCAATAATTGCTAGGAATTGTTGATACTATTGAAAAGCCTTTTATTTTTTATGAAAAAGGATTGAAAAGTAAAAACCGGTGAAGGAAAAATTGATAGGTGGGACCTATGACACAACTGGTAAGTATTTTGAAATGGAACCGGTGTAGGTCCGATGCCCATCGGACCTAGTTTCGGTTCAATGGGCAAAACGCAAATCTGCCGTAGATTTCCATCAGAAATTCATTAAACGCATCGGAAGAAATAACGGGGCTGAATGAAACGAATTTGGTTAACTCTAAAATCCAAAATCCGATAACTGCATAATCCCACCCAAGTCCAAAATCCAAAATCCAAAATCCAAAACCCGATAACCGCACCTCTTCGAATCGATCAGTCCCCTCTCCTCTCGATCTCTCTCTCGTCCGCATCGCATGCTCTCGCGTGCACAACCCTCCGCCGGCTCTCTCCTGCTCCGTTGCATCTCTCTCTCCCGCGCGCGCAATCGCAACCCTCTGACACCTTCCTCTCTCACAGCGCGAGCGTTTATCACTTGCAAAGGTACTGCCTCATGACTTAAAAGTTCATCTGTTTCTTATGCTAATCTATTTTTCTCTCTTCAGTGTCAATTAATTTCATGCACTGAAATCCTAATACCTGGTACCTGAGCCCCTGATCGATATGACCAATTAGGATACTAGGTGGTGGTCTCTTTGTTGAGATTGGAAATAACTAACTGGATATTTCTCATCTAATTAGGTGTTTGTTGAGAATTAAGATATATTTTATGTTAATTGAGATTTATATATCCGGTTAGTGTGTTAGAAGTACATAATGAGAGAATCAGGGACCTACTTGCCGAAAGCACAGACCAAACACCAAAGAAGTGAGAAAATTTCCCACCTTATATTTCTTTTTGACAACAAATAATAAGAAACAATTGTGTTAGTATCCTTCTGACAACACAACCAAAAAAATTAAAGTAGAATATTTTCTATCCTCCTAAGAAAGAATTGAAGATTGGAAGTAAAGCAAAGTTTTGACGGTTCACATGAGGTGCCTGCTTTGGTCGAGTCAGAAGTGCACACTATTGATGAGGTTTGGGACATCTTGAGAACAGGTGCCAGGAAGAGTCGGGAAAACTAGTGCAAATGAATTTAGTAGCCGTTCTCACTGGTAAATCCTCACACTATTTCTTGTACTATACATAATTAATTCAGTATTTTGACCAGATATTACTATCCTTGATTAATTCAGTACCAAATTGAAGTATGTGCCAGGAAGAGTCGGGAAAACTAGTGCAAATGAATTTAGTAGCCGTTCTCACTGGTAAAACCTCACACTCTCTTGTACTATACATAATTCAGTATTTTTACCAGATATTACTATCCTTGATTAATTCAGTACCAAATTGAAGTATGTGCCAGGAAGAGTGGGGAAAACTAGTGCAAATTATAGAGCGATTAATTATGGAATATGATTTGCTCCGACAATTCGTCAACTCTTGATTCGCAGAATTTATACATGCCTTCTAACATGCCATCCAGAATTTCAATTTTGATTACAATCGACTGCTCATTATCATCTCTAATATAGGAGTGGATTTTCGTTTGTTTTTTTTTTCCAGAGAGAAACCATTTTTCTGTTTTCATTTTCCCTTTTCTCCTTTTTCTCTAATATATTGAAGTGATTTTGGATTAGAGGGTCGAGATGAATGCATGATAGCCGCGTTATCTCAAATGCCACGGCCATGGTGTTTCTATTTTCTTTTTTTTTGAATTTACACATTTTATAAAAATAATCCCTCAATTTTTCTTAATTTATGATTAAATCCAAAATTGCTTCAAAAGAACTTCGATAAATAAATTCTTATAAATAAACTGTTAATTAAGTTTGCTGAATTGATAAATAAATTTAATAAACTGTTAATTAAGTTTGCTAAATTTAATAAATAAATTTTTAGGAATTGTCAGTGACATTATATGAGGAAAAATCAGAAAATCACTTCGCAGAATTTATATATGTTCTTTTAAACATTACAAATTTTCCTAAAAATGTCAGTGACATTATATGAGTGACATTATGTCACTCATATAAATTTTATATCCGTATTTTTTTTTTAAATTTATTTTACAATATGTAACAGAGATATAGAGCAAAAGATTAGAAAGAGAGAACTGACGTGTCCGGTTAGATAGTCACGACGGCTTGGTGGCCTAGGCTCTGAGAGGTCGTTGCTCGTGTGGGACGATGCGTGCGAAGTCGTTGTTCTCGTGGGAGAGGGATGGTGACGTCACGGGTGTATATGGAGGAAAAAATGAGAGAAGGCGAAAAAGGTTGGGAGAAAGGTCGTAAGTGGGGTCCACTTGTAAGGAAAATAAGAGGAGGGAGGATTGGTTAAATGGGCAGTGGGGCCGCTAGAAAGAGAACTAATATGTTGGAAGATGTGATTGGTCTGAAAAATTGATCAAATAAAATAAATAGATAAAGGAAGGGATATCTCATATGTGGCATAGATCTGACTCTGAATTTTCGCTTCTTCTAAATTTTAGATTAATAAAGTTTCTGGTTAAAGTTTAGATTATGTTTCCATTTAGAATTTCCAATTCAGGCCAAACTGAAAAAACTAATATTACACCAACAACTATAGTCTTACAATACAATTTTTCCGTAAAAATTGAAAAAATATTAAGACCAAGTTGCCAACTCAATCTGTGGTAAAAAAAGAAGTTCGAGACCGAGTTAGCTACACAATTTTTATGATTTTTGTAAAATCTCAAACAATCATATTAGTTCTCTAAAATTAATTTTTCTATTTGTGGTTTATAAAACAAATTCGTTTATGGAGGCAGAATTAAAGCTGATAATATATATATTTTCTTTGAAAGTAAATGAAAAAAAAGAAGGTTCTACAAATAATGCTAGAAAATTGAATATTTTCCAATTCAGTTTGGACTAAAAAAAATTGATATTACACCAATAGCTACAGAGTTTTACAGCACAATTTTTATGTAAAAACTAAAAAAATATTAAGACTAAGTTGACAACGCAGGTCTTTGGTAAAAAAAAAGTTTGAAACCAAGTTAGTAACTCAGTTTTTATGGTTTTTGTAAAATCTCAAACAATCATATTGTTTCCAAAAATTAATTTTTTTATTTATGTTTTATAAAACAATTCGTTAGAGGCATAATTAAAGCTGAGAATAAATATATTTTCTTTGAAAAAAGTACAAGACAAACAGAAGGTTCCAAAAATAATGCAGGGGTGGGCCCTGCTATTTTTCTACAATAAAAAATTGAGTACCATATGAAACCAGTTGATTCTACATAAGATTGTTAGGATCCCAATAAATGGACAGATTTGTCATTTGGACGTAAATAGTAGGAAGAGTAGTGAAGAGCACCTTTGCTCTCTGTTAGTGGTTTGCTCTCGGGACGGGACGGGCGGGACGGGCAAAATCCGGGGTCGGGCACGGGCAAGTCAGGCACGGGCAAGTCGGGTAGGACGGGTAACTCGGGTACAGGCAACATGGGTTTTTTTTTTGGAACCTTACCCTTACCCGCCCTTTTACCCTTACCCGTCTCGGGTACGGGTAAGACGGGTCGGGGGTAGGACGGGTCGGGCGGTCCGGGTCAAACCCGGACCCGGGTTTTTTTTTTTTTTTTTTTTTTTTTTTTTTTTTTTTTTTTTTTTTTTCTTGAGTGATTTAATCATAAAAAAAATGGATTCATTAGATATGATTTCGATTCATTTATATATAAATACATCACTCGAGATTTATTTCAACGGTTTGAATTCGTTGTTTGAAGTTTATTTAATAAACTTTCAAGATGAAACACTACATGTCATTAAATTATAATTGAAATTACTATATTTTTATGTTGCATTGTATAAAAACAATATTTGTCTAAAGCATATATAATATGTGAGGCCTTGCTCTTTTATCGTAACGTGCATTCTCGAGTCTATTTATGTATCTGTTTTTGTGAAATATTGTACTTCGTATTAGAAGTCGCAAAAATAAAATTCAGTGTTGATATTAAAACTGATGAGTTAATAATTTTGATTCGCATGTTATACTTCCCTCATATAATTTTGATTCTTGAACAAACTCTTAACTAACAAATATTAACAATGTTATCTTACAATTAATAATTATTGGGATTCTAAACATTTTATTTTAAAACATCTAAATACGAATTATTTGATCTTTAAAACTGAATTATTTTAAAACAATAGATTTATAAATAAAAGCTACCCTCCTCCTTTATTCCGGGCTTGGGACCGGCTATGTAAAATAACATAGGCAGAGTTCTAACTTTTTTTTTGTTAGTAATTCTTCGTAAAATGAATAATTTTAAAAATAATTGAAATATTTATAAATTTAATAAAAGAGGTTAGAAATTTATACCGGTCTTTGACCCTTTCTTTTGTGAGATTTGGCATGCTTCCTAAAGATACTCACACCTAGGACTTTATGATATGTAAAATCTTGCGTGCAACCGTTTACCTTACACTTTAAAGTATTCAGAGTATTGTCCGGGTGGAAGGTACAATCATACCAGGACATCCAGTCCGCGTGGTATGATTGACCGATAAGATCGTGAAGAGGACTTGCCATTTTTAAACCTATTATTAAAAATAAATCCGAAGTTCAAAATAAAATCTAACATATAAAAAAACAAATCTAAATACTTCACATTTCCAAAAAACAAATCTAACCTTTTTTTTAAACCTATTAAAAATAAATCCAAATTTCAAAATAAATTCTAACATATTCTAAAATAAATCTAATTACTTCACATTTCAAAAAAATAAATCTAACAATTTTTTTTAACCTATTAAAAATAAATCCGAATTTCAAAATAAATTCTAACATATTCTAAAATAAATCTAATTACTTCACATTTCAAAAAAACAAATCTAACCTATTTTTTTTAACCTATTAAAAATAAATCCGAATTTCAAAATAAATTCTAACATATTCTAAAATAAATCTAATTACTTCACATTTCAAAAAAACAAATCTAACCTATTTTTTTTAATCTATTAAAAATAAATCCGAATTTCAAAATAAATTCTAACATATTCTAAAATAAATCTAATTACTTCACATTTCAAAAAAATAAATCTAACCTATTTTTTTGAACCTATTAAAAATAAATCCGAATTTCAAAATAAATTCTAACATATTCTAAAATAAATCTAATTACTTCACATTTGAAAAAAACAAATCTAACCTATTTTTTTTAACCTATTAAAAATAAATTCGAATTTCAAAATAAATTCTAACATATTCTAAAATAAATCTAATTACTTCACATTTTCAAGAATAAATCTAATTACTACTACAAATTAAATTTAATTACTTAACAATTACTACAAATTACTATAAAATAAATCTAATTATCTACAAATTACTACAAAATAAATATAATTATCTAACAATTACTACAAATTATTATAAAATAAATGTACCTTCAATCTTGTAGAACGAATCTCGTGGGATTTTGAAAAACCTTCGTAATTCCGTTTGCGGATTTTTAGAACGATTTAAATGTACAACTATATTTTTTTTTAACAAGAAATTTAAATTTTGAGAATAATAAAAAAAATTGAGAGAATGAGATTGAGAGAAAGAGTGATTGAAAATATTATGAGAATATGAGATATTGAGATATGAAAAAATATGAGGGATTGGGGTATATTTAAAGAGATTTTGTTTGGGGGGAATGAATTTTGAAAATTTTAAACTCTGTGATTTCAAATTGAAATTGTTAATTAAATCCTAACCGTTCAAATTTTTTCATGCACAAATCTTCATGAAAATATTTTTACAAGTGCGAATCTCGATAAAAATCAATGGCTTAGATCAATTGTAATCAATTGATGGGATTTGATGTGATTAAAGATTTAATTATTTAAATTTGATTTGAAAGGGGGGCCGGCGGGTAGGGTGGGTAGGGGGCACGGGTACGGGCACGGGCACGGGTGCGGGCGGGCGCGGGCACGGGTGCGGGCACGGGTGCGGACGGGCGTGGGCACGGGTGCGGGCGGGGCGCGGGCACGGGCACGGGTGGGCACGGGTACGGACACGGGCGGGCACGCGACCCGACCTCGGGACGGGTAGGGACGGGTTTTTTTTCAAAATTTCAGATTCGGGTAGAATTTTGACCCGTCCCGACTTACCCGTGACCCGTCTAAACCCGGGCACGGGACGGGACCTTAATTTGTCATTTGGCCCATATCAAACTAGTTGATTCTACGTAAGATTGTTAGGATCCAAATAAATGGACAGATTTGTCATTTGGACATAAATAGTAGGAAGAGTAGTGAAGGGCACCTTAATTTGCTTTCTGTGCATTACTACCCAACAAACTGTTCTCTCTCTCTCATATTTCCTTTTTCTCTAAAACTTTGTTTTCGATTTTTTCTACGAACTAAACAATACAATTAATCGTGTGACGACTTTAATCTAAACACTGAACACATTCTCACATAAAAGGAGTTAGAACCGAAAGCACACCCTCTCCTATTTTTGAAAATACAAAATTACTGTATATATCAGTTATATCAATTACAAAATATAATTGCATATTATGATTTTTATATTTTATTAATGGGAAAATTTTCTGTGTGCCCATCTAAACTTTTGAAATAGCCAATATCCCCATCAAATCACCATAATATGTAATATCCCAAAAAAAAAATAACGTTTTTCTTCTATTCCCTTTTATTTATTATATCTTTTATTTAATTATATTAAAATTTTAACTGACCAATATACTCTTTGTTTTAAAATGGAGATGTCATGTTATTCTCTTCGTTTTACATATCTCTACAGAATTTCTTAAATACAGTAAAACAACAATACTCAGTCGCGATTATGGAGGCTAAGAATAAAGAAAAGGAGCTAAACTATGAGGGAGAGATGATTGGTTGATTGTTAATAATCAATGAATTTCTGACTTAAAAAGAGCGAGGGAGGATTTTCTTTTCTCCTTTCTTCATTTGGGAAGGTGAATAGAGAGTAGAATTATTTCTGAGGCTCTCGCCTCTATGGATTTAGGTGCTTTGATTGACTTTTTATATTCTATTATTAAAGTGGGAGAAGACGAATTTGAATAAAGCAAGGCAGCAAGACAACAGACGACCTTCCTGTAAAGATGAACAAAGATTGGCTCAAAAGGAAGCATGTCCAGGATTTGGAGCTGGATAATATGCCTCAGGTTTCACTGACACAGAAAGCGCCATCCCATGAATTGATCTATTTGTAAGCAATGCTCAGTTAATCCATTTGTCAAAGTAGGTGAACAAGAATGGCAGTACATTCGATTAAGGGGTACTTGTCATCCTTGACTCTCCCTTTGATCAAAGAGGTTGATATGTACGTGCTGATATTTTCTCTGCTCATGAGAAGTACCAGAAAACCCCTTTGATTGAATACTCTCACTCGAAAAAGAGATCACCCAATAAATTCGCCGCATACCAAATCAATTTTAACAAATCGTCTTCAAACCATGTATCAGTTGCTGGCTCATCAAAGTATCATTCAACAAATAACTCATCTATATGCATTTTGTCAGGTAGATTGGCCACTGAAGAAAACCATTTCCTTTCTTTTCATGCTCTCCAAGCCAATAATATGCAGAGACCCCCTGAAACACACTCAGGTACTGCAGTTCTTTTAACTAATGATCACCGTAGCGCAAATTGAAGTAGCAATGTCTTTTGCTTCTGAGATATTTGAGCTTCCCAATACATCGTGTTTGTATAGACATAATCAAAATGCTTCAAGCTGATCAATTTGCTCAAATCATCAACTACCATCACCTTTTACTCAAAGTTTCCCTTGCAGGTCTAGGGTTGAGGCCTCGAGGGTAGTAATTGCACTTGTTCAATCCTGACAGAGATATACCCTTCCAACTAGACATTTAAGTACATTTCCAAGGGTAAAATTTCATAATTCAAATTATATATTTTTAAGGATCTTGATGGATTCGAACCATCACCCCCCTGTTCAAGGACTCTGTCCGAATGTTTGAGCTAAAGATCCATCTCATCCTTCAACTTAAAAAACTTTTTTCATTTATATATTGCTATGGATTATTTTGGTTGATTATAAGTGGTTTACTGGCATATGGTGGTACTGAGTTCCTTGAAATTTTAGATGATTACACCTCGCTTATGGTCTAAAATTTATAATTTATCATAATTATACATCAATTTGCCTCAGCTGTGTAGACCTGGTAAAGCAATAAAAGCACAATATTTGCACAACCACACTTATGGTCTAGTTTCATTACGAACTTCATTCATTCTCATACCAAGTATCACCTACTTCACATTTAACCCAAATTAGTCCCAATCGAGCATCAGATAAAATATAATCATGCAATTGAGCTTTCTTAAGCTATAATGTTCAATTGTACCTCAACTCAGTTGAATTTTGCATTTACAGAATCTCGATTCTCCTGTCACACCTACAAATACAATTAAATGTGCTCTAATTTTAGTCAAAATCTAGCTCAAAACTGGTAAGAACACATACCTCAACCAATCAAAAATGATGTCGGTATAAGGCAACAGGAGAAAAAATTGAACAGCCGGCAAATTTAATCTGAAGAGAATGAATGAAGCATCATGTTTATGTAGTGTTAGGAGTATATAATTGTAATATCGTAATATCAAAATCATCTATCAATATTTGAATTAAAAGGACCAATTCATTGTGTCGTGACACAGGCTTCATTTTTCTTATGGCCATGACTCGCATCACCTTGGGCTGCCGTCCAGACATCTCCGCAGCCAGAGGCATGCTCGATCCGTGAGGGAGGGAGGGGGACGAGAAGGGGAAGAGCGTCTATGAGAATGGCGAGGATAGCAGAGGACTGGGAACGGGAAGAGGGGAGAGGAAGAAATGTCGCTGATCAGCAGCTTGATAGGGAAGGAGAGGAACAACAAAACAAATGGACTGGACGCTCTGTTTAAAATCTATGGGTATAATGGTCCGTTAAAATTTTAAATAAAAGATAAAATAAATAAAAGGGGATAAGAGATGGTTTAGAAGGGTAGACTGGAAATATTTCCTAAATTAATTTTATAGATTCCAGCTAGCCCACTGAAAATCTCAGTTGGATCGGTTCGTACATTGACCAACAATTGTATTTGGAGGTTCCACTTAAATTTGAAACTTTATTATTTCATTAAAAAGATTGTATCGTTGTTATATATACACTCGTACCCAGTGGATCTACAAAAACTTAAAGCGGCACCAACAAATAATATAACCCAACATTTTTTTTGACAAAGAAAACAGAGTCTAAACAAAACAGAGTCTAGCCCTTTTTCATTAATCATTTTAAGGTTACAAGAGAGATGTAACTAGAAATAAAACACAATTTTGCTCAAAACATTTGAGCATAGAATAAAATAAAGTAAAAAAGCTTAAAAGAGAAACTGAAATAGAAATGAAAATTTAAAACAATAAAACATAAAAGTTAACTATTTGTAAGTTTTCGGTTGTTCTTAATCTCCTGTTGTTGAACTGTATCTCCACTGTCTTTCCACCTGCTCCGCTAATTGCATCAGATTGCATGCTTCTTCTCTGAAAGTTCTGGTGCATCTTTCTCTCCAAATAACAAAATGTGTGATTAGCAAGATTGATCTCTCTTTCTTGCTAAACTTGAATTCCTTCAGACTTTTTATAGTGTCTTCATCTTCATTTGATAATCCTCCCGGTATCTTGACGTTCATCTTGATTTCTATTAATCTGAATAACAACTTGGTTATTATACACTTATTGAATAAGTGAGATACTGACTCAGCTTGCATCTTGCACATGATACATCTATTCGTGAGGCTCCATCCGCGCTTGTTTAGATTATCCATTGTGAGAATCTTGTTAAATGATATCAACCATGCAAAGACTTTAAATCTTGGCGGCACTTTTAATTTCCAAATTCTTCTTATCGTGTTATCAATTCTCGGCCTGTCCATGAGTACTTGATATGCTGATTTGCATGTGAAGTCTTCTGTTGCTGTCCATAACAAAATTATTCTGTCTTCAACTGCTGATAATTGCACTGAATATAAAGCAATCTGTCTTCCAAAATTCACCATTTCCTCTGCTGCCTCTTCTGAGAAATTGCCGTGAAAGCAATCTTGAATTGCATCGGATTGCAGTACCTCCCTTAAGCTTGCTTCCTTATCAATAGCATATGTATATAAATTCGGATATGTATAGCACAACCTTCCCAAACCCCAATTGTCTATCCAGAATTGTATATTATTACCATTTCCTGGAATTCTAACCACTGAAATGTTGAACATCGGCTGTGTCACCTTCAGAATTTTGTTGAAGAAATAAGCATTCGGATAAAAATTTTGCTCACCATTTGTAATCTTGAACATTGACTTCCAAAGTCGTTGTTTCGGTTCCATCCATTGCCACATCCATTTCATGAGAAGTGCATGGTTGAACATACCAAGATCCATAATGCCTAATCCACCCATCTTTTTCGGTTTACAAATCATTTGCCAATTTGCCAAGTTTAGTTTTCTTGTAATTGGGCTTACACCATGCCACAACATTAAAACATACATTGTTGTCAAGTGAGCGTAACAGATTTTTATATCACTAGTTGTATGGTATATAACATCAGATAATTACCAAAATCAATCAGAAACAATATATCAGGACTTGTAGTAGTCACTAGGAATTTGCAATGGAAGTTGTATTAATAGAGAAAAAAATGAAAAAAGAAAAGAAAAGGAGACGAAGTTATATCAGCAATCAAAGATGTTTCTATCTAACCAATCCCTATTCATTTTAAAGCTGGAGAGAATTCAGAGTTTCGCCAACAAAATATTCTTATGCAAAGATGCTTTTTTTTTTTCTTAAAAAAAATATGTCTTTCTATTTTTCCCAAGAAAATATGATTTTCCAGGCAAATTTCTTCTACAGTTGATGTTATTTTTACACCAGTAATTATATATTGTGAAAAAAAAACCCACAAATGATCAATTCGATCAGATTAAAAATTTGTTGCAACGTGCGGCTACAATCTTAGTTATACATATCATGGTGGCTTGCCATGTACATATAATTACATCAAATAATTACTGGATATAAATAGATACTACATCATAACAGTAGCATCTTGTCTTTGAAAAATTAGGTAGATCACAGAACCAACAACAACATCAAAATAAATATTAGGAACAAATTAAATATTTTCACTTGTCAATTATAATTTTTTTTGAGAGAAGGCCCATAGGCTTTATCTATTCAAAATAAGTATGGGCATGGCACCCTCCTTTATCTCCCATTCTTATAGATTGGTTAGGTTCCAAAACATCAACTCATGTAGCTGTTGGAAGCCTCCAGCAGAACAATTCATCTTTCGATTCACTTCTCCTCTATTCAACGGGAGTAACCTGAGGCTACGAAGCTTCTCTAGCACTGGCAGCGGATCTTTCTTGAAATGGAGATTAGAGAGTATAAACTTTGTGACATGGATGGGAAACATGCCAACCACAGGTGACAACTTGTTGGAGGGTGAGGACTGCTCTCTTAGAAACAGAGATTGTAAATAATGCTGATAAAATGGAAACCTTTCCATCTCCACTATTGTTTGCGGCACTTCACTGCCATGTAATCTAAGACAGGTTAGATGATTCAGTGTACCAAGCAACTTGGCCATTAAATCCATGAAAACGAGCTCTCCACTTTGATATCTAAATCGCGCACATTCGGTAGTTTAGGTAACTGTGCATTCCATGCACTACTACAAAAAAACAGTTTGTACACGGACTTTAACTGGAGAGCTACACGGATTTGGAATCGTGTGCGATACTGGAGTGTAGGAAAGTCCACCATTTACACACGGATAATATATACATCTACGATTACACTAATCCTATACGGATTTTTTACTCAAGATCCGTGTAGCTAGGGTATGGAGCTACACGGTTTTTTAACAAAAAAACCGTGTAGCACCATACCCTAGCTACACGGATTTTTAGTACAAATCCGTGTAGGAAGATCCTAAATCAATTTTTATTTTTAACACATCCTACACGGATTTTTTCAAATATCCGTGTACGATTTTCTTTTTTTTTTTTGTATTTTTTTTGTATTTTTGGCTAGCCTCCACTTTTGCTAGCCATTATATATAATATCAGAATGTTTTTTTAACCCAAAACAGATAGAAATTGCCAAAACAACATAACAATTCAAATTTAATAATTATACAAATTAATTTATACGAATCCATATTGTGGAGTACAAAATTGGGAAATAAACCACCTTGCCCACATCCCTCTCACTTCGTCGACTTGCTCGGGTGAGTAAGCAGCTTGTCTCCGGTTATACTACAATTATAATTTGAGTTAGTAACAAGAGAGGTATCTTAGAGGCAGTTGGATTCTATGTAAATTACCAAAAGTCTACAAACAAAATTAGAGGAAGAAGTGAACTGACAAAAGAAAGAGAGAGAGGCAGCAATGGAGGCGCACACACCACCTAAACCCTAACAAAAGAAAGAGAGAGAGAGACAAAGAGAAGAGAGAAGAGAAAGTGCGGCGGACCAGAGGTGAGGGTTTTGAACTCGGACTTGGAAGAATTTCAAAATCAGAGGAAGAAGAAGTGAACTGGGGACTTAGAAAATTTTGGAAGACATAATCTAGTGTGCAAGGATTCCTACATGGATTTTTATTACAAATCCGTGTGCAATAGGTATCCTACACGGATATTTAAGTACATATCCGTGTAGCTCTCCTCTTTTTCTACACGGTTTTTATTAAATATCCGTGTAGGAATAGTCTTTCAACACGGATATTTACGTAACTATCCGTGTAGGAAAAGATCGGTACAACTTCTTAGGAGGGACAGGCATATTTATTTCAAAACATGCGCACCCTATGTAATTAATTACAAATTTAATATTGAATATACCGAAAATAAACACAGAAAAACGAAGAGTCACCTTAATCCCTATATATCTTCGGAATCGGTTCCTCTTAAACATATCTTAATTTCTCTAAGTGAAAAAAAATATCACATGTCGATGAAGAACATCCTGTTGAGGCACTACCACCAATTCCAGAGGACTTCATGCCAGTGCCTTGGATCCCACCCGGTTACGAACGACCACCACCAGGTTATTCCAGAAGTTGGCCATGGCCACCATAGCCAACTTGCCCATGTCGCAGCCCCAGGGGCCATCCGCCACCGAAGCCCTACATTCGTCGCACAAAGAAAAAATCTGTTGTTTAGAGTTTCTTTTTTTTGTTACTGTAGGAGTTTCTTTTTTTTGTTTTATTATATCAATTTTTGGGTAACTTTTGTAATATATATATCAGTAGTAATATATGAAAGTTTACTTGTTTCCATTTTTGTTCTTCTGTATTTATTTTCTGTATTAATTGTACAATTTTAAATTTGTTAATATTTAATATTTCTAACACAATGATGAATATTTTTATTTGTAAAATAGTGTACAAGAATGAATACATAAATTATAAAGAAATTAATATTTACAAAGTTCATATCTAAATGAATAAATTTCTTAATTTATAAGAATGAATATTTAAAGAGCTTCACAGTAATGAAAACATGTTCATTTTTATATTTAAATAATAACAAAATATGAAATTGAAAATATATTATATTTAAAAAAATAAAAATAGAGAATCCTACACGGATATTTAACTACATATCCGTGTAGGAATATGACATAATATAATAAATAATTTGGGTAACATTTAATAAAATTTCACATCCGTGGGCTATCCTACACGGATATTTAATTGAATATCCGTGTAGGAAGATGAAGAATCACCCTTCCTACACGGATTTGTAACTGAAAATCCGTGTAGCTCTCTCACTATTCCTACACGGATATTTAATGAAATATCCGTGTATAAAAGATTAATTTCCACACGGACACTGATTTTTAAGTTAATATTCGTGTAGGATTCCTAAGGTATAATCGCACACATTCGGTAGTTTAGGTAACTGTGCATTCCATGACTCTCTGCTCTTCACAAGCCAGAGTGTCTGCAGATTTGTTAGGTCAGTAGATGATGAAGGCCCTAAGGTATAATCCTCCCAACGCCAATGTAGAATCACATGCCTAAGTGTTTTCACATTCCATATATCATCAGGCAAGTCGCCATGATCATCTAGTCCCATGAAATCAATGGTCTCCACAAATTTCCCATGCAGTTGGCAATACCTGTTGACAAACAAGATAATTAGAGCACCAGTTAGGCCTCAAACTTGTTAGGGGTATTTTCGTCATTAACCATTTATTAGAAAAAAAATAGAGTTACTAGTTAATAAAACAAAGACAACTCCATCTTTTGATTTGAATGTTATGTAACCATTAGGAATAAAATCACTGTAATAACTTTGATATTAAGACTGCAATAAAATCAAACAATTCATCACACTCTCTGTTTATCACTTCACTATTTTATTCCGCAAAAATCAATATGAGATCAAAGCCCATGGTTTGATAACCCGATTAAAGAAAATAAACCAAGTGCCTTAAAGGCCACTAAGAGCTGCACAAGCCAGCCACCCATACCAGAAAAATAACAAGAGTTTTTGTTCTTATCCAGTTCAGTACCAGAAATATGAGTAAAACTAGAAAAAAGGCAGTGTATTAGAGGATACAAGTCTCAATTAGTTAGAATAACAGAATTAGGTAATTCTATTATATTGTACTTGTGCTCGAGATATGTTCTATTGTATGAGATGAGAGCTATATAAAGCTATGTACAGCCATTCTGTAAAGATACAATAATCAATACAAAATATTCAGAAATTGCATTCTTGAATTCTTTATTTCTTTTCTTTAGATGGTATCAGAGCCATCAATGGCTAACACCTCCATTACCCAAAATCAAACCCAAAACAACCAAAATGAATCAATCATTACCTTAAACCTTCCAATTGCCACAAAACTCTCTCATACAAATTTCCTCACATGGAAATCTCAGATACTACCGGTGATCAAAGGCTACAATCTTGGAAGATACATCTCAGCTGCGCCCTCAGATGATGTCGTCTTCTCAGAAAGGCAAGATCAACTCATTCTAGCATGGATGCGTTCATCCTTGACTGAGCAAATCCAGGCTCAGGTCGTTTCTTGCGAGACTACTGCTGATCTTTGGACAAATCTCATTCAGATTTTTTCTGCTACCTCGCGAGCTCGCCTGACAGATCTTCGCAGACAGCTTCAGACTACAGTCAAAGGAGCATCCTCCTGTTCCGAATACCTTCAGCAGATGCGGCAAATCTCCGATGAACTTGCCTTCATCGGATCTCCTTTGGCCTAAGAATCAGATAAAATTAAATCCGTTTTAAATTTGATTCGTTAAATTGCCACACCGTTAGATTTACATTTGATTGAGTTTACGGTGGATGCTGCCCATCGGAACTAAATTAGGTCCGATGGGCATCGAACCTACACTGGTTCTCACATCCAGTGCAATGAGTAAATTCGGACCGTTTGTTTAACCGAAACCTATTGAGTTTGATCCGGCTGGAATTAATCCGGACAGTCCATTTTTTTATTGTACCCCTCGGTACTGAGGAACATGCAAAAGTGTTCATCTAGTATTTATTTCCCTCTTCATTAGGTGCGCTGGCATATGTAATGTATTGGACTGAGGAATAATTCAAAGAGCAAATTTGAGGCTAATACATGTGCACCCATGCATCAACTCAAAAAAACGGTTTAGATATAGGAATCTCATGTAATAAGATTTAGGTTATTTTTCGGTACAAATCAGCATATAGATCGATGTTGATTCATTTTTAATCAAGGTTTTAAGTAGAGATTATTGCATCATCGAAGAAAGGCTAAAAAAACTACTGCGAATAGCGTAACAGCAAATGTATTTGCCCAATATTTTTTGTAATGGAAAATATCACTGAAAAATAGGAACCATTGAATTTTGTTCGAATATGACTGAGCAGAATAATTAGATAATAAGGGGTTCTTTTCTTTGAAGTAAGGAGTTGTTTCTTTAGATGATTTTTTTTGAAAAATATTGCTTCTTGGGGCTTCTATGTTATTACTCGGTTGCCAGATCAGTTGATACCAGTTGATACATACTGATCCAATGTTGTAGAATTTTTTTTTCAACCTCTTTTTTCTTGGTGTTCTTGCATCGATTAAGCAATTAAAAAACAGATATGGCAAGAAGGAACTAAAAGAAGTATTCAGTTGAGATGGTTTGCAATCAGTACCAGTAGTTGCCATAGGCAGTAACAATATTGCCTTCTTAATCTCTGCTTCAAATGTCTTTTTCAAGATATGACTTTTTTTTTCGAAGCTAGTATGTCAAGCATCTTGATTTGGTGTTTTGATTCATTGGCATTGATGTTATTTATGTAAGAAATTGTAACAAAGGAAGAAAGTTATTGTGATTATAGAACCCTTTTCAATGATAAATTATAAATTTCAATTGTTTTTTACTAGTAGGAAATTATGGAAGAATTTTTGGAAAATGAACTTTTCATGTACTTGAATTAATCAAAGTTCAGATTTTCGATTTGTAATATATCCGATTTGCAGCATTTAGCTAAATTTTTTTGTAAGAATTGTGAAGAACTATGAAGTTTTGTCCTTATTGGGGAATTTTTTTAGTGAATTTTCGTTTCTATTATTTTCCTTTTGATCTAAGAACTAAAGATGGTAAAAAAAAAAAATGATCTGCTGTTTATTTTTCTTTAGAATAATTGATAGACAAAATACCTGTGAATGTTGTTCCCTGAACCAAACTTGTGCTCCAAAAATGTTGAATTTAATCGAACATATTATGAATTTATCTTTCATTATTTTATAATCCACTTGGCAATTTGCATTGAAGAATGCCAAACAGCCCAAACCTGAGAACCAATTCCTGTCTTCTAATTAAAAAAATATATTGAGTAAGGCTTGGGTGCTATAGATAGTATAAGATTTTTTATTCTACAGTCTTAAAAACTTGTCGTATAAATTTTAAATTTCGATTTAAGTAACTCAGTAAATTGGTTATATAATGAATTTGTAGAATATTAATTTTTACTATTTTTGAATTTTTTTTACTGTTATTTATGATTTATGAAAGATGACAAGAAATAGCTTTAAATATTGACAATTTTTTTTATTTTGAAGTTATTTTTTGCCATATTTCATAAACAATAAAAAAATATAGTAAAAATAATTTAAAAATAATAAAATTTGAAATTTGAAGTTTATATGATAGATTTTTGAGATCGTAACACGCAAAGCCTTATGTTATTCATAGTACTTGAACCTTACTAAAAAATATTTCCATATAATTGGAACATCACCGATGCGAATTCAAATAAAAGAAAAGAGTATTTTCAGGTAATTCATTTACACGAATAAACGTGTCTGTTTTGAAATTAATGTTAAAAAAAATATAACGACAACAGCACGAAGTTTTCATTGCACTTTTCTTATCAAATTGCACAAATTTATAAGGGTAAATATGATATTATGAATTTAAGAGCAAAATATGTAAATTCTTCCTTAAAAGAATTACTATATTTTATTAAAACACAAAGAAGACCTACAAATTAGTTTCAATCAATAAACAATAATATGTGCCCTGCGAAGCCGTATTCATCGCATAATCTTGTCTACTGTCAGTTAACGATGGTGACCCGCTTATTAGTCGTAACGATCGAATACAATCATTTGGGGGAGTATGATAACAAGATGATGTTAATTCTTTTTGGAATGCATAATTAGTTTTGTTTAATCAGTGAAACGTATTCAGAATAAATTTGGAGAGTAGGATAACAAGATGACAAGGTACTGTTTAACTTTCATGAGGGAGAAGTTTGTGTTTTCAACCCACAGTGTTTATTTTTACACTAACATTAATATATAAAATTTATATTCAGAATAATTAATTCAAACCTTAATTTTGTTCTTTAAATAAACAATACATTCATATTTTTATTTTGTAAAATAATAGAAGTTTCTAAAACTCAGAAATGTGCATTACTTATCCAAATAGGATTATAAATTGTAATGTTGTTTTAAAAATCAACAAATTGGTAAAATATTTGCAAAATTATTAACTATTTCAAGTATAATATTTCAATTTGAAATTTTAATATAGATATATTTTAGAAGACAATTACATTAAATATTTGAAGTTTCAATACAGTAAGAGTTTTATATAACATGAGTTTACTATTTTTTTTAAAATAAGTCATCTAAAATATATAACATTTTACACAAATTATTCCATTAATATTTGATTTATAAATTTTATGTCCATTTGTCTACCAAGAATAACAATCTCAGATTCATTTTAATATATTAATTTGATATAAAAGGATTATCATAAAATAAATTTTAAAAATTAAGAAAATTACTTGAAATAATTAATTTTTATGACAATAGCTATATTTTAGTAATATAATATCAGTTTTCTCCATCATCTTTTTTTTTATTTGTATTATTTAAATTTTGTGATGATAGTTTTCGACTTTGTTAGCATAATCTTAATAGATGATGCATCTTTACAAATTTTAATTAAACAAGTCAAATTATTATATATTTGAACAATAAGACAAGTTTGTTGTGTGCTTCTTTTTTGAGAGATAATATACATTAAAAGAATGTTATATATACTAAACTTTTGTCAGAAAAGAGGATATTTGCATGTTCAATCATTCTAAAGATAAATTGAAAATACTTGTATGTATATATTACTATGATTTATTTTCAGATATATGCATTAATTGGTGTTCTCCGATCGTATGACTACAAAAAAAAAATTCCATTAAAATTTAAACGACAAATGAGTTTGTCTTATACAAGGTTCTGTCAACTTTTATGAGGAAGATGTTTATGTCTTTTTCACCCAGAATGTTTACTTTTACTTTGATAATAATATATTAAATTAATATTTCGAATCATGAATTCAAACCTTAATTTACATTAAATAAACAATGAATTCATGGTTATGAGAACACGATATATATTTATTTAAAAGAGAAATTTATTTTGATAATTTTATGTCATATTTAAAAACAACTCCATAAATTTAGGCAGTCGTTAAAATAAAAAATAATACAATTTTTTTTTTAGAAAAGTAATTAATTTAGATATGTTGACTTAGTATCAAAATTTTCATGTAATACAATAGAATTTATTTTAATGAGAAAATAAATGACAAAGTTTATTTTAATCACAAAATCTCATGGGTACCCCTTTCATATCAGATCGGGTAATTGTTAAGTGCTCGGTAAACGAGAAAATCTCTTCTACATTGTCCGTACATATACAATACAATTTATTGTATATAAATAATTGGAGAATTTCCATATTACGGAATACATCAGAATATATTTAAGGAAATATGACATATTTTCTTAAATTATTATTACTAGTACGAACTAGTTTTAATTTAGTACACAACTACACATACGTACTCCTCATCATTTGATATGAATTGAGCAGAAGTTTTTGTACAAAAACTCAACTTAAAATCTACAACCATTTTCTTTATCTCAAACGGTAAATAAAATTATCACTGATTAAATTAAAAATACAAAGCACACAAAGAAGAAACCAATGACAAATATGAAATTGGGCGCTTGGAGTAACATATGCATTGAATGGTGTCCATGGCTCTATTAGAAATGAATTGAAGGAACATGTTTGCATAAGTTGCGGACCTCATTTTCCTTGGCAGCACGGTCAGGGTCACTGTTTAACCCAAACCAACACAAGTCTTGAAGGTTGGTTAGGTGTCGTAGTCCCTGAGGAACACACAAATGTGAAGTATAACCAATATCGATTTTTTTAAGAATGGGCATGGCCCCCTCCTCTATCTCCCAATCCTTTAGAGCGGGAAGGTACACAATACTCAGATATTCTAACTGGCTGAAGCCTTTAGACGAACAACACATTTTTTCATTGGTGCCTATTGTAAGTAGCCTGAGCTTCTTGAGGCATTGTAGTTTTTCCAATGCCGGCATTATGTCTTGCAGGGATTTGAATCCTCCCAAGTCAAGATGAGTTAGATGAGGAGGCATATAAATGGGCGTTTCAATCAACTCATCTGATCTATGAATTTGTAACTTGAGAGATTGTAGATTTAGATAAAATGGGAAGTCTCTCATGTCTAACTTTCCATTAAAAGGTATACAGGCACTATTGAGGTAGAGGGAGATCAGGTGCTTTAAGGTGCTTAGGAAAGTGTCAAGTCCCTCCCACGAACGTGAATCGTATGATAATCTTAGTGTACGTAAATTGGGTACATGAGGTAACTCTGTTTTCCATGACTCTGTTTCCCATGATTCATTGCTATGCACCCGCACCCAATCAAGTGTTTGCAAATTTGGTAGTTTTGCTGACGATGGTTGTGTAACATTAAATCCAGTGACATGCCTCAGTGCTTTATGCGATGATAACACAAGGTCATGAAGGTATTGAGTTGCAATGGTTTGTAAAAACATCATGTTGCCTATCACCTCCTCCAAGGATCTATTCTCACAACTGGGATTGGGTATTTCACTTTTAGTAAAATTTAAGTATCTTAACTGAGTCAATCCTTCAAACATTTCCAATTTAATTTCGGCACCAGAACACCTTACCACTTTGAGCATCCTTTGTTTGGAACAATTTGGCATGCATCTAGTACCAAAGCACAACAGAGTGCGGAGGTTTTGGTTCATCACGAGTTCATCACAATCTGAATGGTGAACTGCCACACGACGTGCCATACACAAGTTATGCTGATCATCTGGATGTGAATACACTATGAGAAAGTTGTCCTCCTTGGCTTTTTGGAGAGCAAGATCCCGTAGGAGATCGTGTATGCGGCAATATTCGATAGAACCATCCTCAGATCTAGATGTTACTTGAACCATGCTCCTGTTATACAACAAAACAAATTGTTTTGAGCAGACAAGCACATTCGATTTGGAGAGTTCATAAATGTCATAACTAAATAATTGAGGCTCACATTAATTTTTCTACCGATTTTTTTATTAATAGGAAATATAAAATAAAAATAACGACAACGAGGAATGATTTCAGTGAATTTTGATATCTAAGTAGAACGTTATGATTTATAACTTTCAGGACACTATAGCTGGACGTTATAAACAATAATGCCCAGTTAATCTGATTGAATATTCGTTAATTAATCATAAAACACTGTAGCTAGTCATTATCGTCCATAACGGCCAACTAGAGTGTTTTTTTTAGTTCAGTTCTATAACGGTATGATCGAAAAAACACTGTAGTGGAACGTTATGGTCCTTGAAGTCCAGCTGTAGTATTTTTTTTATTAATTAGCGATAATCCAATCAGATTAACTGAACGCTATGGTTTATAACGTCCAGCTATAGTGTCCTAGACATTATAAACCATAACGGTCTTCTTAGAATTCGAAATTCACCGAAATCATTCCCCATTATTGTTATTTTTTATTTATTTTCTTATTAATAAAAAATTCCGCATTTCTCTAAGGTAAGCACTAAAAGAAAATACTAATTATATATTATAATATTAACGTTCATAAATTTTCTGGACTGTAAATTTTTCATAAAGGAAAATAGTTAGCTTCAAATCAATTGAGTTGGATGGATTTATAGATAACTAGAGTGAGAAAAATAGCACGGTGGAGCCGGCCCAATCACATAACATAACTAGTTTATGCTGATTGCATTGTGCTTTTTTCGTGCTTTTCTTTCTTTCTCATGAAGTGCTCCTGATATTGGAATGTAATATATATATATAGAGTATGGCTAATATGCTTTTGGTTGTATTTCGGCCGAAATACAATCAATTTATTTTTCAATTTTTGAAGTCTAAAAAGTCGATCCAAACCATTAGATGTGTTCTCCATATTAAAATGTACTTGGAGACCAAATTTTATATTTTTTGAAATTTTTTTAATATTTATTAAGCCACTTTGAAAATCGCTGATCCAACGGTTTTACTGTTTGGTTAAGCCACCGTTGGATCAGCGATTTTCAAAGTGGTTTAATAAATAGTAAAAAAATCCCAAAAAAATATAAAATTTGGTCTCCAAGCACATTTCAATATGGAGAACACATCTAACATTTGGATCGACTTTTTGGACTTCGGAAATTGAAAAATAAATTAGTTGTTTTTCGGCCGAAATACAACCGAGAGCATATTAGCCATACTCTATATATATAGAGAGAGAGAGAGAGTTGGGCTATTATGCATTGCAATATATAGGCCATCTTGTAAATTGCACTATAAATCGTCATATTCAAAGTCCAAACAGCCGATCCAAACCGTTTGATTTATTATCCATATTATTATGTATTTGGAGACCAAATTTTACATTTTTTGGAAATTTGTTACTATTTTTTTAGATTTATTGAAAATCACTATTTTTTTATGGTCCAGATTTGTCTGAAAAACAACGATTTTCAATAAATAAAAAAAAATAGTAAATAATTTCCAAAAAATATAAAATTTGGTCTCCAAACACATATTAATATGGAGAACAAGTTGAACTGTTTGGATCGGCTGTTTGGACTTTGAATCCTACGATTTATAGTCCGATGTATAATGGGGCCTATACATTGCAATGTAACGTAGCCCATCTATATATATATATTTTTTTTTTATATGAGTAGAACTTGGGTGCTCCTAGGAGTACTAAGTCCTTTTGTACTCTTAACTCTAAAATCTATCGGATTAACTTCGAACGATGAATCTAAACCGCTGAAATCATTCTATCTTACGAGTGATGCATCTACATGTGAAAATTTTAAAGTTTCGGATTAATTTCGTATAAAGTCAAGTGGTCAAAAGACTTTCAAAAGATGAATGTATTAAAATTAATTTAGAAATCTTCTAATTTTGACCACTTGACTTTATACTAAATTAATTCGAAACTTTAAAATTTTCACATGTAGATGCATCACTCATAAGTTAAAATGATTTCAACGGTTTGGATTCATCATTTCGAAGTTAATCCAATAAATTTTAGAGTTAAGAATACAAACAGGTTTGGTACTCCTAGGAGCACCCTAGTTCTACTCATATATATATATATATATATATATATATATATATCCCAAAGGGCTTTTATGGAAATAAATATTGGAATTAGCATTTGTACAACGAAATCAGCACATTATACTTAAATGTGTAAAGTATTAAATGAAGTAATACCTCTGCACGAGGTCCTCCAAGAAACTCTCCGCCGTTTCTTCAAACATTCTTTCATCCTCTTTTGGTATGAAGCCCTCTGCAATCCACATTCGAAGTAGATCTTTGGAGTCGATCTTATAGTCCTCGGGAAAGGCAGCAAAATACATGAAACAAGATTTGAGAGTAAATGGTAGGTCCTCATAACTAGTACCTATAATTTTCTCTCCATCGGCAAACCACATTGTTCGTAACACCTTACTCCAAGTAGCATAGTTGAGTGGCTTCTTCGTTGCTAATAGGCTTCCTAAAAGAACTAATGCGATAGGTAGCCCATTACATTTATTGACAAATTGATCTATGATGTCAGAAAGACCGTAATTAGCAATTTTAGTTGGATCCTCATTAGGAAGAGCCCTTTTCAACAAAAGCTCTAAGCTTAACTCTTTCGTTAATAACCCAAGTTCATATGGATCACACGTGGGATCCGCATGCTTAGCAACATTAAAGTGTCTTGTGGATAGAAGCACTCTACTTCCATTATTTTCATCTAGGAGTGCATTTTCAATTTGAGTCCATAGATCGTTTGTCCAAACATCATCAAGGACTATGAGGTATTTTTTGCCTCTAAGAGACTCATGAAGCTTTCTTGGAGAACCATCTGTATTTGATTGGTTGAGTTGTCCTCCTATTTTTCTCAAAATATCAACTAATTCAAACTTTTGAGAAATATCTACCCATATGCGAAGTTCAAATTGCGTCTTGATATCATCTCTATGAAAAATAAAAGATGTATTAAATTCTAGTATAACAAAAAATTTAATATGATAAACTGATCAACAAAAAAATTATTCGTGAATATTGTTGGTCTGTCAAAAATTAGCTAAGCTTTGTTAATAATAATTAGTAAGATATTATTAACATTTAAATGTTTGTTGTAAAATATGAGAATTTAGAGAGTTAGATCAAATTGGACAGTAAAATAATTGCACATTTCCTAAAATATATCATCTTTTGCTAATAGAAGGTCATATCACAATCCCGAATTTTTTATTCATATAAAAACAAATTAAAATGTACAAATATACACTCCATTTGCAAAAATTCCGGACTCAGTCCAATATGGAAAATTATTTCCCGGATTTTGGCCTTGGATCCATGAAATAATTTTCTGGATTTGAGAAATCTATTTGTGGAAAATTATTTACCAGAAATAGGATTTTTTATTTTCATTTTTTAATTAAATAGAAGATGTTATGATTTATTTATTTTTATATTGAAATATTAGAAATATTTTTATATTGCTTTAAACATTGATTCGGGAAATTATTTTGCAGATTCAGGGGTTGGATCTGGGAAATTATCCCCCGATTTGGGCAGATTACGATAATTTTTGCAAATGGAGTGTAGAGTTGGAAATTTTTATTTTTTTAGTATTAATAAAAATTTCCATCACAATCAGCTTATCTCAAAACCAATTCACCCAGACTCGATCATGCTAATAATTTATGTTTGTTAGGATCCAAATTGGGTAGGTTTATATGACCCATTTGCTATGGTGTCAGCCTTACAAATGAAACGTCTTAATACATTTTTCATAATCATATATATGAAGTTGATTTACTAACAAAATATAACATTTGAAATACAAACTAATTACAAGAGGCAGTTGCATGTCTCGTAAATCATAGATGCACATGACAATTTGTTCAATAAATGTCGTTAAATGGGTTTGACAATTTGAAAAATCAATTTATATTTTCCTTAAATATATAAAAGAGGAGGGATCCACTTGCACTATTTTTGGGTGACACAAAATTACATCATTTATTTTTAAAGTTTTCAAAATTCAAACAATCGATCCAAACTGTTCAACATGATCTCCATATTAAAATGTTCTTCGAGACCAAATTTTACATTTTTCTGAATTTTTTTTATTATTTATTAAGTATTTTACAAAATCGTTATTTTCAGACCATTAAATTTTTGTACTCATCTTAATAAATAGTAAAAAAATAAAAAAATGTAAAATTTAAAATACATTTTAATATATCTAACATGTTGAACGTTTTGGATCAACTGTTTAAATTTTAAAAATGTATGATGTAATTCGGCGTCACCAAAAAATAGCGTAAGTAGATCCCACCTCTATATAATAATATAATTTCATAATTTCTGTAAAGCTTGACGTTGAAATCATCACTGGTCAAGTTAGAACCAAATTGAACCAAGTCTATATTGTTGCAAATAAGGGTGTAATCAACTTGAATCAAACAATTAATGGATTTTCAAAACTACTAGTATGCAATAATTAAAATATGCATATATGTTATACACATACCTGTTGTATACTTTTTGCGCGAGAGTTGTCTTTCCAAGTCCACCAACACCCCAAATCGAAACCACAGAACGTCTCTTAACGGTCTTATTGAGCAACAAGTTGACAACATAGTCTTGGTCTTTCTTGAAACCGACAACATTGGGATCAACATCCGGTATCACGGGTGGCCTAATAGGCAGTATTATCTCTCCAGTTCCCTCACCTAGATTATTGATTCCAAAGGTTTGTCTACTCACCTTGATCTCTTCCAACCTTGTCTGGATCTGTCTTATCTCATTGACAAGTTTCTGTACAGCCGGAAGTTTTGTAGTATTGTTTATAAGCCTTTTCAGGTTCTTCCATATGCCGGTCAATCCGGTGGGTTTTGGTGGGACCTTGTTAATTAGAAATATTAGAGACAGCAAATTAAGCCGGAGATTTTTAGCATAGCCTAGTGAAACTTTACAAATAACACTTTTTTTTTTTTTTTATAACTTGGTGTATTGTACTAGGCCAACTGGTCATCATTTTAACTACAATGGCACTTAATTAAGACTTAGGTAGTGATGAAAGAAATTGTAATATATATGATGATCCAATCAATAAATAAACTAAATTCAGTCTATAAGAAAGTTTCAGACCTCCAAGAGAAAGGTGTCAATGACATCTTCTATCAAGTGGGCAACATCTCTTACTTCTTTTATCCAATGCTTTTGTCTCTCATCTGAGATATGCTTCTTGTCAGCATCCCTGAGAAAAGCTTGAATTCTTTCGAGGTCACGCCTCACTTTCGCCACTTGCTCATCGATGCCGTGTCTGAGTAAAACCTCCTTAACTGCACCATCAACAAGCTTTTCCAGCACAAAATTTACAATAGTCTCAGCCATCCTTTTTCTGTATTCTACTTGGCAGCTGAAATTAGCAAGAGAACAAAAACTCTTGGTGTATTAGTTCAAGATATATAAGAGGATCAGATATTAAATTTAAATGCCTCAACTGGCCGCTGGTTAATGCATTATTTCAAAGGTTAATTAATTAATTGATATTGACGGTTGATGAGCACAACATTCTAAATAATTAACAGCTCGTGGTTAATTTCTTTAATAATTAATGATGATTTCAGTGTTCTAAATAGCTCCGCTATAGCTTTTTCGGACCATAAATGTTAAGCTATGAGATAAAAATAATTCAGCTACAGTTGCTATAGCTGTAATAACATTTTTTTCATTATCAAATTTGATATGAAATCTATTTACATTGTAAAAACATGTCTTCAATTTTTATTTTTTATTTTAAACAAATATTTTATCAGTGTTAAATAATTATTCTGCTCCAAAAAATATTAATGATTGCGCTCGGAGAACGAACTAGATCCAATTCAAATATATAAAAATCAAAAGAAAAGAGAGAAATTTTTTGAGAATATTCAAATGCACGTCAAATCTATTTTTCTTATGGTCATTTTTTTTTTAAAGTTAAAACGAACGGTATACATGTATTGCCCTAAAAATTAAGAATAATTATTTGAGTCTCCGCACTCCAATGCTCTCAAAATTCCCGCAGCAATATTAGAGAAAAGATGTACTGTGGTCTCCCATTTTCAGTATCCGCACTCGTCTCAACATCAATTTTAATAGGTGTAAGTACTTGAAATTTAATATTTTAATACTGTGGTCTCCCTTTTTCAGTCCCCCAATCTTCCTGCGTCATCCTCTCTCTAATAAAATGGTGGGACTCAGTATCTGACAAAAGTCATCGGTGATGCCAACCACCGAAGCCCTCCCAGTGCTTTTACTTCTGCTATCGGCAAGGTTATTTAACAAGTTATTTTCTTTTTTGATTTCAGTAATGGGAGTATGGAGAGAGATAGAAAGAGAGAATGTTAACCACCCAACTCTCCTACGGTACAATCCAATCAATCAACTAGTTCCACTTACACTATGATCGGAATCATAACAAATAAGAATTCAATAGAATATAATAGATATGATTTTGAATTGAAATTTTCTGACCAGCTAAACAATTTTCATAGAGTGAATTCATTCTTAAAGATTTTATAATTATACTCAAGTTTCTTCAAAATTATGTATGCTGCCATCAAAATCTCCCTTCTAAGGTTCCAATTTGCAAAAAATAAAAAGTAAAAACAACTTTCTCTACAACATAGAGAAAGAAAAACAAAAGAAAAGAGATGGATTCTTACCTAGTCGGAAGAGACGAGAGGCGCTGCAGTCGTCGATCTTGATTGGAACAAACGGGGAACAAGAGTGGGCTAAGAGGGGTTCTATAGTCTTTTGCTTCTGTTCTTTACGATTCTCGCCAAATTCCTTAGGTTTGGCTGGGACTTCTCGATACGATTTGAGAGCAGAAAAGTCACATGGAGTGAAATCGATCATCTCTCTCACTGTTTCTGCTTCCGATTCAGTCAATAGGGTTGAATTTTGATTCTATTTTGCGTTTTACGCGTTTTTGCTCGGTTCAAATAAGAGGGTTTGTGTTCCCTACTTTGAATTCCTTTTTTTCGTGATGAGAGTTAAGTCCTTGTCTCCTCTCCAATAATTGCTAGCTAGGAATTGTTGATAGGATTGAAAAGTTAAGAGCTGGTGAAGGTAAAATTGATAGGTGGGACCTATAACACAACTGATAATTATTTTGGAATTCACATCCAGTGCAATACCTAAGGTGAAATGAGTAGATTCGGGCCGTTTGTTTAACCTGACATGAATCTCATAACAGACACCTAATGAGTTTGATCCGGCTGGAATTAATCTGGACTGTCCATTTTTTATTGTACCCCTCCAATATCAGAGGAACAAGCAAAAGTGGGCATCTCGTATTTATTTCCCTCTTCGTTAGGTGCGCTTGCATATGGTGTCGGTAGGTAGCTCAATTAATTACTCATTAGTACATTAAGTTATTACGTTTCTTTTTTACAACGCTGCATTGTATATATAAATTTTACAATTTATTTTAATCTAATGCATAACTTATGATTCATATTGAAAGAAAAGAAAAATATATTTTAATCTAATAGTCATGAATAATTACGTCATAATATTTTTTCTTTACAAATTTAGATATTTAAGGTGTGTGTATATAGTCTCAGGCCGGTAATATTTCTTCTCTTTCTTCTCTTTTCTGGTTTCTTTGGTTATTCTAAACAATGTAAAACATATAAAAAGCATAGAAACAGATCAGCAAAAAAAAAAAAAAAAAAAATAGCAGGGGAGACAATTAAATTGGTAAGAAATTATATGAAACTAATTCTACACAAAGAACAAACATATACATGCTGCTATGATTAATTTAACACATGCAATGGAAGTTTTGCACAAATGCAGAGAATAATTAAGCTTTTAAGAAGAGAAATTGTGATGATAATAAAGAGAACATGGATGTTTAAATTTGTGAAAGGATCATGCACAGCCTAATTAAGCATTACATAAGGGGCCCGTTCAATAAAATTGCTGACCTAATTAAGGTCTGTTGGGCCCAGCCATCTGCCTATAAAAACAATTTGTATCCGATTTAAATTTGAATACTATCTGAATTGTCAAACATTTCAACAGCTTTATTTTTTAAATAATTTTTTTATCAGTGTTAATATATTTTTATTTCAAAAAAATATTAAATGAACTACATGCAGCTAATTAAAAATGCATTCATAGATTTGATTTCGAACTGAGTCGGATCCTTATTAGTCGATTTCGATCTGTGCAGTTCCGTGCTGGAATGAGCCTCACGCTCAGCTTCACACGTATTCAAATTTGACTTGTCTAATTGTATGAAATTTAACATGCTCAAGTTTAATTAGAAATTTACATGTCTGAACCAAGTTTTATAGAAAGTCTCATAACCGTTTGTTACTCAAAAAGGTCAAGAGTTCAATTCTACTCACGAATTTGCTTTCTCTAAGAAGGTTTTAAAAATAAAAAAATTAAGGACATCAAATAGGAAAAACGTCCAACTGGGAAAAGTTCAAATAAATTTCCATGTAAACAATCAACTACTGATTAGACACCAAAAGAATTGGTTCTCCATAGATTCCTATTTATATATGCAAGTTGCACGTAAAACTGTTGAAATTGGTATAGTAGTTTTAATTTAGCGTCATTCAAATTATTTACTTGAATGTTTCCATGTCTTGACCACTACTCTTTTTCCGTACCAGGTTTATCTTTTTGTTCGTTGCATTGTATTTGAACGGCTATCATTTGTCATCGTCAAATTTAAAAGGAAAAGAAAAAACAGCTTAAAATGCTATTTGCTAATGTCATAAATTTATCTTTTTCATGTACCATTTGTTCTTTGACTTTATAAGGTGTACTGTTTTCATTTTGGTCAAAGTACGTAACAATTATTAAAAAATGTATTTTGAAGTGAACCAAAAAGTACATGGAGGCGTGATATTCTGTATTTCTGTTATCTAAGAGTCGTTATCAAGATTGAAAAGATAAACTAATTTTCCTATTACAACAAGGCACTGGTTCATCACATCATCCCGACTTTTTTTTTTTTATTAATATCAAACATTAAATAAAAAAAATTCAAATGTGCCCATAATTACTGGGTATTTATAAAAAATACCCATAACGGCAACAAATATATAGTAGGTTTTTACATTTTTCCTCAACCGGTTATTTTTGACCGGTTGAGAACTTTATTTTTTAGAAAATGTTATGATTTATTTATTTTTTGTATTGAAATATAAGAAATATTTTTCATATTTTTTTTGAAAATAAATAGACTGTTATATAATTTGTTTTATTAGAAAGGCTGCAACAAATAATTTGGATTAATATTTTTTAGGCCGAATTTTTCTAGATGGTAAGAAATTTTTTTTTTTTGTGTTATTGGAAAAAAAACAAAAATGCTTTGAATTGATACACATATTGTTAGAAAAATGAATCAGATTGATCGGAAAGGAAAAAAAAAAAGACAAGAGTGAGTGAAAAAAAAAAAATCTTTTTTTTTAATTTAATTTGAGACATGATAATCTACATGGTAGTTCCCACCTAACCGGTGCTACATTTTGTTGCAGCATTTGTACAATAAATTATTTTCTCGAAGAAATTGTATAATTTTATTGTTATATCTAATGCATAATATGATATATATGACAGGAAACTAATTTATTTTGAAAAATTATCATAAAGTGAATTTCTGGCAATATGATATGATATTATGCAGTTGAGTTTTAAAGTGATATTCTGGCAATTTGATTACTGAACAGGGGTCAATTAGGGACTGTTTGGAGCTAGTACGCACTTTGTTTGGTATATTTTGTTTACATGCTGGCATTTCCTTCTATTAATGGAGTAGAAAACATTCTTCCATGAGATTTAGAAGGGGAACATGACAAATAAAAAAGATAAAAAGTAGAAGGAGAAATAAGAACCGCTTGATTTTGTCAATAATATATACCTCCTGGACTGCAACTTCTTAGTTATCAATTTGTCTCATTTTCTTTTCTTCATCAATTCCTATTCAAGCAGTACAATATGTTGTGTAGGGAAAAAAAACTGGACACGGACGGGAGGTTCAGGGGAAGAGGAAGAAGGAAAGGGATAGAACTGTCATTTTATTTTCTTATTAATATTGATTTGTGTTTTTAATTGATTGAATTAAGAAATGGACATATTTATAAATTAAGTGAGTAAAGAAGGGGAAATAACTAATTTTAAAATTTTGATGGGTAAATATCTAATTGATTTTATCTATTAGCCTGCCTTTCAAATTACTTTTACGTGTACTGCTTCTCCTTCCAAAACTTAAGTCCTTCATGATTCAACTGAGAATTAGAATAGTTTTAGGGTGACTACAGTAAAACAATAAAGTAGAGGCAATTAATATATGGAAAAATAAAAGAAAGAAAAAAAAAAAAAAAACTTATATTGATAAATTGGCTCTTGAACTTCTTCTGTTTGTTTGTCCGGATTTTTCAAATAAAAAGATTAGATTGGAATTAGCTCATTTTTTTGCTCTTTTATTCTAAATAGAAAAAGAAGAAAAAATTCAAGCCAATTACGATCAAATTTTGGTCTCAGTAAACTTTTTATTGACTGCAAAAGATGACCCATCGTCTTCTTAAAGAGTTAGGTTGTGGGGGTAGATTTTGTAGTCAAAATTTCATGTCAGATTCAGGTTGCACAAAAAATATTTTCTCCATTAATAAAGAGCAGGAATTTGACTGTCTTTACAGCAGGATCATCTGCGTTTATTGGTGTCTTATAGCTTGTTTGGCTCACCATGAATCAGGTGCGGATGACAATTGCTTATATCAAAAGGAATAGTAACACTTTAATGGAGCATTAATTGGTCACAGGATTTCAATTAAATAGAGAGGAAGAGGTGAAAAAACTTTAAATAAACATAATTAATGAGAACACAAAATATATTTATTTCAAAGAGAAATTTATTTTTATAGTTTTATGTCGTATTAAAAAACAACTCCATAAATTCAGGCAGTTAAAAATAAAAATAATACAAATTGTTTTTAGAAAAGTAATTAATTTAGAAATGTTGGCTTAGTATCAAAATTTTCATGTAATCCAATAGAATTTATTTTAATGAGAAAATAAATGACAACGTTTATTTTAATCACAAAATCTCATGGGTACCCCTTTCATATATATCAGATAGTGTAATTGTTAAGTGCTCGGTAAACGAGGAAATCTCTTCTACATTGTCCGTACATATACAATACAATTTATTGTATATATATAAATAATTGGAGAATTTCCATATTGCGGAATACATCAGAATATATTGAAGGAAATAAGACATATTTTCTTAAATTATTATTACTAGCTAGTACGAACTAGTTTTAATTTAGTACACAACTACATATAAATACCCCTCATCATTTGATATGAATTGAGCAGAAGTTTTTGTACAAAAAACTCAACTTAAAATCTTCAACCATTGTCTTTATCTCAAACGATAAATAAAATTGTCAGTTTGTCACTGAAAATTAAAAATGCAAAGCACATAAACAAGAAACTAAAAAGAAAACAATGACAAATATGAAATTGGACGCTTGGACTAACATATGCATTGAATGGTGTCCATGGCTCTATCGTAAATCAACTAAAGTAACATACGAATTGAAGGAACATGTTTGCATAAGTTGCGGATCTCATTTTCCTTGGCAGCACGGTCAGGGTCACTGTCTAACCCATGCCACAACAATCCTTGAAGATTGGTTAGGTGTCGTAGTCCCTGAGGAACACACAAATGTGGAGTATAACCAATATAGAGTGTTCTAAGAATGGGCATGGCCCCCTCCTCTATCTCCCAATCCTTTAGATCGGGAAGGTTCCAAATAGTCAGATCTTCTAACTGGCTGAAGCCTTTAGACGAACAACACATTTTTTCATTAGTGCCTATCTCTTGTAGGCTGAGCTTCTTGAGGCACTGTAGGTTTTCCAGTACCGGCATTATGTCTTGCAGGGATTTGAATCCTCCCAAGTGAAGATGAGTTAGATGAGGAGGCATATAAATGGGCGTTTCAATCAACTCATCCGACTCCTCAATTAGTAACGTGAGAGATTGTAGATTCAGATAAAATGGGAAGTCTCTCGTGTCTAATTTTCCATTAAAAGGTATACAGTACCTACTGAGAGATCGAGGGAAATTAGGTGCTTTAAGGTGCTTAGGAAAGTGTCAAGTCCCTCCCGTGAACGTAAATAGTATGATAATCCTAGTGTACGTAAATTGGGTACATGAGGTAACTCTGTTTTCCATGACTCTGTTTCCCATGATTCATTGCTATACACCCGATCAAGTGTTTGCAAATTTGGTAGTTTTGCTGACGATGGCAGTGTCCCACGAAATCCAGTGACATGCCTCAGTGCTTTATGCGATGATAACCCAAGTGATGGGTCACCATACCCATACTTTTTAATTGCAACGGTTTGTAAAAACATCATGTTGCTTATCACTTCCTCCAAGGATCTATCCTCACGACTGGGATTGGATTTAGTAAAATTTAAGTATCTTAACTGAGCCAATCCTTCAAACATTTCCAATTTCATTTCGGCACTAGAATACCTTAACACTTTGAGCATCATTTGCTTGGAACAATTTGGCATGCATCTAGTACCGAAGCACAACAGAGTGCGGAGGTTTTGGCTCATCACGAGTTCATCACAATCTAAATAGTGAACTGCCACACGACGTGCCAAACACAAGTTATGCTGATCATCTGGATGTGAATACACTATGAGAAAGTTATCTTCCTTGGCTTTTTGGAGAGCGAGATCCCGTAGGAGATCGTGTATGCGGCAACATTTGATAGAACCATCCCCATATCTAGATGTTACTTGAACCATGCTCCTGTTATACAACAAAACAAATTGTTTTGAGCAGACAAGCACATTCGATTTGGAGAGTTTATAAATGTCATAAATAAATAATTGAGGCTTACATTTTTCTACCAATTTTTTTATTAATAGGAAAAATAAAATAAAAATAACGACAATGAGGAATGATTTCAGTTAATTTCGAAATCTAAGAAGAACGTTATGATTTATAACGTCCAGGACTCTGTAGCTGAACGTTATAAACCATAACATCCAATTAATCTGATTGAATATTTGCTAATTAACCAGAAAACACTGTTGCTAGCAGTGAAAGTCCATAACAGTCAGTTACAGTGTTTTTTTACTTCAGTTCTATAATGGTATGGTAAAAAAAAGCACTGTAGCGGGACATTAATAACATCCAACTACGGCATTTTTTAATTAATTAATGATTATCCAATTAGATTAACTGGACGTTTTGGTTTATAACGTCTAGCTACAATGTCCTGGACATTATAAACCATAACGGTCTTCTTAGATTTCAAAATTCACAGAAATCATTTTCCATTATCGTTTTATTATTTATTTTCTTATTAATAAAAAAAATCGGCATTTCTCTAAGGTAAGCACTAAAAGAAAACACTAATTATATATTGTAATATTAACGTTCATAAATTTTTTGGACAGTCAATTTTTCATAAAGGAAAACAGTTCGCTTCAAATCTATTGAGTTGGATGGATCTATAGATAACTAGAGTGGGAAAAATGGCACGGCAGAGCCGGCTCCGTCATGGAACATAACTAGTTTGTGCTAAATGCATTATGCTTTTTTCCTATTTTGTTTTCTTTCTCATGGAGTGCTCCTAAGTTCACCAAGCTACTTTTTGAACTCAACTCTAAAACTTATCATATTGACTTCAAACAACGAATCCAAACTGTTGAAATCCTTCTAGCTACTTTACGAGTGATGCATCTACATGTGGAAATTTTAAAGTTTCGAATTAATTTAGTATAAAGTCATGTTGTCAAAAGGCTTCCAAAAACTGAATGCATTAAAATTAATTTATAAACCTTCTAATTTTGACCACTTGACTTTATATTAAATTAATTCGAAACTTTAAAAATTTCATATGTAGACACTTCACTCGTAAGGTAGAAGGATTTCAACAGTTTGAATTCGTCATTTAAAATCAATTCGATAGATTTTAGATTTAAGTTCACAAAGGGCTTGGTGAACTTAGGAGCACCCTAGTTCTACTTACACACGTACACCCACACACACGTAGACACACCCACACACACACATATAGTTGGCTAATATATAATCGATTGTTCTTGAGCTTCTGTGCAACCAAGTCGTTTTCCGATTTTGAAAGTCCAAATTGTCGATCTAAACTGTTAGATGTTATCTCTATATTAAAATGTACTTGGAGACCAAATTTTACATTTTCTTTTTACAATTTATTAAGCCACTTTGAAAATCACTGATCCAACGGTGACTTAACCAAAAAGTAAAAACAAAAGCCACTGTTGGATCAGCGATTTTCAAAGGGGCCTAATAAATAGTAAAAAAAAAAAAATCCAAAAAATGTAAAATTTGGTCTCCAAGTACATTTTAATATAGAGATCACATCTAACGGTTTAGATCGACCGTGTGGACTTTGAAAATCGAAAAATGAGTTGGTTGCACAGGAGCTCAGGAATAATCGATTATATATTAGCCAACCTCTATACACACACACACCTCTCTCTCTCTCCATATATGTATATAGAGAGAGCTGGGATATGGTGCTTCATGGAGTAAAACAAGTTTTTACTCCATGGCACTATATTTTCATTTTGAAAATCCAAACAACCAATCCGAATTGCTCAACATGATCTCCATATTGAAATGTGCTTGGAGACCAAATTTTTTTTATTTTTTATTTTTTTACTATTTATTAAACCACTTTGAAAATCGCTGATCCGATGGTCCAGAAATTTTTACTGTTCACAGTGGATCATCGATTTTCAAAGTGGCTTAATAAATAGTAAAAAAAATCCAAAAAATGTAAAATTTGGTCTCCAAGAACATTTCAATATGGAGAACATGTTGAGCGGTTCAGATCGGCTATTAGAACTTTGGAAATGGAGATATAAAGTGGAGTACAAACGTGTTTTACTCCACGTCTCACCCTAGTCGGTCTCTCTCTCTCTCTCTATATGTGTGTGTGTGTGTGTGTGTGTGTGTGTCCCAAAGTGCTTTTATGGAAAATAAATATTGGAACTAGTATTTGCACAACGAAATCATCACATTATACTAAAATGTGTAAAACATTAAATGAAGTAATACCTCTGCACAAGGTCCTCCAAGAAACTCTCTGCCGTTTCTTCCAACATTCTTTTATCTTCTTTTGGTATGAAATCCTCTGCAATCCACATTCGAACTAGATCTTTGGCGTCAATCCTATAGTCCTCGGGAAATACAGCAAAGTACATGAAACACAATTTAAGAGCAAATGGTAGGTCCTCGTAACTAGTACCTATAATTTTCTCTCCATCGGCAAACCAAGTCATTGTTTCTAACACCTTACTCCAAGTAGGATAGTTGAGTGGTTTCGTTGCTAATAGGCTTCCTAAAAGCACTAATGCGATAGGTAGCCCATTACATTTCTTGGACAAATTGATCTATGATGTCAGAAAGACCGTGATTAGCAATTTTAGTTGGATCCTGATAAGGAAGAGCCTTTTTCAACAAAAGCTCTAAGCTTAACTCTTTCGTTAATAACCCAAGTTCATATGGATCACACGTGGGATCTGCATGCTTAGCAACATTAAAGTGCCTTGTGGATAAAAGTACTCTACTTCCATTATTTTCATCTGGGAGTGCATTTCCAATTTGAGTCCATAGATCGTTTGTCCAAACATCATCAAGGACTATGAGGTATTTTTTGCCTCTAAGAGACTCATGAAGCTTTCTTGGAGAACCATCTGTATTTGATTGGTTGAGTTGTTCTCCTATCTTTCTCAAAATATCAACTAATTCAAACTTTTGAGAAATATCTACCCATATGCGAAGTTCAAATTGCATCTTGACATCATCCCTGTGAAAAATAAAAGATGTATTAAATTATCATCTCTATGAAAAATAAATGATGTTTTAAATTCTAGTATAACAAAAAATTTAATATGATAAACTGATCAACATAAAATTTATTCGTGAATATTGTTGGTCTGTCAAAAATTAGCTATGCTTTGTTAATAATAATTAGTAAGATATTATTAACATTTAAATGTTTGTTGTAAAATATGAGAATTTAGAAAGTAAGATCAAATTGGACGGTAAAATAATTGCACATTTCGTAAAATATATCATATTTTGCTAATAAAAGGTCACATCACAATCATATATATATATATATATATATGAACTTGATTTACTAACAAAATATAACATTTGAAATACAAACTAATAAAAAGAGAAATTGCATGCCTCGTAAATCATAGATGCACACGACAATTTGTTCGATAAATGTTGTTAAATGGGTTTGACAATTTGGCAAATCAATTTATGTTTTTCTTAAATATATAAAAAAGTAGGGATCCACTTACACCATTTTTGGGGACACCAAATTACACCATTCATTTTTAAAGTTTTCAAAGTTCAAACAGTCGACCCAAACCATTCATTATGATCTCCACATTAAAATGTACTTAGAGACCAAATTTTATATTTTTTTTGAATTTTTTTTAGTATTTATGAAGTATTTTACAAAATTGTTGTTTTCAGACCACTGATTTTTTGTACCCATCGTAATAAATAGTAAAAAAAAAATTAAAAACAATGTAAATTTTAATCTGAAAATATATTTTAATATATCCAACATGTTGAACGGTTTAAATTGACTATTTGAACTTTAAAAATATATGGTGTAATTCGATGTCACCAAAACATGATATAAGTGGTCAAGCTTGACCTTGAAATCATCACTGATCAATTAAGTTAGAACAAAATTGAACCAAGTCTATATTGTTGCAAATAAGAGTTTAATCAACTTGAATCAAACAATTAATGGATTTTCAAAACTACAAGTATGCAATAATTAAAATATACATATATGTTATACGCATACCTGTTGTATACTTTTTGCGCGAGAGTCGTCTTTCCGAGTCCTCCAACGCCCCAAATTGAAACCACAGAACGTCTCTTAACGGTCTTACTGAGCAACAAGTTAACAACATGGTCTTGGTCTTTCTTGAAACCGACAACATTGGGATCAACGTCTGGCATCACGGGTGGCCTAATAGGCAGTAATATCTCTCCAGTCCCCTCACCCAAATTATTGGTTCCAAGGGTTTCTCTTCTCACCTTGATCTCTTCCAACCTTGTCTGGATCTTGTTTATCTCATCGACAAGTTTGTGTACAGCTGGGAGTTTTCTAATTTTCTTGAACCACCTTTTTATGGTCTTCCTTATGCCGGTCGATCCGGTGGGTTTTGGTGGAACCTTGTTAATTAGAAATATTAGAGAGAGCAAATTAAGCCGGAGATTTTTAGCATAGCCTAGTGGGACTAATTTACAAATAAAACTTTTTTTTTTTCATGACTTGTATATTTTATAACTTGTGTTGTACTGGACCGTTGGTGTATTGTACTAGGCCAACCGGCCATCATTTTAACTGGCATTTAATTAAGCCTTAGATAGTTATAAAAGCAATTGTAATATATATGATAATCCAATCAATAAATAAACAAAATTCAGTTTATAAGAAAGTTTCAGACCTCCAAGAGAAAAGTGTCAATGACATCTTCTATGCAGTAGGCAACATCTCTTACTTCCTTTATCCAATGCTTTTGTCTCTCATCTGAGATATGCTTCTTGTCAGCATCCTTGAGAAAAGCTTGAATTCCTTCGAGGTCACGCCTCACTTTCTCCACTTGCTCATTGATGCCGTGTATGAGTAAAACCTCCTTAAATGCACCATCAACGAGCTTTTCCAGCACAAATTTAACAATAGTCTCAGCCATCCCGTTTCTGTATTCTACTTGGCAGTTGAAACTACCAAGAGACAACAAAAAATGTGGGTGTATTAGTTCAAAACAGGCAGGATATATAATAGGATCGGATGCCTCAATCGGTCGCTGGTTAAGGCTAATTAATTAATTGATATTGATCGTTGATTACCACAATATTCTAAATAATTAACAGTTGATGGTTAATTTCATTAATAATTAATTATTATTTTCAGTGTTCTAAATAGCTAGCTATAGTTGCGCAATAGCTACGCTATAGCTTTTTTGAACCATAAATACTAAGCTATGAGATAAAAGGGCGCCAATTCAGCTACAGCCGTTAATAATATTTTGTGCATTATCAATTTGATATAAAATATATTTACATTGTAAAAACATGTCTACAATTTTTATTTTTTTATTCTAAACAAATATTTTACCAATGTTAAATAATTATTTCAGCTTCAAAAAATATTAATGATTGGGCTCGGAGAATGAACTAGATCCAGTTCGAATATATAAAAATCAAAAGAAAAGAGGGTGAATTTTTTTGAGAATATTCAAATGCACCTCAAATCTATTTTTCTTATGGTCATTTTTAAAAAAAGTTAAAACGAACGGTATACATGTATTGCACTAAAAATTAAGATAATTATTTGAGTCTCCGCACTCCAATGTTTCCAAAATTTCCGTAGCAATATTTGAGTAAAGATGTACTGTGGTCTCTTTTTTTCAGTCTCCGCACTCGTCTAGGCATTAATCTTAATAGGTATAATTACTTAAAATTTAATATTTTAATACTTGAAAAATAATATATTAATACTTTAATGGATAACTTGTTATGGTCATCTCTTTTTCAGTTCGTCAATCGTCGCGCGTCATCCTCTCACTAATAAAGTAGTCAGAACTCCGTATCTGACAAAAGTCATCGTTGATACCACCCACCGAATCCCGGTCAGTGTTGCTGCTTCTGATATCAGCAAGGTTATTTAACAAGTAATTTTCTTTTCTGATTCCAATTAAAGCTATTTTTTGTCTACAATATCTATCAACTATTTCCACTTATACTTTGATTGGAATCAAACTAAATAAGAAATCAATAGAATAGAATAGAAAATAATAAAATACATATGATTTGGAATTGAAATTTTTTAATCAGCTAAACAATTTTTATAGGGTGAATTCATTCTTAGAGATTTTTATAATTATACTCATATTTTTTCAAAATTACATATGCTGCTATTAAAATATTCTTTCTAGGATTCCAATTTGCAAAAAACAACTTTTTCTACAACTTGGAGAAAGAAAAACAAAAGAGAAAAAGTGGATTCTTACCTAGTCGGAAGAGACGAGAGGTGCTGCAACAGTCAATCTTGATCGGAACAAACGCAGAAGAAGAGTGAGCTGAGAGGGGTTCTATAGTCTTTTGCTTCTGTTTTGTATCATCTTCGCCAAACTTCTTAGTTTTGGTCGAAACTTTTCAATACGATTTGAGAGTAAAAAAGTTGCGTAGAATTCTGATTGTATTTTGATTTTGCTCCGTTCCGATAAGAGTGTTAGTGTTCCCAACTTTGGATTCCTTCTTTTCGTGATGAACGTTTACAATAAGTCCAAAAAATACCTCTTTTATCATAATATTTAGTGCTGGTGCCTGCTGTTCATGATAGAGAAAAACAGGGTGCAATTTTATCATCAATCACAATAGTTTAGTATAGCGAACGGTTGTGATTTACTCATTCCTTTGCTCAGAGGAAAGTTATTGCGGATGATTGTAGGGCAACAGCTATGTTATATTTTACACTTTTAATACTCTGCTCTATCAGTTAGTGCACACTGTCAAGCCACTAGCCCTTGTCTCCTCTCCGGTAATTGCTAGGAATTGTTGATAGGATTGAAAAGTTAAAGCTGGTCAAGGAAAAATTGATAGGTGGGACCTATAACACAACTGATAATAAGTATTTTGGAATTCACATCCAGTGCAATACCTAAGGTGCATTGAGTAGATTCTGGACGTTTGTTTAACCTGCCATGAATCTCATAACAGACACCTATTGAGTTTGATCCGGCTGGAATTAATCCGGACGGTCCATTTTTTATTGTACTCTTCAATTCCTGAGGAGCATGGAAATGTGTGCATCTAGTATTTATTTCCCTCTTCATTAGGTGCGCTGGCATATAGTGTCGGTAGGTAGCTCAATTATTACATTTTTTTTCATTTACAACGCTTCATTGTATATATAAATTTTACAATTTATTTTAATCTAATGCATAAGTTATGATTCAGATTGAAAGAAATGAAAAAGATATTGTTAGTCGCATAACATTGATCTAATAGTCATGAATAATTACGTCATAATATTTTTTCTTTACAAATTTAGATATTTAAGGTGTGTGCATGTAGTCTCAGGCCAGTAATATTTCTCCTCTTCCTCTTTTCTGGTTTCCATTGTTATTCTAAACAACGTAAAACAGATAAAAAACTTAGAAACATATCAACAAAAAAAAAAGGTAGGGGAGACAATAAAATTAGCTGAATTTTTTTTTCTTACCATCCAAAAAATCAAAATTAAATCAATACCACTAGGTTATGATTTTCTAAAAAAATACCACTTTCGCAGATCCAATCGGTGCACCAGATATTACAGATGCGCAATCTGGATTGGCGCACCAGCTTGTGCGTGTATTAGATGGGCGCACCCAAGTGCGCGGATCCCTTAGGCGCACGTATTGCATAATTTCTGGTATAAAGATACCAAGACCGCTGCACCCCAATTCATATGTTTTGGGTTCTCCAAGTCCCCCAGAATCGTAGCGGCATGTGCCGGAACAAGTGCCACCCGTAAGAATTTGGAAAAATTTAGCAAGCAAACATCTCCGTGATGTAACCCTGGTTCCACCATGCTATCTCAGCGGGTTCTGCAGCAGCGTCTAGTCGTCCAGTGTACAATCACTTCTAATTTAGTATAAAATGTAAATGCCGCTATCAAATATTTAATATTAAATTTAAAAAGTCACCTAAAAGGTGCACACAAGTATGGTATACTAATGTCTTACTTGGAGGTGATCAGGCCCTTCTTTGTCATACTCCGCACTCGTCACAATAGCTCCAGTAATGGGCAAGCCCCATAGACAACTCACGTCGTCAAGAGAAATTGTAATTTCTCCAACGAGCAGGTGAAATGTGTGTTTCTTCAGCCACCACCTCTCGACCAGTGCAGATATAAGTGCAAAGATTCGTGGTTATAGGGCTAAGCTGGGACACAAGCCATAGATCCATCCTCTGTAACGCTGGTGCAAAGCAGTCGTGCTATCATTACTCTACAATAAATTTCAAATGAAAACAAAAATATAACTAAAATATTTTTTCAAATGAAATTGAAAATTTAATTTAAATTAGTTCTTAAATGTAAACTTACATATGATAGTGGTATCTTATGGTTCTTGATCGGGAACTAGTAGATGGAACTAATGCACTCTTTTGTCAAGTGCGGAAAGATAGTAGAGACCAACTCTTGATCCCAATCATAATCATCGAATGGGACTATGCTTTCTTTGGTCCCGCTAGTTGATGCCATACTAAAAGAAAGTTGACATTTTTAGTCATTTTTTGTCAAATCTTAACACAATATCGGTATTTTAGAATAGTTTTGGTCTAAAATACTTTGGTAATTTTTGGACACCAACGTAAAAAAATGTATAATTTTGGTCTGATTGGGTACATTCCTAATTTATTTTTGGTCCACAATACTAAAACTAAGATTAATTAAAAGATGAGCAATTTTTAAACATTGCCGATGAAAAAAAGGGTACAATTTTAGTAATATGCACCAATTTTCGACTAATCAATTGTGGTCTACATATACCCAATTTTTAAACACCAATTGGTTGCATATTAATCAATGGTCTTCTACATATACCCAATTTCGTACACCATTAATAAATTTAAAATTTGATAAATTTTGAACATTATAGGTAAAAAAAAAAGGTGCAACACAAGGCTAACTTCGTACACTATTTGGAACAATTACTAATTTTGGACACTTTTCGAACTACTTGGAGTGGTTTACTAAAATCATAACTTATTTTGGACACACACACATATATATCTAAACTAACCTACAACTACAAAATAAAAAATAAAAACCTTTTTTAACCGAAATGCTATTGTACCCCATTGTTGTAAATAGTAAATTTGGGTGCGCATGAGATTTATAGCACCAAATTGTAGGGGCGCCTAACGGATCCACGCACCCACAGGTGCGCCTAAGTGATTCGTGAACTCGGGTGCGCCTGTCTAATATGCGCACAAGCTGGTGCACCTATCCAAATCGCGCATCTGGAATATCTGGTGCGCTGATTGGATCTGCAAGAGTGGTATTTTTCGAGAAAATCATAACCGAGTGGTATTAATTTAATTTCGATTTTTTAGGTTGATAAGAAAAAAATTTGGTTGAATTGGTAAGAAATTATAGGAAACTAATTCCACACAAAGAACAAACATATACACATGCTGCTATGATTAATTTAACACATGAAATGGAAGTTTTGCACAAATGCAGAGAATAATTAAGCTTTTAAGAAGAGAAATTGTGAAGATAATAAAGAGAACTTGGATGTTTAAATTTGTGAAAGGATCATGCACAGCTAATTAAGCATTACATAAGGGGCCCGTTCAACAAAATTGCTGACCTAATTAAGGTCAGCAATTTTCTGCCTTTAAAACCAATCTGTATCCAATTTAAATTTATTATAGCTAACGGTTGGGATTTACTCATTCCTTTACTAAGAGGAAAATTATTGCGGACTGATTGTAGGGCAACAGCTATGTTATGTCTTACACTTTTACTACTCTGCTCCATCAGTTAGTGCGCACTGTCAAGGCACTGTCAAGCCACTAGCCCTTGTCTCCTCTCCACTAATTGCTAGGAATTGTTGATAGGATTGAAAAGTTAACGTTGGTCAAGGAAAAATTGATTGGTGGGACCTATAATGACACATCCAGTGCAATACCTAAGATGCACTGACTAGATTCGGGCCGTTTGTTTAACCTGACATGAATCTCATAACAGACACCTATTGATCCGGCTGGAATTAATCCGGACGGTCCATTTTTTATTGGATCCCTCCAATACCTGAGGAACATGGAAATGTGTGCATCTAGTATTTATTTCCCTCTTCATTAGGTGCCCTGGCATATAGTGTCGGTAGGTAGCTCAATTAATTAGTAAATTTTTTTATCATTTACAACGATGTAGTGCTCTACAGGCGGGCCAGGCAGGGCCCCACGGGCGCGGGCGGTGTGCGGACATGGGCGGATGCGGGCGCGGGCATCGCGGGCAAAAATTACAAAACTCACGCCTTGCCCTTGTAATGCCCATGCCCGCTAAGGGCTCGCGGGCAGGACAGGCCGGACACTGCGGGCAGGGCGGGCAGGGCCGGGCATTTTTTTTTTTTTCTGATTTTTTTTTCTGTTTTTTTTCGATTTTTTTTTTTTTTTTTTTTTTTCCTGTTTTTTTTTCCTGTTTTTTTTTTTCTGTTTTTTTTTCTGTATTTTTTTTCTTTGAAAACCAATAAATTATAAATCAAAATTCATGCCAATTTAAATTCATTTGACATGATTGTAACTCGATAATTTTTGTTATAATAAAATATAAATTAAAAATTTCTTAAATCAATTACTTTAAAAATAATTAAGCTCTTATTTTAAAACAATAGATTAAAAAATAAACGACATTTTTTGGCACTAAAAACCTTAAACTTAATTTTTGAGCTACTAAACGACGTTTTTTGGCGATTCTGATTTTCCGGCTATGCGGGGTTTACCCCGGGGTGACGGTCGCCACCGTCTCCTTCTCCCCTTTCCGAATTGACGTCATACGCGTCAATCCGACTTTCCTAGCAAAAGTTATGGCCGTTTAAAGTTTTAAAAAAATATATCTCATTTTTTATTATTTTAAAAAATTGGAGAATAATAAAAATATTGAGATTGAGATTGAGAGAATGAGAGATGAAAATATTGAGCGGAATGGGTGATATATTTATAGAATTTTGTTTGGAGGGATTAAAATTTGAATTTTAAAAAAAAATGGAGAGGGGGGGGGAATTTGAATTTTAATTCAAATTTTCGGAAAAAAAAAAAAAAAATTCCAGGGGCGCGGGCACGGTGGGCCGGGCACTCGCGGGTAGGGAAAAAAAAAAGGGTCCGGCCCGTTTAATGTCCGTGCCCGCGTGTCCGCGAGTGCCCGCGGCACGGCGCGCGGCAAGACGGGCGCGGGCGCGGGCAAGACGCGGGCAGGGCACGCCCGCACGGGCATTTTTAGAACTCTACAACGATGCATTGTATATATAAAATTTACAATTTATTTTAATCTAATGCGTAACTTATGATTCATATTGAAAGAAAAGAGAAAGATAATGTTAGTCGCATGACATTGATTTAATAGTCATGATTAATTACGTCATAATATTTTTTTCTTTACAAATTTATATATTTAAGGTGTATATATGTAGTCTCAGCCAGTAATATTTCTCCTCTTCCTTCTCTTTTCTGGTTTCTATGGCTATTCTAAACAACGTAAAACAGATAAAAAGCTTAGAAACACATCAGCAAACCATTGATTAAAATGCAACCAATTGATGTTTAGAAATTGTGTATGTGTAGGCGACAATTGATTAGTCGAAAATTGGTGCATATTACTAAAATTACACCTTTTTTTTTTCATCGGTAATGTTTAAAAATTGCCCCCTTTCTAATTTATCTTAATTTTAGTATTGTAGACCAAAAATAGATTAGAAATGCACCAAATTAGACCAAAATCTACAATTTTTGACATTGGTGTCCAAAAATTACCAAAGTACTTTAGACCAAAATTATTCTAAAATACCGATATATTGTGTTGAGATTTGACAAAAATTGACCAAAAATATCAACTTCCTTTTAGTATGGCGTCAACTAGCGGTACCAAAGAAAGCACACTCTCATTCGATGATTAAGAAAAGCAATAGTGAAATTAAGTTTATTGCTCCAGTCTTGTTATTAAGAAAAGGTATATTGGAGCCTTCTTAGGCTGCTAAGATGTAGCTCTTTAAAGAGTATTGATGCTGCTTGAATAAAGTTGTTATTTTCCTCTTTGATCTCCTTTTTTTAGTATTCTTGCTTTTTTTTTTCTTTTTCTTTTTTTTTCTTGAGGTACTGGACTCTTGTAGAAGAGGACTAACTAATTGCTCCTTCCAAAACTCTATCTACATAAAGAATGATCTTATAATAATATAATTAGAAAATTCAAAGTCTGAAAGCAATTATGTTGGTATCATGCGCATCAGTGTATAGATGTCAAGTTTAACAAAAAATAATGGGTTGAGTGGTGTTCTTTTGTAGGAAAGAACTAAGCTCAGCTTGTGTTTATGTTTTTTTTTTTTTTCTGATTCAATAAGGTTGAGGGCTTGCAAATCCTGGTCTCTTGTAGGAGAAGACTAGATTTGTATTGGTCTCAGCCTTGAAACAAAACTTGGGGATCCTGTAGAGAGGTCTTCTCATGATCAAGCAAGAGATATAAGCCTTTTTTTTGTAAATAAGGTCATAAAGCTATGAAATTGAGCAATACAAAGTCTAATGTCAAAATAAAGACAGTTAAGGATGTTACTAACCAAAATCTCAACAAATAATATAGCCTTATGTGCAAAAGAAAGCTTATATGCATGAACAAGGGTTAAGGGCCGTGCTGCACAAAGTTATACTAAAAAATGCAAAAAAAAGGCACTAAACTCATCTTCAAGCACTTGCTGATAAGAAAAGAGGGGTGCTAAGGGGTTATCCCCATTGATCTCAATGCTTGGTCTTTTAAAAAACTATATCCAACATGACACATAATCATATTGTCAAATACCAAGTGCTAGAGATCAATGATGAGGCACCTTGATACCTTTACTGTCACTTGCAAGGGTTAAAATGCCCTTCTGCTGAAAACTGATAAATCAGAGGGTATAGACCCTGATTTCATTAAAATAAATACTATAGACAGATAGAAGACTTCATTCTCTACAGTTTAGACTCAAATTTTGATGATTTTCCTACTATTTTCTATGAATTTTTGAATTTCAGCTTTGTTCTTTCTTCCTTTTCCTGTTACTGGTACATTGACAGTGGCCTATAAGCCACTGTTACCTGTTGTGAGCCAAACTAGACCCCTTATATGTCTTACAAATCCTTGACACAGTCCCTCGTATGTAACCAAATAAGGACTCAGTGCTAAGAAGCCATGTAATCACTACTGGTACAATGGAAAGCTCCAAAGCAATGAAAATGACCTCTGTCAGCTGATTTGCTGATACAAGAAAGTACAAGGACCAAATTGCGAAAGTGACACTACAATCAATTAAAAGACTTAAAAATAAATGAGATGCACACAAATTTTACAATATTTGGATTTTATTTCGATTTACTATGAAGTTTAAAGTTCAGCTCTTTGAAATAAAAAAAAATCACTAAAATGGTCACATGACTTCTGACAGCCGCATTTGCAATTTGAGGATCTTAAAAGGACTAAAATGATAAATAAATTATATAGTCAGATAGAGGACTTCAAGACAATCAGAATGCATACCAAATTTGCATTAATTGAATTTTGGTTCAATTTTATATTGAATTTCAAGGTTAAATGTTTCAAAAATATGAAAATATGTCAGTACATGGACAATTATACCCCTTTGCATAAATAAAATATTTAAAAAATAAAATCAATTCTGAAAAAATTATAACATTAATCATAAGCATAGGTCAGATCTTCTTTCAAGATTACATAATAAAAATTCAGTGCTTTGTTAACAAATCTAATAAGAAAAAGATCAATTTAGCACTTTGAAGGAATGAATTGTACAGTACCTCAACCCATGATCCATGCTATCTCAAATCAAACCCCTACAGTGGCTACTGACAAGTCCATGTAAGCTTCAGGGTGTCCCTGAGCTCAACCGGTACTAACTGGTACCAAAACGATGAGTGAAGATCCCAATTGTGAATAATCTTCGATTAAATGTCAATTAACATCCTGCCTAATCAATACCACTCAAGACGATGTGAAAGGTTCAAACAATTGAAGAAAAACACAAGAAATCTGAAGAAAATCGGATCATGACCTTGCCGGTACAGATAAGTTCAGCCTACATTGCAAGCCACTGCTTTGATGGTTGCCGGTGGCCGACAACCTTACCAATGGACCCCTTTCACCATGGCGAGGCCAACCATGCTCTCAGCTGGCGTGGCCGTGGCCGGAAACTCGCCGGAGGTCAAAACCCTAACCCCGATCAACTGCTTTCAGTTCATATCAAAAGAAGCACGAACCTCAAAGCACACTGGACCGTTGATGAAGGTGCCAGATTAAAAGTTCAAAGGAGAAGTGCAAATCATAAGGCAGGAAGTTGATCCGAAGGCCGAAATTCAAACCAGGCCCAATGGTTCCTGACAGTCGGGCCCCACATGTCAATAAGCCAACGGATGTTTAAATTTGTGAATATGGATAAGTTGTGAAGATAATAAAGAGAATATGGATGTTTAAATTTGTAAAAGGATCATGCACAGCCTAATTAAGCTTTACATAAGGGCCGTTCAACAAAATTGTTGACATAAGATTCAAATTAAAATATATTTAAATAAAAAGAAGAGGCTAGGTCCGATCCTTATTACTGGCAAATGGATATCTAGCCCAAGCTGTAAGTAGTTCATGCTCCTAAGATTCAAATTAAAATATATTTAAATAAAAAGAAGAGGCTAGGTGCGAAAGGCTCTTTTTTTTTTTTTTTTTTTAACTTTATTTTCTTTGTAATTTAAACCTTTGAAGGTAGTTTAATTATGTGCTAGCTGTTGATTTCATTGGTTTTTCTTTCCTCTTCTTGATGTAATGAATTACGTTTTCATTGTGGTTAATGAAAATCAGTAGGCAAACTGCCTGCTCCGCAAAAAAGTAATTATGTGAGATAGCTTCTAATGAGTATAATTTCTTTGAACTGGATCTGACATGATGACATCAATGATTTGGACCTTGAAAGGCATGATTGGACTGAGCAATAATTCAAAGACCAGAAAAAACCAATAGCTAATGGAATAGTTTATTTAAAATAGAATAATAACTGAAAATTATTTATCTATATTACAAGAGCAAATAAGAGCCCTACTTAATTTCTTGGTGTGTAGGTTGCAATGAAATAAAAAAAAAAAACATATATTACACTAAAATAATAATAAAATTGAGATTGAATTCGAGATCTATCCAAACTGATTAGCTTTCTATCGGTTTCAGACCATAAAACCGATCAGCTATTCATCGGTTCTAAAATTATAGAACCGATGAAATGTTTACCAATTCTAGAACCGACGAGCCGTTGATCGGTTCTATATTCCATAACCGACGAGTCTTTGATCGGTTGTAGAAAACGGATGATTTATTGATCGGTTTCTATCCAGAACCGATTATTTATTGATCGGTTGTAGAAATTGTTTGGGAGATGTGAATCATGAATCATGCATTTTGCTGGCATGTTACAGTGCCAAAGACAAAAATGCTTTTGACCCCCCTGCATAAGCATAACTTCCCACCGGACCTTATATCATTAAATATAAGCTTTAATGATTAGCTAGACATTGTTTGTTTGAAAGATTCATTTATTCTAAGATGATTAGCTAGAAATGATTAGGTTTCAAAGCTTTAATGATTAGGTTGCCAGATTCATTCAATAAATAATCGGTTCTGGATAGAAACCGATCAATAAATAATCGGTTTTCTACAACCGATCAAAGCCTCGTCGGTTCCAGAATTGGTAAACAGTTCATCGGTTTGGTAATTTTAGAACCGATGAATAGCTGATCGGTTTTATGGTCTGAAACCGATAGAAAGCTAATCGGTTTGGATAGATCTCGAATTCAATCTCAATTTTGTATAGATTGTTAAATTTATTTGATATTTTGTATATTTATAAAAATTTTGGTATAAAGTGACATACTTAAAAGAAGAATTACATAAACCTCGAGCTCAATTATAATAAAAAAAAATTAACTAAAAAAAGTTCTTCCAAAATATGATGTTAATTAAAATAAAATTTCTTTTGACAGTTTCCGATTGTGTACCTGATTTTATCTGTCACCCTTTCAAATTACTTTTACATGTACTGCTTCTCCTTCCAAAACTTAAGTCCTTCATGATTCAACTGAGAATTAGAATAGTTTTAGGGTGACTACAGTAAAACAATAAAGTAGAGGCAATTATATATATGGAAAAATAAAAGAAAGAAAAAAAAAACTTATATTGATAAATTGGCTCTTGAACTTCTTCTGTTTGTTTGTCCGGATTTTTCAAATAAAAAGATTAGATTGGAATTAGCTCATATTTTTGCTCTTTTATTCTAAATAGAAAAAGAAGAAAAAATTCAAGCCAATTACGATCAAATTTTGGTCTCAGTAAACTTTTTATTGACTGAAAAAGATGACCCATCGTCTTCTTAAAGAGTTAGGTTGTGGGGGTAGATTTTGTAGTCAAAATTTCATGTCTGATTCAGGTTGCACAAAAAATATTTTCTCCATTAATAAAGAGCAGGAATTTGACTGTCTTTACAGCAGGATCATAACCGTACAAGACACATCTGCGTTTATTGGTGTCTTATAGCTTGTTTGGCTCACCATGAATCAGGTGCCGATGACAATTGTTTATATCAAAAGGAATAGTAACACTTTAATGGAGCATTAATTGGTCACAGGATTTCAATTAAATAGAGAGGAAGAGGTGAAATTACTTTCAATAAACATAATTAATGAGAACACAAAATATATTTATTTCAAAGAGAAATTTATTTTGATAGTTTTATGTCGTATTAAAAAACAACTCCATAAATTCAGGCGGTTAAAAATAAAAATAATACAAATTGTTTTTAGAAAAGTACTTAATTTAGAAATGTTGGCTTAGTATCAAAATTTTCATGTAATCCAATAGAATTTATTTTAATGAGAAAATAAATGACAACGTTTATTTTAATCACAAAATCTCATCGATACCCCTTTCATACATATCAGATCGTGTAATTGTTAAGTGCTCAGTAAACGAGAAAATCTCTTCTACATTGTCCGTACATATACAATACAATTTATTTTATATATATAAATAATTGGAGAATTTCCATATTGCGGAATACATCAGAATATATTAAAGGAAATAAGACATATATATTTTATTAAATTATTATTACTAGCTAGTACGAACTAGTTTTAATTTAGTACACAACTACATATAAATACCTCTCATCATTTGATATGAATTGAGCAGAAGTTTTTGTACAAAAAACTCAACTTAAAATCTTCAACCATTGTCTTTATCTAAAACGATAAATAAAATTGTCAGTTTGTCACTGAAAATTAAAAATGCAAAGCACATAAACAAGAAACTAAAAAGAAAACAATGACAAATATGAAATTGGATGCTTGGGGTAACATATGCATTGGATGGTGTCCATGGCTCTATGAGATCCAAACTGAAGGAACATGTTTGCATAAGTTGCGGATCTCATTTTCCTTGGTAGCACGGTCAGGGTCACTGTCTAACCCATACCACCACAATTGTTGAAGGTTGGTTAGGTGTTGTAGTCCCTGAGGAACACACAAATGTGGAGTATCACGAATGTAGAGTGTTCTAAGAATGGGCATGCCCCCCTCCTCTATCTCCCAATTCTTTAGATTGGGAAGGTTAAAAATAGTCAGATATTCTAACTGGCTGAAGCCTTTGGACGAACAACACATTTTTTCATTAGTGCCTATATCATATAGCCAGAGCTTCTTGAGGCACTGTAGGTTTTCCAGTGCCGGCATTATTTCTTGCAGGGATTTGAATCCTCGCAAGTCAAGATGAGTTAGATGAGGAGGCATATAAATGGGCATTTCAATCAACTCATCCGGTTCATTAATTTGTAACAAGAGAGATTGTAGATTCAGATAAAATGGGAAGTCTCTCGTGTCTAATTTTCCATTAAAAGGTATACAGTACCTACTGATGAGATCGAGGGAGATCAGGTGCTTTAAGGTGCTTAGGAAAGTGTCAAGTCCCTCCCATGAACGTGAATCGTATGATAATCTTAGTGTACGTAAATTGGGTACATGAGGTAACTCTGTTTTCCATGACTCTGGTTCCCATGATTCGTTGCTACGCACCCCATAAAGTGTTTGCAAATTTGGTAGTTTTGCTGACGATGGCAGTGTCACATTAAATCCAGTGACATGCCTCAGTGCTTTATGCGATGATAACCCAAGTGATGGGTAATCATAGTTTTCAATTGCAACGGTTTGTAAAAACATCATGTTGCTTATCACTTCCTCCAAGGATCTATCCTCACGACTGGGATTGGGTATTTTACTGCTAGTAAAATTTAAGTATCTTAACTGAGTCAATCCTTCAAACATTTCCAATTTAATTTCGGCACTAGAATACCTTAGCACTTTGAGCATCCTTTGTTTGGAACAATTTGGCATGCATCTAGTACCGAAGCACAACAGAGTGCGGAGGTTTTCGCAAATCACGAGTTCGTCACAATCTGAATTGTGAACTGCCACACGACGCGCCATACACAAGTTATGCTGATCATATGGATGTGAATACACTATGAGAAAGTTGTCCTCCTTGGCTTTTTGGAGAGCGAGATCCCGTAGGAGATCGTGTATGCGGCAATATTCGATAGAACCATCCCCAGATCTAGATGTTACTTGAACCATGCTCCTGTTATACAACAAAACAAATTGTTTTGAACAGACAAGCACATTCGATTTGGAGAGTTCATAAATGTCATAAATAAATAATTGAGGCTCACATTTTTCCACTGATTTTTTTATTAATAGGAAAAATAAAATAATAATAACGACAATGAGAAATGATTTCGGTCAATTTCGAAATCAAAGAAGAACGTTATGGTTTATAACATCGAAAACACTGTAGCTGGACGTTATAAACCATAACGTCCAATTAATCTGATTGAATATTCGCTAATTAATCAAAAAACACTGTAGCTAGCTATGAAAGTCCATAACGGCAGCTACAGTATTTTTTTTACTTCAGTTCTATAATGGTATGGTCGAAAAAACACTGTAGCGAGACGTTATGGTCCATAATGTCTAGCTACAATAATTTTTTTATTAATTAACGATTATCCAATCAGATTAATTAGACGTTATGGTTTATAACGTCCAGCTACAATGTCCTGGACGTTATAAACCATAACGGTCTTCTTAGATTTCGAAATTCACATAAATCATTCCTCATTATCATTTTATTATTTATTTTCTTGTTAATAAAAAATCGGCATTTCTCTAGAGTAAGCACTAAAAAAAACTAATTATATATTATAATATGAGGAGGGATCAATTTACAACAATTTTGAGTTACCACAAAGTTACAACAACAGTTTTTTTCATTTTCAAAGTCCAAATCGTCGATCCAAATCATTCAACATGATTATCTAAATAAAATGTGCTTCCCAATCAAATTTTACATTTTTTTTTATTTTTTTACTATTTATTAAGATGAGTAGAAAATTCAATGGTCTGAATTTGACTAGTTTTTGTAAAACACTTAATAAATAGTAAAAAAATTCTAAAAAATATAAAATTTGATATTAAAGCACATTTTATTTAGATAATCATGTTGAATGATTTGGATCGACGATTTGGATTTTGAAAATGAAAAATACCATAGTTGTAATTTTGTGGTAACTAAAAATAGTGTAATTGGATCCCTCCTCTTATAATATTAACGTTCATATATTTTCTAGACAGTAAATTTTTCATAATGGAAAATAGTTAGCTTCAAATCAATTGAGTTGGATGGATATATAGATAACTAGAGTGGGAAAAATGACACGGCTGAGCCGGCTCCGTTACGGAACATAACTAGTTTGTGCTGATTGCATTGTGCTTTTTTCCTGTTTGTTTCCTTTCTCAAGGAGTGCTCCTAAGTTCACCAAGCTACTTTGTGAACTCAACTCTAAACCTTATTGGATTGACATCAAACAAGGAATCCAAACTGTTGAAATTCTTCTAGCTACTTTACGAGTGATGTGTCTACATTTGAAAATTTTAAAGTTTTGAATTAATTTAGTATAGAGTCATGGGGTCAAAAGGCTTCCAAAACTTGAATGCATTAAAATTAATTTATAAACCTTCTAATTTTGACCACTTGACTTTATATTAAATTAATTCAAAACTTTAAAAATTTCACATGTAGACGCTTCACTCGTAAGGTAGAAGAATTTTAACATTTTGGATTCGTCCTTTGAGATCAATTTGATAGATTTTAGAGTTGAATTCACAAAGGGCTTGGTGAACTTAGGATCACCCTAGTTCTATTCATATATATATATTATATATATATATATAGAGAGAGAGAGAGAGAGAGAGAGAGAGAGAGAGAGAGAGAGACAGAGAGAGAGATGGGCTAACTTGCTTTAGGAAGTAAAGAACCATCTTTACTTCCCAAAGCAAGTTATCTATATATGTATATATGTATAGATATATATATGTATATATATGTATATATATGTAAAGTACGGCTAACATGCTTCCTCTAGCATATCGACAATATGTTTCCGGTCTATAAAACCTATCGAATCGGCTTCAAACAACAAATCCAAACCGTTCAAACCAATCTCCTTAATGAGAACTTTGTCTTAAATTATTATTACTAGCTAGTACGAACTAGTTTTAATTTAGTACACAACTACATATAAATACCCCTCATCATTTGATATGAATTGAGCAGAAGTTTTTGTACAAAAAACTCAACTTAAAATCTTCAACCATTGTCTTTATCTCAAACGATAAATAAAATTGTTAGTTTGTCACTGAAAATTAAAAATGCAAAGCACATAAACAAGAAACTAAAAAGAAAACAATGACAAATATGAAATTGGATGCTTGGAGTAACATATGCATTGAATGGTGTCCATGGCTCTATCGTAAATCAACTAAAGGAACATGTTTGCATAAGTTGCAGATCTCATTTTCCTTGGCAGCACCGTCAGGGTCACTGTCTAACCCATCCCAACACAATTCTTGAAGGTTGGTTAGGTGTCGTAGTCCCTGAGGAACACACAAATGTTGATTATAAGAAATGTAGAGTTCTCTAAGAATGGGCATGGCCCCCTCCTCTATCTCCCAATCCTTTAGATCGGGAAGGTTCAAAATACTCAGATCTTCTAACTGGCAGAAGCCTTTAGACGAACAACACATTTTTTCATTAGTGACTATATCATATAGCCAGAGCTTCTTGAGGCACTGTAGATTTTCCAGTGCCGGCATTATGTCTTGCAGGGATTTGAATCCTCGCAAGTCAAGATGAGTTAGATGAGGAGGCATATAAATGGGCGTTTCAATCAACTCATCCGATGGAGAAATTTGTAACATGAGAGATTGTAAATTCAGATAAAATGGGAAGTCTCTCGTGTCTAATTTTCCATTAAAAGGTATACAGTACCTACTGAAGAGTTCGAGGGAGATCAGGTGCTTTAAGGTGCTTAGGAAAGTGTCAAGTCCCTCCCATGAACGTGAAATGTATGATAATCCTAGTGTACGTAAATTGGGTACATGAGGTAACTCTGTTTTCCATGACTCTGTTTCCCATGATTCGTTGCTATGCACCCAATCAAGTGTTTGCAAATTTGGTAGTCTTGCTGACGATGGCAGTGTCACCTTAAATCCAGTGACATGCCTCAGTGCTTTATGCAATCATAACCCAAGTAATGGGTAATCATTATTTTCATTTGCAACGGTTTGTAAAAACATCATGTTGCCTATCACTTCCTCCAAGGATCTATCCTCACGACTGGGATTGGGTATTTTACTTTTAGTAAAATTTAAGTATCTTAACTCAGTCAATCCTTCAAACATTTCCAATTTAATTTCGGCACTAGAATACCTTAGCACTTTGAGCATCCTTTGTTTGGAACAATTTGGCATGCATCTAGTACGGAAGCTCAACAGAGTGCGGAGGTTTTGGCTCAACACGAGTTCATCACAATCTGAATTGTGAACTGCCACACGACGTGCCATACACACGTTATGCTGATCATCTGGATGTGAGTACACTATGAGAAAGTTGTCCTCCTTGGCTTTTTGGAGAGCGAGATCCTGTAGGAGATCGTGTATGCGACAATATACGATAGAACCATCCTTAGATCTAGATGTTACTTGAACCATGCTCCTCTTATACAACAAAACAAATTGTTTTGAGCAGACAAGCACATTCGATTTGGAGAGTTTATAAATGTCATAAATAAATAATTGAGGCTTACATTTTTCTACCATTTTTTTATTAATAGGAAAAATAAAATAAAAATAACGACAATGAGGAATGATTTCAGTTAATTTCGAAATCTAAGAAGAACGTTATGGTTTATAACGTCCAGGACACTCTAGCTGGACGTTATAAACCATAACGTCCAATTAATCTGATTGAATATTCGCTAATTAACCAGAAAACACTGTTGCTAGCAGTGAAAGTCCATAACAGCCAGCTACAGTGTTTTTTTTACTTCAGTTCTATAATGGTATGGTAAAAAAAAAACACTGTAACGGGACAATAATAACGTCCAACTACGGTATTTTTTTAATTAATTAATGATTACCCAATTAGATTAACTGGACGTTTTGGTTTATAACGTCTAGCTACAATGTCCTGGACATTATAAACCATAACGGTCTTCTTAGATTTCAAAATTCATAGAAATCATTTCCCATTATCATTTTATTATTTATTTTCTTATTAATAAAAAAATCGGCATTTCTCTAAGGTAAGCACTAAAAGAAAACACTAATTATATTTTATAATATTAACGTTCATAAATTTTTTGGACAGTCAATTTTTCATAAAGGAAAACAGTTCGCTTCAAATCTATTGAGTTGGATGGATCTATAGATAACTAGAGTGGAAAAAATGGAAAAATGGCACGGCAGAGCCGGCTCCGTCATGGAACATAACTAGTTTGTGCTAAATGCATTATGCTTTTTTCCTATTTTGTTTGCTTTCTCATGGAGTGCTCCTAAGTTCACCAAGCTACCTTTTGAACTCAACTCTAATACTTATCATATTGATTTCAAACAACGAATCCAAACTGTTGAAATTCTTCTAGCTACTTTACGAGTGATGCATCTACATGTGGAAATTTTAAAGTTTCGAATTAATTTAGTATAAAGTCATGTTGTCAAAAGGCTTCCAAAAACTGAATGCATTAAAATTAATTTATAAACCTTCTAATTTTGACCACTTGACTTTATATTAACTTAATTCGAAACTTTAAAAATTTCATATGTAGACGCTTCACTCGTAAGGTAGAAGGATTTCAACAGTTTGAATTCGTCATTTAAAATCAATTCGATAGATTATAGATTTAAGTTCACAAAGGGCTTGGTGAACTTAGGAGCACCCTAGTTCTACTTACACACACACCCACACACACGTAGACACACCCACACACACAGACACACAACACACACACATATATAGTTGGCTAATATACAATCGATTGTTATTGAGCTTCTGTGCAACTAAGTCGTTTTCCGATTTTGAAAGTCCAAACTGTCGATCTAAACTATTAGATGTTATCTCTATATTAAAATGTAATTGGAGACCAAATTTTACATTTTTTTACAATTTATTAAGCCACTTTGAAAATCACTGATCTAACGGTGGCTTAACCAAACAGTAAAAACAAAAGCCACTATTGGATCAGCGATTTTCAAAGGGGCTTAATAAATAGTAAAAAAAAATCCAAAAAATGTGAAATTTGGTCTGCAAGTACATTTTAATATAGAAATCACATCTAACGGTTTAGATTGACCGTGTGGACTTTGAAAATCGAAAAATGAGTTGGTTGCACAGGAGCTCAGGAACAATCGATTATATATTAGCCAACCTCTACACACACACACACCTCTCTCTCTCTCTCCATATATATATAGAGAGAGAGCTGGGATATGGTGCTTCATGGAGTAAAACAAGTTTTTACTCCATGGCACTATATTTTCATTTTGAAAATCCAAACAACCAATCCCAATTGCTCAACATGATCTCCATATTGAAATGTGCTTGGAGACCAAATTTTATTTTATTTTTATTTTTTTACTATTTATTAACCCACTTTGAAAATCGCTGATCCGATTGTCCAGAAATTTTTCCTGTTCACAGTGGATCATCGATTTTCAAAGTGGCTTAATAAATAGTAAAAAAAAAATCCAAAAAATGGAAAATTTGGTCTCCAAGCACATTTTAATATGGAGAACATGTTGAGCAGTTCAGATCGGCTATTAGAACTTTGGAAATGGAGATATAGAGTGGAGTACAAACGTGTTTTACTCCACGTCTCACCCTAGTCGGTCTCTCTCTATATGTGTGTGTGTGTGTGTGTGTGTGTGTGTGTCCCAAAGGGCTTTTATGGAAAATAAATATTGGAACTAGTATTTGCACAACGAAATCATCACATTATACTAAAATGTCTAAAACATTAAATGAAGTAATACCTCTGCACAAGGTCCTCCAATAAACTCTCTGCCGTTTCTTCCAACATTCTTTTATCTTCTTTTGGTATGAAACCCTCTGCAATCCACATTCGAAGTAGATCTTTGGCGTCGATAATATAGTCCTCGGGAAATACAGCAAAGTACATGAAACACAATTTAAGAGCAAATGGTAGGTCCTCGTAACTAGTACCTATAATTTTCTCTCCATCGGCAAACCAAGTCATTGTTTGTAACACCTTACTCCAAGTAGGATAGTTGAGTGGTTTCGTTGCTAATAGGCTTCCTAAAAGCACTAATGCGATAGGTAGCCCATTACATTTCTGGACAAATTGATCTATGATGTCAGAAACCGTGATTAGCAATTTTAGTTGGATCCTGATAAGGAAGAGCCTTTTTCAACAAAAGCTCTAAGCTTAACTCTTTCGTTAAATACCCAAGTTCATATGGATCACACGTGGGATCTGCATGCTTAGCTACATAAAAGTGCCTTGTGGATAAAAGTACTCTACTTCCATTATTTTCATCTGGGAGTGCATTTTCAATTTGAGTCCATAGATCGTTTGTCCAAACATCATCAAGGACTATGAGGTATTTTTTGCCTCTAAGAGACTCATGAAGCTTTCTTGGAGAACCATCTGTATTTGATTGGTTGAGTTGTTCTCCTATCTTTCTCAAAATATCAACTAATTCAAACTTTAGAGAAATATCTACCCATATGCGAAGTTCAAATTGCATCTTGACATCATCCCTGTGAAAAATAAAAGATGTATTAAATTATCATCTCTATGAAAAATAAATGATGTATTAAATTCTAGTATAACAAAAAAATTAATATGATAAACTGATCAACATAAAATTTATTCGTGAATATTGTTGGTCTGTCAAAAATTAGCTATGCTTTGTTAATAATAATTAGTAAGATATTATTAACATTTAAATGTTTGTTGTAAAATATGAGAATTTAGAAAGTAAGATCAAATTGGACAGTAAAATAATTGCACATTTCTTAAAATATATCATATTTTGCTAATAGAAGGTCACATCACAATCATATATATATATATATGAACTTGATTTACTAACAAAATATAACATTTGAAATACAAACTAATAACAAGAGAAATTGCATGCCTCGTAAATCATAGATGCACACGACAATTTGTTCGATAAATGTTGTTAAATGGGTTTGACAATTTGGCAAATCAATTTATGTTTTTCTTAAATATATAAAAAAGGAGGGATCCACTTACACCATTTTTTGGGACACCAAATTACACCATTCATTTTTAAAGTTTTCAAAGTTCAAACAGTCGACCCAAACCATTCATTATGATCTCCATATTAAAATGTGCTTAGAGACAAAATTTTATATTTTTTTTGAATTTTTTTTAGTATTTATGAAGTATTTTACAAAATCGTTGTTTTCAGACCACTGATTTTTTGTACCCATCGTAATAAATAGTAAAAAAAAATTAAAAACAATGTAAATTTTAATCTGAAAATATATTTTAATATATCCAACATGTTGAATGGTTTAAATTGACTATTTGAACTTTAAAAATATATGGTGTAATTCGATGTCACCAAAAAATGATATAAGTGGTCAAGCTTGACCTTGAAATCATCACTGATCAATTAAGTTAGAACAAAATTGAACGAAGTCTATATTGTTGCAAATATGAGTTTAATCAACTTGAATCAAACAATTAATGGATTTTCAAAACTACAAGTATGCAATAATTAAAATATACATATATGTTATACGCATACCTGTTGTATACTTTTTGCGCGAGAGTCGTCTTTCCGAGTCCTCCAACGCCCCAAATTGAAACCACAGAACGTCTCTTAACGGTCTTACTGAGCAACAAGTTAACAACATGGTCTTGGTCTTTCTTGAAACCGACAACATTGGGATCAACGTCCGGTATCACGGGTGGCCTAATAGGCAGTAATATCTCTCCAGTCCCCTCACCCAAATTATTGGTTCCAAGGGTTTCTCTTCTCACCTTGATCTCTTCCAACCTTGTCTGGATCTTGTTTATCTCATCGACAAGTTTGTGTACAGCTGGGAGTTTTCTAATTTTCTTGAACCACCTTTTTATGGTCTTCCTTATGCCGGTCGATCCGGTGGGTTTTGGTGGAACCTTGTTAATTAGAAATATTAGAGAGAGCAAATTAAGCCGGAGATTTTTAGCATAGCCTAGTGGGACTAATTTACAAATAAAACTTTTTTTTTTCATGACTTGTATATTTTATAACTTGTGTTGTACTGTACCGTTGGTGTATTGTACTAGGCCAACCGGCCATCATTTTAACTGGCACTTAATTAAGCCTTAGATAGTTATAAAAGCAATTGTAATATATATGATAATCCAATCAATAAATAAACAAAATTCAGTTTATAAGAAAGTTTCAGACCTCCAAGAGAAAAGTGTCAATGACATCTTCTATCAAGTAGGCAACATCTCTTACTTCCTTTATCCAATGTTTTTGTCTCTCATCTGAGATATGCTTCTTGTCAGCATCCTTGAGAAAAGCTTGAATTCCTTCGAGGTCACGCCTCACTTTCTCCACTTGCTCATCGATGCCGTGTATGTGTAAAACCTCCTTAAATGCACCATCAACGAGCTTTTCCAGCACAAATTTAACAATAGTCTCAGCCATCCCGTTTCTGTATTTTACTTGGCAGTTGAAACTACCACGAGACAACAAAAAATGTTGGTGTATTAGTTCAAAAAAGGCAGGATATATAATAGGATCGGATGCCTCAATCGGTCGCTGGTTAAGGCTAATTAATTAATTGATATTGATCGTTGATTACCACAATATTCTAAATAATTAACAGTTGATTGTTAATTTCATTAATAATTAATTATTATTTTCAGTGTTCTAAATAGCTAGCTATAGTTGTGCAATAGCTACGCTATAGCTTTTTTGGACCATAAATACTAAGTTATACATTTTTTCATTATCAAATTTGATATGAAATCTATTTACATTGTAAAAACATGTCTGCAATTTTTATTTTTTTTATTCTAAACAAATATTTTACCAGTGTTAACTAATTATTTCAGCTTCAAAATTTTTTAATTTTGATGATTGGGCTCGGAGAACGAACTAGATCCAGTTCAAATATATAAAAATCAAAAGAAAAGAGGGTGAATTTTTTTGAGAATATTCAAATGCACCTCAAATCTATTTTTCTTGTGGTCATTTTTAAAAAAGTTAAAACGATGTATTGCACTAAAAATTAAGAATAATTATTTGAGTCTCCGCTCTCCATTGTTCCCAAAATTTCCGCAATAATATTAGAGTAAAGATGTACTGTGGTCTCTCTTTTTCAGTCTCCGCAATTGTCTTGACATTAATCTTAATAGGTATAATTACTTGATTTAATATTTTAATACTTGAAAAATAATATATTAATACTTTAATGGATAACTTGTTATGATCATCTATTTTTCAGTTCTTCAATCGTCCCGCGTCATCCTCTCACTAATAAAGTAGTCAGAATCCTGTATCTGACAAAAGTCATCGGTGATACCAACCACCAAAGCCCTGTCAGTGTTGCTGCTTCTGATATCGGCAAGGTTATTTAACAAGTTATTTTCTTCTCTGATTTCAGTAATGGTATTAGGAAGAGAGATAGAAAGAAAGAATATTAACCCCCCAACTCTCATCCAATCACCTCCCCCCCCTCCCGTCTACTCCAATTAAAGCCATCTTTTTGTCTACAATATCTATCAACTATTTGCACTTACACTTTGATCGGAATCAAAATAAATAAGAAATCAATAGAATAGAATAGAAAATAATAAAATACATATAATTTTGAATTGAAATTTTTTTATTAGCTAAACAATTTTCATAGGGTGAATTCATTCTTAGAGATTTTTATAATTATACTCTTATTTTTTCAAAATTACATATGCTACTATCAAAATCATTTTCTAAGGTTCCAATTTGCAAAAAATAAATAGTAAAAACAACTTTTTCTACAACTTAGAGAAAGAAAAATAAAAGAGAAGAGGTGGATTCTTACTTAGTCGGAAGAGACGAGAGGTTCTGCAACGGTCAATCTTGATCGGAACAAATACAGAAGAAGAGTGGACTAAGAGAGGTCCTATAGTCTTTTGCTTCTGTACAATCCTTGCCAAACTTCTTAATTTTGGCCGGAATTTTTCGATGCGATTTGAGAGTAAAAAAGTTGCGTAGAATTCTGATTGGATTTCGCTTTTGCTCCGTTCCGATAAGAGTGTTAGTGTTCCCAACTTTGGATTCCTTTTTTTCGTGATGAACGTTTACAATAAGTCCAAAAAATATCTATCATAATATTTAGTGCTGATGTCTGCTGTTATTGATAGAGAAAAACAAGGTGCAATTTTATCATCAATCACAATAGTTTAGTATAGCGAACGGTTGTGATTTACTCATTCCTTTACTC